>OZ010596.1:44414969-44517469 GCA_963932145.1 Acanthosepion lycidas | reverse complement strand
ACCAGATATGTCATGTGTTGCTTTTCCTTTGTCTCTCTTTCAATCTATCCGACCTGTGAGTATCAGATTCTCCAAGCCCTTCTTTCTTATTACGTGTCCCAGTAATTAGCCAGAAGGCCCGAAGTACTCAGAAAGATCGAACTCAGAACAGCTGAACTGGAGCTCGAAATTTGCTTATTAATCATTACGCTCCAGGAGCAATTCTTAAGTTTAATGCGACGCAAGAATATCTTCGTGGGTCACCAAATGAAGAAAGAACTCACTACAGAATAAATGTTTGCGAAAGCAGCTTGCTAAACATAACTCATATTATATATATATATATATATATATATATATATATATATATATATATATATATATATATATATATATACAGTGTAACCCGGATATAAAAGAGTTGTCGGGACCGGAGAAGAAGTCACTTATATCCGGGTCTCTTATATCCGGGTAACACTATATATATATATGCTACGAACAGTGGAATTTTACTACATCTGTTCTTTTTCTCATTTGTATACACACACACACACATATATATATATATATATTATAATCAAGTAATTCATCGAGTCTAGAAGAAACCTCAACAGTATGCAGAAATCACTGGACGTCCGTTTCGTCCTATACTTGGGACTCATCATCAGTGCGCATCCAGCTACGTTTTCAGGGAAACGTCATACCAACTGTACCAAAGGCCTCAGTGACGAAGAGGTAACGAATTAGACTCAATATACCGACACTCCATCCCAGATTCCGTGGTGGAACTCATCTGAGTTTCTCCTTACCCATAGGACTGTGCCTCCACGAGCGACGACTACTATCCCCAAGCCGCTCCATCCACAGCATATTTTTATTATAATAGATTATAATAAAACATTTTACATCGCTACACAAAAACTTTCATGTATCGGAACTATAATCTTTCACTCTTCGGGCGATGGTAGATAACATGTAATAAAAATGATTTACTGGGGAAATTTGAAAACAAAAAATTGATAACCCTTCATGAAGTCGCAAAATAACAAACGTTACGGCTTTTTTATATACACAAATCCCTTTCATAAAGAGATATAATAAAAGAATAAAATAAAAATAAATAAATAAATCTCCGTAGACGCTCAAGCCAGACTATGCGAAAACTTCCCCTGTCGTAAATTTAGCCACCCCCACCTTACCCTGACCCGGCATCTATGAAAATAACTCTATACTGATACAAATTATTAACACCCCTCCCCTGCCGATTCTAAACAATCCGCCCTTGATGTCACCATGGGAATTTTTGATTTCAATTCTGACCATACTATTAAAACTCGTAAATTTCAGAAATAAGTCATTCCCAAAAAAATTTCGCTTGAAGATGGAACAGAGCCTACTTTAACTCAAGTTAATTCAAATATTATTTTGAAGTTTTCGGCTCTTGTTTTGAAACATGAGACCTCTTATGTAGCGAGTTGGAATCATATTTTTAAATAAATAATTATATATATATATATATATATATATATATATATATATATATATGTATATATAAGGCTCAAACACTAAGAATATTATATAAATAGCTCAAACGCTAATATCCCATGGTTATAATTTATTGCATTGGAATCGTAATCACGATCCTATTCATTAGACCTACAAATTCAAAAAGAAATCGGAAATTTCTTTTTGAATTTGTAGATCTGATGATTTGAATGGTGATTACGATTGCAATATAATAAATTATAACCATGGAATATTAGTGTTTGAGCCTTTTATATTATATTCTTACTCTGTCCTGTGCTACCTGGATCCTATCCTCTTGGGAATTTATGCATATATATATATATATATATATATATATATATATATATATATATATATATTGACCACTAATATTATATATATATATATATATATATATATATATATATATATATATATATATTGAATCCATTGCTAGGTCACCTGCTAAGAAAGTTGGTTCATTGTGTCATGCGAGACAGTTTTTTCACCGCAGAATCTATCTTACATATCTATAAGCCTACCATTCGTACATGCTTAGCATATTCCTGCCACATATGGTCCAGTTACCCTGCTGTTTACCTGGAAGTCCTTGATAAAATTCTGGCGACTCGGCTTCTGTTACTATGCTAACAGTTTCTTTTCTCGTACTTCTCGCTTGTTGAAGTCCTTTCTGTCTCCATGTTTTCCAACGAACTTTAATCTGCTAAAATTTAAATACAATGTCAATTGCTATATACTGTCCACTTTTCTCTTCCCGCTCATTAGTAATGTTTCTGATCCTAATTTTTCCACACCCAGTAATCCTTACATCTTAATGGCTTGATGCCGGACCAAAAAGTTTATCCCTTCATTCCTGTTTAAAATTTGGTTTCCGGTTCCTTCTAAAAATCTTCTCATTCTCATTCACTCAGAGTAGTCCGCTTGCGTCTTAGTGGCATTTGTAATGAAAACATGACAAGAGATTCTGTCTAGTAATCTTTTATTCAATTAAGAATTTTACTACTCGTCTACTTGACTAGCGGAAATGTACAGCTTTTATAGATTGGATTATTAAAGAGGAGATAATCCATATTCACAACAGCTTTATCGCCTTTCGTAGAATGAATTGATTAAAAAGAAAAGAATATTACCAAAAATTCGATTTTGTTATACAAAACTATCAAAACTTGATAAAGGGGTCTGTAATAACAACGACGACCACGCTGTTACTTCTGCATTTTATTCACACTTACACAATATGGCCGACACAGTACTTCCGGGTCTGAACAATGGCTAAAACGGTGCTTCCGTTTCCTTAGTTCCCAGTTACAACAGAAAATGACTATCAAAATCATTATCGTAGTAATTGCCTACGAGACTAGCTTGCTAACCACTAACTACTTGGAGGTAGGACACCCTGTGAGACTTGGGGTTATTATGGTTGTGAAAGTCTGAAAGGTGAAGTTGGTGAATTCGTTCAATTACGTTATTCATTAATATTTATGATACTTTGTTAATCCGAGAGCCGAAAGAAAAGGCCAATAGGTATGAAAAGCATTACAAAAATCTTATCCTGAATAAAACCTTTAGGAAAAGTATATTTTTCTCTTTGAATTCATTGAATTGTTCTGAGTTTTTCTTCTTTTTATTAAGTTTTGCTCTCGTCTGAGATTCTTGATCCGTTTCTACCTTGCATTTCACAGTCATTATTTCCCTGTAATCTTCCCGCTCAAAAATAACTGTTTCTTTTACTTTTCATTCATCCATTCATTCTTTCTTTCTTTCCAGACGAATTCTTTCTAACTTG
The DNA here is from genome assembly GCA_963932145.1 of Acanthosepion lycidas. Taxonomy (NCBI): domain Eukaryota; kingdom Metazoa; phylum Mollusca; class Cephalopoda; order Sepiida; family Sepiidae; genus Acanthosepion; species Acanthosepion lycidas. The sequence continues at coordinate 44,514,177 of OZ010596.1, read as the reverse complement.
CCCTAATTTTCTTTTCTTCAGTTAAGTTTTTTTTTTCCGTTTTCAGTTGTCTCCTTTCACCTTGCTTAACGTATAAACATTTTCATTCATCATGTCGTATATTTATTTATTTCATTTCTTCACGTTTTTTTTTTCCTGATTTTTTTTAACTCCATATAATTCGTTTAACGCTCTGTCTCATTCATCTATAAATTTCACGTCGTGAAAAAAAAAAAACGATATTTATCTCACCGCATATATGTTAGAACGTTCGATTTCTGAGCACGAAAGCACCATCGTCGATTTGTCAGGAAACCGACTTCTTAGTGTTATCGGTCTGGAGGTGGCCATCCTACCTTTGAAAAGCGCCTGAGAAACTTTGGGAACCCCAAATCTTTGTCAGTGAATTTGGGTAGACGGAAACATTTGAGAGGCCCTATCCTTTTGTGGGAAATTGCGTAGATGAAAACCTTTGGGAGCATCAAACACTTGTGAGTGAACTTGGGTTGACGGAACCCTTTGTGATTCCTAAATATTTTTGAGTGAATTTGGGTAGACGGAACTTATTTGGAGCCCCAAATTCTTTTGAGTGAATTTGGGTAGGCGGAACCCTTAGGGAGCCTCAAAGGAACCTTTTGGAAGGCGTTGATAGTTCCTCATTATAATTTCAATATAAACCACAGTGGGGAACAAACACAAATGTGCCTGAGAACGTAAATTTCTAGAAGCCTATTTAACTTAAAATTTAAAATCGTACATGCTTATTTCACTTAAGTCTTAAATTCCTAGAAACCCGTTTCACTTAAAATTACAATCGAAGAAACCTATTTCTCTTAAAATCCTAGAAGGCTTCTATATAAGAGAATTAAAGCCAAAAATAAATATGAGTATAGCAATAAAGTTGCTAAGTATTTCTAGCATCAAACTTTATATATATATATATATATATATATATATATATATATATATATATATATATATAGTGAGAGAAAGAGAGAGAGAGTTAAGTTGAGCTCTCTTGAATAAAGGGTAATTTAAAAAACTGGGGCTCCTACTGCTATTAATGTATTGCACTTCAACTATGAATTGAGCTCTCTGGCTACTGGCATATTTCCTATAGAAAACGTTAAAATTTCCCTTTCTCTTTGCCGTTCGACGATAGCCTAGGAGTAGTATCTCTGACTGATGCTAAAACGCTCGGGTTTGAAGCAAACTTACATCTGAAGCTGAAGAGCTGTGACACAGTGAAACAGTCTATCTGTTTATGACAAGATAGATAGATAGATAGATAGTATTTATCAATCCACCCACGAGGATCGAATGTGGCACAAGGCCTTTTTAATGTGGGTATCTCCAAGCCCGTAGGCTCAGCCAAAAATAAATAACCATCCAAACCCCCCGAGGGGGGCCAGTTCCGTCAACCTCCCCCAACGTAACTCTACCCTTCGGCGGAGCTACGTCAGGGTTCCTCTCTGCAAGCAGATAGTTCGACAGACACCCGACCCGGTAGCTCACAAAGCACAGATACTACACTTTGATCCTAGCCACCGTGCCGAGCGGGTATTCTTTTTATAGATACAAAGATAGATAGATAGATAGATAGATTATGGATAGGAATCCGACAAAATGATATGATAAAGAACAAGTAGCAAACAGATCTTAATCTAAAATGTTTCATTTTATTAAAGCTTCGACAGAGATCAGGATAGAAAAGATAAAAAAATGACGAAAAGCAGAGACACAAATTAATGGCATGTTATGTTTGGTTATTTCTTATTGGTTAGATACATGTCACGGGTATTGAAATGAGAGATAATATCTAAACATTCTCGACGCTAAAGTGTGTAAAATTAGTAAGAAGCAGAAGGATGTTTTGATTGGATACGTGTCACGTGTAATAAAGTATCACATAATATTCAAATAAGTGTAAGAAAATCTTGATATTAAAGTGTGTAAAAGTTATTCAGACGCTGCAGGATGTTTTGAAGAATTTTTCATTAAAGTACACCTCGTGTGTATTTTTTATATATATTTATATTTATGCGTTCGGAAAGAATAAGTTAGATTCATGAATAATAGCTCAGAAAAAATGGTTATGTAATATAGTTTGTTCTTTAAATGTGTGTTTGGTAATGTTGCTATAAATATAATTTCATAATATTTTATCTTTAAAGAGCTGTGTTCTTTTTTGATAAGGCTCGGATTGGCGATATATATATATATATATATATATATATATATATATATATATATATATATGCGTATATTTTATATATCCACCACAGATCCTAGTAAAAAAAGTAACTACTGCACACAATAGACAATGGTTAAACATCGGAAAACAAATGGAAAAACTAAAACCTTTAAATAATATGTGCAAATAACCACTCTTTGCCTGATGATGGTCGCAAAACCCGAAACCCGTGTAGCAAAAATATAGAAAATAAAGTATACTATATATTTAAAAAATGCACATTAAGACCAAAAACGTTATCCACCAATTCCTAGTAAAAAAGTAAAATTAATTAAGTACTACACTAAATCTTCTATATCTAATACAATCATTCGTAATGACTCTTCACCGCCCACTAACGTGTTGTAGAAAACCAACATTGATTATAAATTTAAATGTCCTCTGGTAGATTGTATTAAAAAAAGAATTATTATTAAAAAAGAATGAACCGATTTCATGACGCATTGCTTCAGTTCTCAAGCATCATCATGGAATGAGTCAGTGAGTTTTTGAAAGAGGAATTTTCTAAGTTTTGTATGGTTGCCACATCTGCGTTGTAATCGCACCGTATCTCCGGTAACGTTCAGTTGTTTGTTTACTGACGGAACGCCGAGTCCTCAGCAAAAGGTGTTCTGCCTTCTTTTCGCGAAAACAAATACGACCGCCACGGTTCAGCGTGCTTTTCGAAGGCAATTCGACATTAGTGCGCCCTTTCCTAAAAAACATTTGACGGCGGTTTAAACAGTTTCAAGAGAGTGGGTGTCTGTGTAAAGAAAAAAATGCAGGACTACCAAGAGTTTCGGAGGAGCAAGTGTTAAGAATCCGTGCTACGTTTGAAGGGAGTCCACAAATCAAGCTAGCCGTGAGCTCGCGATCTCTCAATCCACTATATGGCGTGTGCCAAAAACCTTACAGACTGTATGTCTTTCAGGCTCTTACCTTGCTCTTCAGATCCCCGTCTGTGATTTTCTCTCATGAGAAAACATGTATGGTCTACCGCTATCCACTAACTTAGATGACCTTAAACATCGAATAACAACAGCGATCAACACAGTGAATCGTGATATGATGGTACGCGTCTGGGAGGAATTCTCTTATCGCCTTTATGTTGCCCGTGCTGCAGGTAGTGGACACAGTAAACGCTTGTAAGATAGGAAATAAAAGTTAATAAGTAAAATACTTCTTAAAATATTGCGTAATGAAATTGGTTCATTCTTCTTAAATAACCCTGGAAATATATATATATATATATATATATATATATATATATATATATATATATATATATATATATATATTATAAAACATAATGATGATATGTAAAGATGGAAATACATAAGTTGTCTCCCTTGGATGGAGAGAAAAAACCCTCGTGAATTAGTATGTCTAAATTATTTGACAAAACCTGTTTTCGAATTTTCGAATATATATATATATATATATATATATATATATATATATATATATATATATATATATGAGAAAAATATATATTCAAATTTATAACATATTCCTTTTATAAAATCCCTACAAAGTTGTAATCTTGTTTCGATACTTCTGGTGTCTTGTCAAGTGATGTTGAATGTTAAATAAACGGTTTTAAGTGTTCAAAAGACAACCAAACCTCATCAGCAGGGGGAACTTTATTACGTAATTTATAATGACCAGTCAGAATACAAGTATATGGTAATTCAAAATAACAACGTACTCTAATATAAGTACAATAAATTAGTGCAAATATATATATATACATATATGTGTGTGTGTGCGCGCGCCCGCGCGTGTGGGTCTGTGTATATATATATATATATATATATATATATATATATATATATATATATATATGCGCGTTTCGTCCTTTAATAAGGTTTATCTGACATTTAGGACATGAGTGACTATACAAATATGGCTGTCTACTAAAAATAACATTTAAATGATGAAATCTGCCTGGTTTGTAAATAAAATGTATTAATTCTTTAGAAATAGAAAGATAGATAGATAGATAGATAGATAGATAGATAGATAGATATTAGTGGTAAATATATACATATATATGCAAAATATATACATATATATACATACATGAATACACATACATATATATTTTTGTCTAAAAAAAATTCCAAGAGGATAGAATCCAGGTAGAACTCAATGTCCAGGACAGAGTAAGGATATAATAAAAAGGCTTAAACACTAATATTCCATGGTCATAATTTATTCCATTGGAATCGTAAATACGATCCAATTCATCAGACCTACAAATTCAAATTTGACAAACAATACATTTTAGCTGTAGTCGAAGGCATGCATTTTCGTTCAAAATATTTACATTTCGGCATTAAATAACACATAGAGGTTATGAAGCTAACCAAAATCAACCAACCAGCATGAAAGAACTCTTTCATGATATTAATCCATATAATATTCTACAATTTCTTAAATCAAACTGTATTCCAAAATATAATTTCAACAACTAAAACATAAAACACACATATCACCACCTCTAACACTCACAAACGCGTATATGCAAAAAAGCTGGGTATCATCTACCATATATTCAATTGTGAAATCAGAATATCTTACCGTATATACTCCCGTATCATGCGACTTTTGAAGACCTGCTTTTAAGCGGGTTGCATGATACATGAGATATAAAATTAGCGTATATACTGCTGGCCCTGACTACGCCGTTGACCAAACTATATATTTATTTACTGTAGTCAAATAGCTTTAAAATTAGGTCTTCAAGGGTCGCATGATACGCGAGAATTTAAAAAAATCCTTATAGATAATCAAGGGAAGGGATGATAAAAAGTGGAGGATCGCTTTTGTATTGTTTTTTAGTATCAAACACCCCCCCATTTCTTGATTCATAGATGCAATTCCAAAACATACTTATAGGTAATCAAATTAAAAGATGATAGAAAGTGAGGGATCAATTTCGTATTATTCTATAGTATAAAACTCGTCCCCCATTTCTTGACCGCTGCATACACTATCCATTTCTGTAATAGTCTTATAGGTTTGTTTGTAATATATACCATATATACACGCGTATCATGCAACCTTTGAAGACCTAATTTAGTAGCTAATTTTAAGGGGGCCGTATCATACACGAGATATTAGCGTATTATGTTCTTCTGGCCCTGGATACGCCGTTGATCAAAGTACATATCCATTTACTTTAGTCAAATTAAATTAAAAAATCGGTCTTCAAATATACGTGAGTATATACGGCATATCAAAGACAAATAAATTTCAGCATTAAATGACCAAAATATATATATATATAACGTTAAACAAATAAAAACAAACAATCAATTCCTAGAGGTTCATGCTTCAGTAGAATGATTTGTGTTCTGTATCAATTCTTAACTTCTATTTTTTTTAATTCTCACACTCTTTAGTTTCACGTGATTATCATGTACATCTTGTTATTCTTTAAAAAATCTCCCAAATTATTTTCACCCATTACAAGGCCCACGAGCCACTCGAGGTAGAAGGTTAATGATTGGTTTCGTTGTATGAACGTAACAGGATGAGGTAAGAAGTGTAGATTATGAGGAAATGTAGGAAAGATAACGGTTAACCGTGGACGTCGTAGGAGCTAAGATTGTAGAGATCGGGAAAGCATCCACTGGGGAGTGTGTCTCACAAAGTCATTGTTTTTGGGTACCACGAGAATGTCTCTGATTCGTCCCAGTGTACGTGGCAGAGTGGGTCTTATATGTGAAGGGCAGAACTAGTTGAACTAAGGAATATAGTACGTATAAACATCTGCCGTGGAAGTACCGACTGACTCGCGGGAGGCTTCCGATGATTAGTTTGTGGGAAACGGCTGGAAAATAAATAATCACCCACAAGGCCGCCGAGACGTTTTCCACCCTATAAGCTCCTGTCCAAAAATGACTACGGCATTCCATTTCTGATGTGATGGGACAAGAAAACGGCCATTTTCACAGCCTCTTTACAAATGGATCGTGTATACAGGCTGCGATATTTAAACTGTCGACATTTTTTATTTTTAATTTCGCGCATGCGCGTTGTTTGTTTATGGCATTCTCAACTGCACAGTATAGTAGGCTCGGTTTGCCATTGTCTGTGAGAAAAAGATCACCAGGACGCAATTCACTCCACCAAAAATTTGGAAACATCTACTCGTTAGTATCGTTATTCTCCACCCGATGAGACGTTAAAAAAATCCTTTTTAACGTTAAAACAATATGTACAGAGTGCTATATATATATATATATATATATAGTGATTTTCCAAGCGTAGCTCAGATAATGTCACGAAACCGAAAGTATGGGGCACCCAGTGAGGATCGAACTCACTATTCAGTCATAATTGTGCTAGCAAGACAAGCTTGCTAACCAATACACCACCTCGAGGTGTCGCAAAAGCGATTTTCCAAGTGTAGCTTGGATGTGGCACAAGGCCGAAAGTAAGGGGCACTCAGTGAGGATTGAACTCACTACTCAGTCGTAATTGCTCTTGTGAGACAAGCTTGCTAACCATTTTATATATATATATATATATATATATATATATATATATATATATATATATATATATATATATATATATATATATATATATATATATATATATATATATATATATATATATATATATATATATATATATATATATATATATATATATATATATATATAAATTTTACTTTAGATGATTATATCTCCACTGTATTGACTGCTGAGACACGCATACTCTAAATAGCGGGTGTATTTTTAATGCAATCTGAAACATTCACAGACACATACTCATATATATATATATATATATATATATATATATATATATATATGTGTGTGTGTGTGTGTGTGTGTGTGTGTTTGTGTGTCTGTGTGTGTACGCGCGCGTGTTTGTGTTTGTGCGTGCATATATGTTTGTTAACAGAAGAAGGAACACAGATGTATGATGCAAAGAAAGGAAGCTCAAAAACAGTCATGTAATTTCTCTATTCTTCCCTCTTCTACTCGTCCGTAGCCCAATAGATCAATAACGGATCAATAATGCAATCATCGATACTTATATGAGTCTCAAAAATTCAGGAAAATAATTCTTTGCCTACATTTCTGATTCTTTATTCAGTTTGAATAGGAAATAATTCAAAGTACGTGGCACAATATTTGCAATCTTCGATCTGTTTAGTATTGATTTTTTTTTTTTTTTGTTCCATTTTCTCTTTTCAAGTTTTTTGGTTCAGTGTATATGGCGTTTGCTTCTAAATTAGCTACATAAGTAATTTCTTTACTTATTCGCCGATTGCCTTTTTGAAAATGGAGGAAACATATCCCGGTGATACATTGATATGCTCAAATGCTAAATTAACTATTACGACAATACGACAGATGTTTCTAATAATGATAAGAAAACGGAGAAAGAAGAGAGAGGCACTTTAAAATAAAGAGGAAGGAAGGAAATGAAGAAGAAGAAGAAGAAGAAGAAGAAGAAGAAGAAGAAGAAGAAGAAGAAGAATGTGAAACTGGGGTTGAAGAAGAAAAAGAAGAACGAAAGAGTAGATAATGGATAGGCGGGGGGTAAGAGATATATAAATTTAGAAGGGCCGAAAAATAAAGAGAGGCTTATGAAGAATGGCGGAAAAAGAGAAAAAAGAAACTAAAAAGGAGACATGGAGAAAGAAAAAGAAGAAAAGTTACGTAGAAGAAGATATTGATTAAACAAAAAATACTGTGCAAATGAAGAAGAAGAAGAAGAAGAAGAAAAGAAAGAACAGTGAGTTAAATGTAGGAAGAAACATGAAATGGAAGAAGAAAAATTTAAGCAGTTGAAGAAGAAAAATTTGAATAGAAGGAATAGAAGAAAGTAGTAGTAGTAGTAGTAGAAGAAGAACGAAAAGAAGAAGAAGAAGAAGAAGAAGAAGAAGAAGAGGAAGAAGAAGAAGAAGAAGAATGAAAAGGGGAAAGGAAAATTAGCGGGAAAAGATGAAAGAAGAAACAAGGAAAATAATATAATGATAATAATAATAAGAAGGAGAAAAAGGAGGCGTAAAAGAAGAAGAGTAAATTAAGAAGAAGGAAAAGAAGAAGCGGAAGAGACAGAAGGAATATAAGAAGAAGAAAAAGAAATAAGAAGAGAAAGAAGAAGGAAAATAATATAATAATAATAATAATAATAATAATTAGAAGAAGAAGAAGAAAGGTCAATGAGAGAAATGCGGGAAGGAGAAAAGGAGGAAGAAAAAGAAGATATTGATTAAACAAAAATACTGTGCAAATGAAGAAAAAGAAGAAAAAGAAGATCATTGAGAGAAATGCAGGAAGGAACATGAAATAGAAGAAAAAAAAATAGAAGAATAAATATTAAATAGAAGGAAAATTCAGAAAGAATAAAAGAAAGAAGACAAAGAAGAAGGAAAATAATAATAATAACAATAAGAAGAAGAAGTAGAAGAAGAAAACTACTGAAAGCGTGCAGCGCATTGTCAATGGCTGCACTCAGTTGGTACAAAAAGCGCGGGTAGTATACGCCTGAAATTGGTACGAGCATTTCCCACCGTCAGCAGAGGAGAATCTGAAACTGAAGATCATGTGTGATATGCCTATCTTGACTGGCAAGCGCTTGGAGAGAAATCGCCCTGTTACTACATTTATGAACAGCTATGAATGTTAAACATTGCGTTACCTTACCTTGCGATAAGAAAATCGTGAAGGAATAGCAGGTGAAAATCCAGAGGTAGCAAGAACTGGCGGGTCAAATGAGAAGACTATAACAAGCAGACGCTTAAAGATTTCCCCTTTTGTCTTTGGCGGTACTATTCCCAGGAATCTTTCTGCTAGACAGGATGCGTTGCAGATACCTGACATCATGTAATGTGTGCGGTGTGCAACATTGCTTGAAGCAGCTGATAACCCGAGGAAGAGTTATGTCTCGGGGAGGAGCTGACATGATTATCATCACAGGGCGAAACATCCTATTGTTGGAAAGGGTTTTCAATTCAAATAATAATAATAAAACGAAGAATACGTCTTCTTCGTATTAATATTAATAAGATAATAATAATATTATTATGATATTGTATATAAGAGAAGAACATAGAAAATGAATAATTCCAGTTGTGGCTGGAGCACTCGGATTGATTTGAGAAATTTCTGATACAGACATTGGATTGAGCCATGGTCAACTCGTGCCTTAGGGAACTAGAAAACATTGAACTCAAAAGTACAACACACATATTATCTATGTAAAATTTCTATGATCTTAAGTTGCTTTTAAAATACTCAGTGAAAAATTTTATGTAGCCATATCTGACCTTTGGTCTCTGATTGTGATTCGTAAGGAAACGAATATACATCAGAAATCAAAAGAAATAATAATAATAATAATAATAATAATAATAATAATAATAATAATTTATGAACAACACCCAGACTCGGTTACGGAGATAGGACCATTAACAATTATATGGGGCTTCACAATATACAGAGACAGAACAATCAAAGCTAATCGCCCAGAGATCGTTATTAGGCACCACAAACAAAAAAGTGCCTTCATATTGATATGGCAGTCACTGAAGACTGCAACGTGTATTTGGAGATCTTTATAAAGTTATAAAAATTTAAGGGCCTTGAAATCGAAATCTCAAAAATGTGGCACAAAATATTCCAATAGACTCTTTGAAGGGATTCCTGGTAGCCCATACCTTAAAAAATACAAAATAAATATTCTCACAAGTACAGTCCACACCTTACGAAGGGCTTTATCTATGTAAAACGTTTATGATTTTTTGTTTTTTTTGTTATTTTTGTTTTTATTTTTTTTTTTGTTTTTTTTTTTACATTTGCTCAATGGAAAAAGTTATTACACCTTTTCTGAGTATACACCGGAGATCAAAGGAAATTAATAATAATAATAATAATAATAATAATAATAATAATAATAAGAAGAAGAAGAAGAAGAAGAAGAAACATGTACAAGAACGGACAGATATAATCAAGAATAATGTTAGGCAAGCTCTAACAAAATCCCAAGTATGTAAATCCACAGAAAATGAAAAGGTATCCTGTTTTTGCTCCTATAACTTGTGATCTATCTTAACATTTTACATGCGCAAATTTTACCAATGCTAATTAATAAGCACACTGAAGTTTCAGAATGGACCACTGAAGGTATTACACGTCTCATACCAAAAACAGGTGAAACAGATGATCGAAAACATTATAGGCCAATAAAATGTATGTTCACCACATATAAACTAATCACGTCATGGATATCGAAAAGGTCCACAAGGTTGCAAAGATTGACTGCTAATAAATAAAATCATCCTAGAAATTTGCAGGAAAAAAGTTAGAAATCTTAGCGCAGCTTGGATAGATTACCGTAAACCTTTTGATAGTTTTCCACACTCTTGGATCCGTAGGGCTTTGGAAATGTACAAAGTCTCCTCGGTGATAGTAAATTTTCTTAAATATAGCATGGAACTATAGAAAAACCACATTATACCCAAATAAAGCCAAAGGCATTGCCACCTCCAGTAGTCTGAATATCCGACGAGGAATCTTTCAAGGAGACTCCCTGTTGCTCCTTCTCTTTTCCCTTCCCTTAATCCTCCTTCTGCATGAACTTAACGGTAATAACTATGTATACAAAGTAAGCAAGAAAGTATTTAATCACCTTCTCTACAAGAATGATATCAAACTTTTTGCCAAAGACGACAATGAGTTGAAGGACCTCCTCAATACTGTAAAATCTTTCAGTAACGATATAGGCATGGATTTCGGATTAGATAAATGTGCAAAAGTAACATTCAAGAAAGGGAGAATTACAGAAATACCCTTAATTATTTTAAACTTTGTCAGAAAGATTAGCGAACTAGGACAAGATGAAGCCTATAAGTACCTAGTAGTTAGCGAAGGAGATAGAATACAGCATCCCCATGACTGACAAAGCCGATTTCTCCCGCAGTAGGTTGCCATTTCTTTCTGCGGTAGATGGGTTTCCAACTAAGGTATAAGAACCCAGTCTGTCCTGCTATTCAACCCATAGCTGAGAGATGAAGAGATGGATTCACGCCTTTCCCAAGGGTATTCGTGCGTAAGAGAATCTTACTCCGATATCCATTACATCACATTCTTTGATTTTGACTGAATACCGAGCTGAATTCCGGAATATCAACTATAATCACTTTTGCTGACCCCGTGGTGCAATAAAGTTTCAATATTCTTAATTGGACCATAGGAGATATTAAGCGAATGGATGTCAAAACTTCTCTCCCCTGCCATTGCATGCATCATCCTATGGCTGATGTTGATCGTCTGTACGTGACCAGATCCGAAGAAGGCAGAGGATTAGTTCAACTAGATGTGCCTTACAAAGCTACAACAATCGGTCTTTAAAGATACCAGGAAACTACTGAAGACTTGATGATGATCTGTGTCAAAGAACATGAAATAAGCAAGAATTTTTTTTTCAGTAATAAAGGAAGTCAACAAATTCAAAAGGATATTTCATTTGGTCAAGAAATGTAAATAAACCATAATACGCCTACTGCAGCGACAAAAGAACTTTAAAAAAAAGCAAAAGCAAATGTGATATAACAAGTGTATGGTCAGTAATCTATCCGTACCAAAGAAGCTGATTTAAACAAAGCCCTTACCCATCAGTGGCTACACAGTGCAGGGTTAAAAGCTGATATCGAAGGTTTTATTCTTGCGGCAGATGCATGCTATGAAGAAATTACCAAACACACATCCTGAAAAATTGTGTTAGCTGATTCTGTGATAATATCCAGAAATAATGAACCATCTTGTATCAGTTTGCACAGTGTTAGCACCCACTCTATATAAAAATCGGTATGAGAGAGTTGGATAATACTGCACTGGATATATGAAACTTTTACTGGGAGGAAACTGCAAGAAAATGGTATGAATATTACGTAGATTCGGTTACAGAGATAAGACCTGTAACAATACACAAAGACAACAATCAATGCTAATGGCCCAGATATCGTGATCAGAGACCGCAAAAGCAAAATTGGCTTTCTTATTGTCATGGAAGTCCCTGCAGTCTGTAATGTATCTTGGAAAATGTTTAAAAAAAACTATCAAAATACAAGTGTAAATCTCAAAAATGTGGGACAATATTTCCAGCTGTTTTGGAACCCACAGTTTGATTGAAGAAGTTTCTGATATGCACATTGAAAGGATCCCTGGTAGCCTATGCCTTAATGATGTACAAAAAATGTACTCACGAATACAGCTCACACGTTACGAAGGGCTTCATCTATGTAAAATGTATGAGATCATGAGTTTTTTTTTCCGTTTTAGGTTTTTTTTTCTTTTACAAAAATGCTCAGTGAAAAATACCATGATGCCATTTTTTACCTTACATCTCTGGTTGGGACCCGGAAAGAAATGCGTACACACCAGAAATCAAAGGAAATAATAATAATAATAATAATGATAATAATAATAATAATAATAATATGTATAGCTGGTTACTCGTATCTATTGCAGACGCTTGCTCGGGCGCATTTGTGTCTATATATGTGTCTATCACCCACAGAGCCCAATTGTGGTTTATATTGCAACTATGCTGAGCAGACATTAGTTACAGTTTCTGGGAAAGAGGGTGTTATCTAGCGCGATCAACAATTTGAACAAAGGCCACGATGACGTGACTAAGTTATCGACAGCACCCAAGGGTACCGTCTGTCTAATTTCACACACAAGGCTTTGGTCAACCCGTGGCATGGCTTTTAGTCACTTTCCAAAGGTCCAGCACGCTGGGATCGACCCTTCCAGTCTCCTTCCTAACAATCGACCAAGGTGAAATTCAAACCCGGGTCTCATGGTCAGAATGCGAACGTCTAAACACTCGGCCACGTACCAATAATAATAATAATAATAATAATAATAATAATAATAATAATATTAATAATAATGACTTCAATTGTTCTCACAAGTACAGCTCACACAAAACAATGGCCCTTTTCTCTGTAAAATATCTGTTATTATTAATTTATTTATTTCTTATTTTTTTCACAGAAATATTTAGTAGAGAATGTCATGATGCCATTGCTGGTCTCATGTCTCTGGTTGTGACCCGGAAGGGAATGAATATATGGTAGGAATCAAAGGAAATAATAATAACATAATAATAATAATAATAATAATAATAATAATAATAATAATAATAATAATAGTAGTAGTAGTAGTAGTAGTAGTAAATTTGACAATTATAATAACAATAATAATCATAAGAAGAAAAAGAAACAAAGAAGATTAGAAGTAAAAGATAAAATAAGAAAATAAATGTAAAACATAGCAAGAATAACAGGAAAAGGTCGTTTTTATTATCTGTGTCTTATGTAAAATGTAGTGGACAACAACATACACATAGAGAATCTTTCTTTGTGTCGGTGGGGGGGGGTAATATTCATGCCAAAAAAACTCAGGGGTCGTTACACTATACATTCACTGAGTGCAAAGAAAGAAAGAAAGAAAGAAAGAAAGAAAGAAAGAAAGAAAGAAAGATAGAAAGAAAGAAACATCAGAGTATAATAATAAAGAAAAATCTAGGTGAGAAGAAAGAAAGAAAGAAAGAAAGAAAGAAAGAAAGATAGAAAGAAAGAAACATCAGAGTATAATAATAAAGAAAAATCTAGGTGAGAAGAAAGAAAGAAAGAAAGAAAGAAAGAAAGAAAGAAAGATAGAAAGATAGAAACATTAGAGTATAATAATAAAGAAAAATCTAGGTGAGAAGAAAGAAAGAAAGAAAGAAAGAAAGAAACATCAGAGTATAATAATAAAGAAAAATCTAGGTGAGAAGAAAGAAAGAAAGAAAGAAAGAAAGAAAGAAAGAAAGATAGAAAGATAGAAACATTAGAGTATAATAATAAAGAAAAATCTAGGTGAGAAGAAAGAAAGAAAGAAAGAAAGAAAGAAACATCAGAGTATAATAATAAAGAAAAATCTAGGTGAGAAGAAAGAAAGAAAGAAAGAAAGAAAGAAAGATAGAAAGATAGAAACATTAGAGTATAATAATAAAGAAAAATCTAGGTGAGAAGAAAGAAAGAAAGAAAGAAAGAAAGAAACATCAGAGTATAATAATAAAGAAAAATCTAGGTGAGAAGAAAGAAAGAAAGAAAGAAAGAAAGATAGAAAGATAGAAACATTAGAGTATAATAATAAAGAAAAATCTAGGTGAGAAGAAAGAAAGAAAGAAAGAAAGAAAGAAAGAAAGATAGAAAGATAGAAACATTAGAGTATAATAATAAAGAAAAATCTAGGTGAGAAGAAAGAAAGAAAGAAAGAAAGAAAGAAACATCAGAGTATAATAATAAAGAAAAATCTAGGTGAGAAGAAAGAAAGAAAGAAAGAAAGAAAGATAGAAAGATAGAAACATTAGAGTATAATAATAAAGAAAAATCTAGGTGAGAAGAAAGAAAGAAAGAAAGAAAGAAAGAAAGAAACATCAGAGTATAATAATAAAGAAAAATCTAGGTGAGAAGAAAGAAAGAAAGAAAGAAAGAAAGATAGAAACATAGAAACATTAGAGTATAATAATAAAGAAAAATCTAGGTGAGAAGAAAGAAAGAAAGAAAGAAAGAAAGAAAGAAACATCAGAGTATAATAATAAAGAAAAATCTAGGTGAGAAGAAAGAAAGAAAGAAAGAAGGAAAGATAGAAAGATAGAAACATTAGAGTATAATAATAAAGAAAAATCTAGGTGAGAAGAAAGAAAGAAAGAAAGAAAGAAAGAAAGAAAGAAAGAAAGATAGAAAGATAGAAACATTAGAGTATAATAATAAAGAAAAATCTAGGTGAGAAGAAAGAAAGAAAGAAAGAAACATCAGAGTATAATAATAAAGAAAAATCTAGGTGAGAAGAAAGAAAAAAAGAAAGAAAGAAAGATAGAAAGATAGAAACATTAGAGTATAATAATAAAGAAGAATCTAGGTGAGAAGAAAGAAAGAAAGAAAGAAAGAAAGAAAGAAAGAAAGATAGAAAGATAGAAACATTAGAGTATAATAATAAAGAAAAATCTAGGTGAGAAGAAAGAAAGAAAGAAAGAAAGAAAGATCAGAGTATGATAATAAAGAAAAATCTAGGTGAGAAGAAAGAAAGAAAGAAAGAAAGAAAGGAAGGAAGGAAGGAAGGAAGAAACATCAGAGTATGATAATAAAGAAAAATCTAGGTGAGAAGAAAGAAAGAAAGAAAGATAGAAAGAAAGAAACATCAGAGTATAATAATAAAGAAAAATCTAGGTGAGAAGAAAGAAAGAAAGAAAGAAAGAAAGAAAGATAGAAAGATAGAAACATTAGAGTATAATAATAAAGAAAAATCTAGGTGAGAAGAAAGAAAGAAAGAAAGATAGAAAGAAAGAAACATCAGAGTATAATAATAAAGAAAAATTTAGGTGAGAAGAAAGAAAGAAAGAAAGAAAGAAAGAAAGAAAGATCAGAGTATGATAATAAAGAAAAATCTAGGTGAGAAGAAAGAAAGAAAGAAAGAAAGAAAAAAGAAACAAACAAAGAAAAAAACGAAAGAAAATAAACAAAACAAAGAAAGAATGAAACAATAAAAAAGTAAGAAAACGAAACTAAAAAGTAGTAAAAAAAAAAGAAAGAATGAATGAAGGAAGGAAGGAAGGAAGGGATGAATGAATGAAGGAAGGAAGGAAAGAAAACTAGTACTAAAAAATCTGAAGAAAAACAAAACGAAATAGAAAAAAAAAAGAATGAACAGAAAGAAAGAAAAGTAAAAAAGAAAAAAAAGGAGTGAAAAAAGAAAGAATGAGAGAAAGAAAGAATACAAGACGAAATCAGTGTAGGATAATAAAGAAAGATCTACCTAAGAAGAAAGAAAGAAAGCGAAACAAAAAAAACAATAAACAAAAGGAAGAAAGAAATAATGAAGGAAAACTAGTACAAAAAATCTGTAGAAAAAAAGAAAAACAAAACGAAACAAGAAAGGTTGAAAGAAAAATAGTACAAAAAATCTAAAGAAAAAAGAAACAGAAAAAGAAAGAAAGAATAAAGGACAACTAGTACAAAAAATCTGTAGAAAAAAAGAAAAACAAAACGAAACAAGAAAGAAAGACAGAAAGGATGAAAGAAAACTAGTACAAAAATCTATAGAAAAAAGAAACAGAAAAAAGAAAGAAAGAATAAAGGAAAACTAGTACAAAAATCTGTAGAAAAAATGAAAAACAAAACGAAACAAGAAATAAAGAAAGAAAGAAAACTATTACAAAAAATCTATAGAAAAAAGAAACCGAAAAAAAAAAGAAAATAAGAATAAAGGAAAACTAGTACAAAAAACTTGAAGAAAAAAGAAAAACAAAACGAAACAAGAAAAAAGAAAGAAAGAAAGAAAGCAAAAGTAAAAAAGAAGGAAAAGAAGTGAAGAAAGAAATCACGTGCGAAAGAAAGAAATTTAAAGAAGCAAAACTATTAAATGGAGAAAAAATTATAAGGTGTGAAAACAGCAAACATTATCGATTTCAAATTTTATCATCCACTTTAAATTCGAGTTTTTTTTTTTTTGTTTTTTGTTTTTTCTGTCTAATTGAATTTTCTCCAATTCCGAACGTCGGCATCAGCTCGTCTTTAATGTCTTCTTTCCCTGGGACTTTATCAAAGCCAAACTCTCCCTACAGGAAACATCAAAATCTGATTTGCATTGAAATGAGATATTTTATTTGAGAAATTTATCCTCATAAATAACTTTCAAATAACATTGACCAAACATTCAGTTTGAAATTTCCGGATTTCAAGAGATTATAAACGGGAGCTTCATAAAATCTTAGTGTTTATTAAATATTAAATTATCATACTTTTGTATGAAATAAATAAAAAAAAATATCCGGCAAGAATGCAAATGAATGCGTGTACATTGAAGATGGCAAATATTTATTCATCACCCCATCTCACGAATAAAATCGCTTCGTCTCACACATGTGATTAGTTTTAAAGAAACAGTAACTTCAGGGTATATGATTGTGTAGATTGTGGTTTAAAAGGGCCTTTCGCGTTTGTGTCGGGTCCTACAAAATTGATTGAAATAGCCACATGAAAGAGACCCCAGGCTTATGACAGTGGAGAGTTTCGGATGCACTGGAGTAGCATTTAAATAAAGGATTCAAGAAAAACACTATGTCCAGATACCGTATGTTTTCTGCAGGATTTTCCTTCATCAAAAGACATAATTCTCAAACTTTTCATACCCATGGACCATTTTATACTTATTTTTTCATATTTTTAATTTTTGTGAACCCCTTCAATGAAAAAAAAAGCTTAATTTATTACTTGATAATTTCAGGTGTTGTATCATGGGTATTCTTCAATACGAGTTGAAATGTAAATGTATAAGCTCCCTCTATATATAATCCTCATATGATCTATATATTAAATTATTTTTATTATTAATATTTAAGTATATTATATTAATTAACTTATATTAATATATTAATATTTTATGTTTTTAATATTAAAAATTAATATTATTTTTTATTATTAATACATTAAATTAATTTATATAATAAATTATACATTTATATAACTTTCTTTTATATATCGTTCGCAGTTTTCGTTCAACTTTTACAATCAAAATAACCGGTAGAGTAAAAAGGGACGCTAAAGTACATTAGTTGGTCTCGTTTTCTGCTAGTTTTACAGTTGTTTTTTTTCTATTTTTAGTATTTTAGTATGCCATAGATTACTGTAGAAATTCCAATTTTCAATTGTAACAAACGTTCCGAGGTGAAATGGCGCGACGGACAATTGAAATATTATTGTGGGACCCCGAATTTGTTATTTGTTTTGTGTGGACCCCCACCCAGTAATATTACATGGACTCCCGGATCCATTGAACATTTGTGAACTGGTGTGAAAAATCACCATCCCTTTAAATCGCATGTTCGAATTTTAATAAATAAAATCTCCTATTGTTCAACAAGCAGTCTACTTAATTTCATTTGCCGCGGACGTTTAGTTATTCAGATATTTACAATTCAAATGAGGTTAATTTTGTGGCCACCCTATATATATATATATATATATATATATATATATATATATATATATATATAGTGCAGGTAATAGTTCCGTCGGTATATCATCCAGGTGGAACCTAATAATATCAAATATTAAACCTGATCCACAAAGACAGCTCAATGTATGCATTACAGTAGAGAATATCAATTGCACAACAAAAAATTCAAAATTACCTGATGTCGGTATAAATTTATTTCAACCAACGCAAAGTGCGTTGCTCTTATTCAACCCCGGTATAAATTACTCGACTGCTGTCTAAGTTAAATTATAACTATGATTCCGATACATATAAAATCCATTCATCGGAGTTGACTAAGACCAACGTACTTAGCGTCGGTTGAAATAAATTTATACCCATATGAGATAATTTGGATGTGCAATATATCTATATATATATATATATATATATATATATATATATATATATATATATATATATATATATGTACGTATATATATATATATATATATATGTATATATATATATATATATATATATATATATGTATGTATATATATGCATGTATATATATATGTATGTATATATATATGTATGTATATATATATGTATGTATATATATATGTATGTATATATATGTATGTATATATATATATGTATGTATATATATATATGTATGTATATGTGTGTATTTATGCAGCAATCCTTCTTTCATGCAAATTTCATTGAAAACGACAGCCAAGGTGCTTTATTTAGTTTTTTATACAATTTCTCATGTGATCTAATAATAGTCTCTTTTCGGATTATAAATTATATAAAAACAGTCCGAAAGTTCTTTTTATCCGAGCGCTTTCGGCTATACATTTAGCCATTTTCAAGAATTATATTTTAACTGTTAAAATAAGAAATAGTTTGTTGTATGTATGCTTTATAAAATGTTTTCTTTCTTTTATTTTTGTTGTTTCAAAACACGGTCAAGATATTATGTCCATGTTCGAAGTTAATATTAGGTTGGTGCAAAAATAATGACGTAATAATGTCGTTTTTTGACGTAAAAAATACGTCAAAAAACGACATTATTACGTCATTATTTTTGCTTCCAAGGCTTCCATTATTTTTAGCCTTTTTTTTTGTATGTAGATGATGCTATTATATTAGTGTTGTTGACAAATATGTTCCGAATAGTGTCCGGTAGGTCTCCATGAATATTTAAATGAGATCTAATTGAGCTATGGTCAGAAAGGTGTAGAGTGAGTCTGCGTGTCAAACATGTTGTAGTGTGGTCTATATAATTATTTACGAATTTTGATTGATCAGGAATACAATTCCTTAATCGGCATTTAAATTCGAAGTAATATTTGCCCTATTTAATTTTGTTCTAGGAGATGAATTATTATTTTTAACTATAAGGTTAGAGGTTTTAATTTTTTTATAATAAATAATTAATAAAAATGTTGCTATTGTCAACTGGTGACATACATTGTTTATAATGTTCTTAATTGTGCATTCATCTTTATATATATATATATATATATATATATATATATATATATATATATATATATATATATATATATATATAATAAAACCGGAGTCCTTAGAACTATATTAGTAATAATGTATTTCATGGGGTCAGACCGAATCATTTCAGAACAATAAAATTTTACAATACGATAGATAGGGTGTTTATTTAGATAGGGTGTTGAAATTTTTTTTTTTTTTTTTGTCTGAAGACATGGAATTTGACACCGTGGAATAAATTATTACCAATTGATTTCTAAGGGCTTTGCGACTGCTTGGTCTCACACTGTCCGCTGACCTGAGATGGAACAATTACATTGAATCAATTGCCTCATAGACCGCAAGCAAAGTTGGTTCCCTGTGTCGCGCCAAAAGGTTTTTCACACCAAAGTCCATCCTTCAAATCTATAAATCAACCATTCGCCTTTGCATGGAATTCTACTGCCATATATGGTCTGGTGTCCCCGCTGTTTGCCTAAAGGCCATCGACAAGATCCAGAGAGAGATATACAATATGGTTGGTTCTGATCTGGCATCTCGTCTACAGTCGCTCTCACACAGACCTGCTGTCGCCTCACTCTACCTTTTCTACAAATACTTTCACGGTAACTGCTCCGACGAGCTACTTTCGCTAGTTCCCAGACTGCATGAATTTAAACATGCTACTAGGTTGGCATCACGGCCCCACCCTTTCACTGTCGAAACAGTTAAATATAGCTGTCTCTTCTACTCCAATAGCTTCATGTCTCCTACCTCCCATCTGTGGAATTCCCTTCCTATTACTTGTTTCCCTGTTATCTATAATCTCCAACTATTCAAATGTAATGTCAATCGACATCTCCAGATGCCCTGACCTATTCCCTGTCCTTCTCTTCATCCTTTCTTCCATCACACCTCTTTAATCTCGCTCCCACTCTGTAACCCCTGGCGTACTAGTGGCACCTAGTCTTGATTGAGGTGAAATGTTTTATATATATATATATATATATATATATATATATATATATATATATATATATATATGGTATGCTATATTTATGGGTTAAAGCGCTCAGTACCAGGGATAGAACGTATGTAAATATTAAGGTAGACATTAAAGTCAAAATCCAGCGGCGACAGTCTGTTTCATGTTTAAATGCAACCTTCATGACTGATGATTGCGTTTAATCATGAGACATACTGTCGCCACTGGGTCTTGACTTCAGTACACGCACACACACACACACACACACACACACACACACACACACACATATATATACATATATATATATATGAACTGGGACCAAATATACATGGAAATCCAACAGAATGATAACATTAGTAATAAAGGACATTTTTTATTAATCATTTCACACCAATGTAAGGCGGCAATGCCACTTGTACGCAGGCTGGGTACGAGGAGGGAAAATGAGAGGAAAAGAATGAGTATTTGGAGGACTGAGTAACGAACAAATGATAAAACGCGATTCAAGTAAAAGAAAATGGCGATTGACTTTGCATTTAAATTTCTGAAGATTGTAGTTATCAGGGAAGCAAGTAAACACAAGGGACTTCCACAGTCGGGAAATGTGAGATAAAACTGTTGGCGTATAAGTGGCGGTTACATTTAACTATTTACAATTAAAAGGTGGGACCTAAATGCCAATCTATTACTTAAATTCATTTAGTCGGGGCACCACGGAAAAAAGTTAGTCGAAGCAGTTACCACGAAAACAGCTTTTTTATCTGAGTAATTTCATCTGGATATTATTATTATTATTACTTATCATCTCCGACATTAGCCCATCGTAATTAAGAGAAAAGATGTCCATGTTACCTCCTTCAAACAGTTAAGAACTGTTGTAGCATTTTGGTGGGCAAGAAAATCCTACATTTTTAATATTGTTATTTTTTTCATTATTGTTATTATTATAGGATACCCTCTGCGTCTGTTAGATGTTTCAACCGCGTGATGATGACCCTATCTCATCTCCTACATGAATCATAGAGATATAGCACTTTCTCCATCATATGAACAACGTTGGGAATATTGTCTTCTGCGCAATTCCAATGAGGTTAATACGGAGCACAATAAGCCTGGAAATATTATGACTGTGCAGTTCACAAAAGGGTACAAATTGAGCTGCTGCTTTGTATATTTCTCTGATTCAGATTTATAGCCACTCTTGTTCACAAATGTGTTATCAGGGCGATTGCTCTCCAAGCGCTTGTCAGTCAAGACTCGCACGCCACACGGAAGCTTAGCGTCACTTGCTCATTCAATGCTACAGGCGGTGATGAATACTTGTACCAATTCTCCGTGACGTCATACTTCCTGCTTAGTTCTAAACTGAGTGAGGTATACTTTGTCATGGCGTCTTCGGTACTTTTTAAAAGAAGAGGGACTGCGAAAAGTAATGCATAGTCTACCTAACGAGTTTAATAAATGGATGGCGGAGAAAGTTTTAGAAAACTGCGATAAGCTGTCATCGCCAGCATCCTTTTACGTCTCAGCCGGGAGATGGTGATTATATTTCAGCTGCTACCCCTTCAGTTTAGAGACGCAACGCGTTCCCAGCACAGTAGCTGTTCTGCGTAGTGATGCCTCCTGTGCACTCCAAGTGATTACAAGTAACTGCTACACGTGATACGAAGGAGAAAGATGCATTGAACTAATGCTAAGTGCGCATTTTTAAATCATTTCACTCCAAGGATGCCACTAACACGCAAGGGCTTGCAGATAGTGAGAGCAAAAGTAAAGAGGTGTGATAGAGCAGAACGATGAAGAGAAGGACAAAGTATAGATCAGTACATCTGGAGATGTCGATTGAGATTACATTTGAATAGTTGGAGATTATAGCTATAAGGGAAGGTACTAAGAGGAAGGGAATTCTACAGACAGGAGGTGCAAGACATGAAGCTACTGAAGTAGAAGAAACTGCTATATTTAACCATTTCGACAGTGAAAGGGTGGTACCGTAATGCCAGTATAGTTGCATGTTTAAATTCATACAGTCTGGGAACTAGCGAAAGTAGCTCGTCGGAGCAGTTACCGTGAAAGTATTCGTAGAAAAAGAGTGAGGCGACGGCAGGTTTGTGAGAGAGCGGTTTTAGACGAGTTTGAGTTTCCGTTTGGTATATTTATCTAATTTACCCTGCCAGTTCTTAGTAGCTCTGTATTTTTGCCTGCACCACCTTCATAATAGGCCGAAAGTACGGGGCACCCAGTGAGGATCTAACCTAATATTCAGTGATAATTCAGCTAGCGAGACAAGCCTGCTTAACAAATACAGCACGTCAATGTGCCCCCTTCAGGATACTCTTATCCACATGTAACAATCCCTGTATTTTTGTCTACTCCACCTTCAGGATAAGCCAAAAGTACGGGTCACCCTTTCACGATCCAACTCACTATTCAATCAAAATTCATATCGCGATACAAGCTTGCTTACGAATTACGCCACGTCAAAGTGCCCCATTCAAAATATTCTTATGCTAATGCAACAATCTTTTTCTATAGTGAGGTTAACCCTGTAAAAGACTCGGCAGCCACTCAAGGTAGAGGGCTACACAGAAAGGGCACTGTTTATGCAGATAGATGAAGAAGATAATGGCTAAGCCTAGACTTGAACAGATTAAGATTTTAGTGATCAGGGAAACATCTTCTTGGGAGTCGGTTCCACAGAACACTTGTCAGTCAATATGGCCGTATCACCATAACACACGCCCTGCTCATTCTCCTCCAGTGACGGTCGGGAATGCTCGTACCACTCGAGGCTATACTTCCTACAAAATTCTCGGGGTCTTACAACCAGATCACGTTGAACGAAAGGTTCTCGTACGATAACTGAAGTTAATCAGTGTCGAGCATAATCAGTACCTAGACTTGGGAATGCCAGGTGCTTGGGTGGGCGGGTGGTATAATGGATAACGTTTCAGAATTGGAATTTCAAAGAGATGAGTTTCAATTCCAGTCGATGATATTCACTTTCGCCTGAGAAAGTTATGAATCCACTTCTCCTCCCCCACAATGGGTTAATTAGTAGGACGTGTATCAGTAAATCATTATTATCTCAAAAAATCTTACAATCTAAAAAATATTTTCTGGGTTTAAATACCTTGTAAAAGCCTAATAAGCCGTCATTATCCAATCAATACTGCATTGTTTCAAATGTATTTTGAGGGCTACTTTGTCCTGGTGTCGTCTGTACTCATTTCTGTGACAACTAGGTGACACAATTGACAATGTTTTGCACGTTTTAGATAACTTTCCTACACAGCCTGCACAATTATTATTATCATTATTAATATTACATTATTATTATATGTGTATGGTATGTTTCCTGCTTTGCATCCTGTAGAGCCAGGTACAAACTATGGTTCTTAGGCTCTATAGGAGAACTGTCATTTAATTGATTGCAGTATATGGGATGTTCCTCGTAGGGCGATCTTCTGGACAACTTGGGTGTTGATTTTACTTGGGAAACTGTTATTAAAATTGTCCATTCCTTTCCTCCCGAGGTTAAGAGCTTAGATTACTTTTCGTAGTCTCAGTCATCATTCCCCACATCCTGTTAATGTTGATGTCCAAGTCCTTTTATTTGGACAATTATTATTATTATTATTATTATTATTATTATTATTTGTGCGTATTATGTTTCCTGATTTGTATCCTGTAGAACCGGGTCCAAACCAGGGTTTTTAGGCCCTATAGGAGAATTGTTATTTAATTGATATCACCTTTCTTAGTATATGGGATGTTCTTAGTAGGGCGATCGTCTGGCCAATTTGTATGTTGATGTTACCTGGAACACTGTTATCAAGACTGTCCATTCCTTTTTTGTATCACGGGGCCTAGAAATGCAATTCCTATTACCACAGTGTCAGTCTTCATTACCCACATCCTGTTATTCTCGGTCTCCATTATTTCTCGATAATTTTTATGAAGGTGTTTCTCTCAAATGGTACTGCTATGTCAATAAGCATACACTTCCTGAATTTTTCGTCTTTCATTATAATATCAGGTCTGTTGGATTTTATTTCCATGTCACTTTGAATTGGCATGTCCCAGAGGATAGTTACATCGTTATTTTGGGTAACTATGTCTGGTTGGTGCTCATACCATCTCTCAGTGGTTTCGATTTTGTGCTTCTTCTTCCTTTTCTTCTTAGAAGGAAAATTGTCGTCGTTGTTGATTCACCAAACTTGCTTATTATTATTATTATTATTATTATTATTATTATTATTATTATTATTGATGCCTCCATCCAATAAAATTTGAATTGAATAAAGCACTAATCAAAGCGAAGGCGTTTAAAATTTTTAAATGATTCTTATTTTTTAAGTGATTAAATTTATTCTTGAGATAAATGACAGGACAATATTGAACCGTCATGAAAAGAAAAGAAAAGGTAGGAGAATAAAGAATTGTTGAGCTTTTCTTTCTTTCTTTCTTTCTTTCTTTCTTTCTTTCTTTCTTTCTTTCTTTCATTCATTCTTTGTGATAACATAATGCAGGTAGTGGCCGTTAAGCTTTTTGTATTTTGCGTTTGAACGAATTGAATTGCATGAATGGAGGATTTACAACGAGTGATTTATTAATACACATTTCCGTTGCGTGACCGAGTCGGGGTCAAATAAGTATTCTTACTGTGTCTCCCTTGAAAAAAATCACACGGACGCCTTTACACACAAACATACAAGCACACACGCACTCACACACACACACCCATGCACACAGACGTGTACGACCAGAAACACGTTTTACATGCAAACCATTCGTATTCAAAGAGATCAAATCTCATTTGTTCTCTAGTGTTACCTCTACTTTAGATCAAGCTATATGAAATAAATATTTACACATTTCATGCAAACATTCATGTGTTGTGCAGTGGTTCTCAGTCTGGTAGGTCATTAATGATATGGCGAGTTCGATCCTAACAATGGTCAATCATTGTTAATGTGACACTATGATTATGGCGTCCACATCGAATACGAAGGTTTCATTATATATCGATATCTAGTGTTTCTGTTTTATGCCTGGGGGATGTTGTCTTTGAAGTCGGGTTTTCTAAGCGGCAACCACTTCACCGACTAAGAACAAAAGAACATCTAAGCAAATGAGATCGTTTGAGGACAAGTGACAACGAACCGGACAAGTAGTATATCCGGATACTGCTCTATTAAGTAACAGATTTGATTGTAAGAGTCTGATCACACACAGACATACACACGAATATATATATATATATATATATATATATATATATATATATATATATATATATATATATATATATATATATATAAGAGATGCAGAAGTTGGTAATGAAAAAAACGTGCTCACAAAACGTATTGTTGTGATTAGACAAATATAGCAATAATAGTATATCAAATTAAACATATCAATAATCAACATATAAATCCCTAAAATATTCGAACAGTTCACCTCCATTATGCATACACTCCCCTGTACCTGAAAAACGTTCATTATTATTATTATCTCATTTTCTTTGATTTCTGGTGTGTACTCATTTCTTTCTGAGTCCCACCCAGGGACCTAAGGTTAGAAATGGCATCATGACATTTTCAACTGGAATTTTTCTTTTTTACTTAGACAAAGCCCTTCGTCAGGTGTAAGTTGTACTCGTGAGTACAATTTTTTGTTATTTCTTTAAGTCATGGGCTTCCAGGAGTCCCTTCAAAGAGTCTACTGGAATTTTTTTCAAACAATCCGAGGGCTTCAATTACAACGGGGATTGTTGATGTTCCCATGTGCCACATTTTTATTATTATTATTATTATTATTATTATTATTATTATTATTATTATTATTATTATTATTCTTTATTTTCTTTGATTCCTGGCGTTTACACATTTCTTTCCGGGTCCCGCCCAGGGACCTAAGGTTAGAAATGTCATCATGACACTTTCCACTGACAAAAAAAAAGAAAAATTACATAGATAAAGCCCTTCGTAGAGTGTGGGCTGTACTTGTCAGAACAATTTTTTGTATCTCCTTGAGGCATGGGCTTCCAGAAATCCCTGCAATTAGTCTACTGCAATCTTTTCCAACCAGTCCTAGGGCTCCAACTACAACAGGGATTGTTGATGTTCCCATATGCAACATTTTCGAGATTTCTATTACAAGGTCCTTGTATTTTGACAGTTTTTTGAATATCTTCAAAGATACAATGCAGTCAGCAGGGACTACCATATCAATAAGGAGGCACCGTTTTTGTTTGTGGTCTTTAATAACAATTATTATTATTATTATTATTATTATTATTATTATTATTTATTAAAAAATAAAAAAAATATCAAAATAAAAATATTAAAAACGATAAAAACCGGTATCATAATACAGGTATAATACTTTTAACTAGTTTTGTAGCCATCTAAACATTTATATACATATATAACACTCTACCAAATGTACTACGCGTGTATCAACAACGTGCTCTTAGCGATCAAACATTTAATGCCATTTTGCATGCTACCAATTTCCGGGCAGCTCCCTTATATTGGGACGCTTGTTTTGCACAAAAATCCATAGCCACAACAGATAAATTAAAAAAAATTAAATAATTATAACAGAGCGCGGTCACGCGTGTTTTTTTTGTTTTTTGTTTATTGTTTTTTTTAAATCATCATCAGACGGAAATATAGATTTTATTACAGTGACATAAAGTTTGTCTTTGTAATTTACCTCTGAGAATGATTTTAGAGGAGAGTGAAAGTACTTGGCTAGGAAAAAACTACACCACCTTTGTTGATTAAATTAATCTTAACATCAAGAAACTGATTAAAAAATTGGAAAAGATTATTATAAAAATAGATACATGTCTATATTAGCCAATGTAACATCCTTGAATATATATATATATATATATATATATATATATATATAGCAGAGAACTGATGCGACCACATCACCACTAATATCTGTCCACCTAACCCTCCAGACTGCAACCCACTTAATAATTATGTGGAGGGCGCAGTTGAGAAACTCCTTGTAATACCAAAGATAAACTGAAGGCAAGGATTATGGCAGCATTCACCAAATTAAACAAGGAGACCGTCCAGAAGAGATGCAAGAGATTCCAAAGTTTCTTGGAGGCTGTGGTTAAAACCAATGGCGGTTTTATTAAATAAACTTTCTCATTGGTATTTCAAGATATGTTTGTGTCATTTTGGTAAATATATCTGTAATAAACGAGATGTCAGTATCATCTGCATTTTGGTGTCATTTAGACGACAATTTATCCATCGCACCCTTTACATACATACACGCAAAGATATAGATAAGTATTCGAATGAATACGCAATTGTCTCCGCCCACATCACCCCTTACAACTGGTCAGTTAACTCTCCAAACTGCAACCCCTTTGATTATTTTGTGTGGGGCTCCTTTAATACCGAAGATGTACTGAAGTGAATGATTATTGCAACATTCACCAAATTGAACAAGGAGAGCTGTAGTAGATTCCGAAAGTATTTTGGGGTAATTTTGTTAAATATATCTGCTAAAATGAAATTTCACTGTGATTTTCATTTTTTTTATAATTTAGGCGACAATTTGTTTGTATATATACATGGTATACCTACTTTCGCATATATATATATATATATATATATATATATATATATATATATATATATATATATATATATATATAATGTATGCATAAACGCTGCTTCTTTTTTGAGATTTAAAGGAAATTAATTTATTCCCTGATATACTTCGCGCTTGTGTTCTGGACTCTTAAGTTAAATGACTACTTGTAAAATCTTACTGAGGTTTTGTTGGCCGAAATTTTAGCACCTGTGAAAAATGGCCTATTGTGACTGACAATAAAATTATTCTGAAGGTGAATACTTTATATAAAGACACACAATCTACTGAGCATTTACAATAAAAGAAACGAAAAAGCAAATGTTTTTTTTATTCCCAAATTTAAACAGGGTCTTTTTACGTTTTTGTGGGAAGTACTGTCAAAGTAAAACATTTGACCTAACATTCATCTAGGACAGAAGTCAACACACCCTTCCCCTAATCCAAACCTGGTTCTCGAAGGATATTTACTCGGGACACCAACTTAAAACCTGGGAAGTAATTAACTAATTTGTGCAACAAGTAATAGAAAACACATCAGAGTTAATTGATTAACAATGCAATGAAAATGTTTATCAAAAAGACAGAGGGAAGCCACACTACGTCAGTGAGAAAGTTACTGGAGTTTTGAACCTAATTCAGGACCGATCAAATTGCATACCCATCGAGAGCCTTTAGATGAACAACACTAGACCATATATGGCAGCAGTATTCCATGCAAGGACGAATGGTAGATTTGTAGATGTGAAGGTCTAGGGTCAGCCTTGCGGACATTTCACATTGAAACATCGGCTCACGTACGATCACAGAATTTAAGCATCGTCAAGACCGGTCAGTACTTGGATTGGCGACCGCTTGGAAATAACATGTGCTATGAGCTTGGACACCTTTCATTAAATAATATAGACAAGTGTTGTCCATTTATTTTATGTAATAAATAATAATAAACAACGATAATGTTATTAAACTTTATTTACATAAAGTAAATAGACAACACGTGTCTATATTATTTAATGAAACGTGTATATATATATATATATATATATATATATATATATATATATATATGAGAAAAAGAACAGATAGAGCAAAATTCCACTGTTCGTAGCATTTAAGTCCACAATTCAAAGCAGATCAATATATTATTATTATTATAAAAGATAATAATAATAAAAACATTGAAATCGCTGCACAAAAGCTAGCGAAATATTGTAGCAATTTCAATGTGTTTTGTTATAATCTTTTATAATAATAATAATAATAAATAAATATATATATATATATATATATATATAATATTTTCTGGCTTTAAATAACCTGCAAAGTGTTGACAACCCGTAAAAAACGAACCGATCTATTAATCAATAACGTATGAGGTCAATCTTTACCTGTTCTAAGCATCATAATATTCTGCACTTACTTTTCCACCTGCTAGCGCCACACAACAATATCATTTTCTGACGCTCAGCCTTGAGTTACTCTTCGGCCTGATATTTGGTGAAGATATTGTTAAAAAATGAAACTGTGTGATAACATTTCTCAGAATAAAATTTATAAGTTGCATCTTCCAAACGTCAGTAGACAATGAAACTAATGACATCAAAATATCGATTGTCTGCCCTGATCAATACAAAATTTTACACGTGCGGAAAAAGTAAGTAGAGGTTTGTAACAAAAGCGATGCTCGAGCGAGCCAATAATAGAAAGAAAGAAAGAAAGAAAGAAAGATAGATAGATAGCCATGCGAGAGTAGGTAATAGAATAATGAACGGAAATAAACAAAAAGGAAAGAAAGAAAAAAGAAACAATCAAGGAATGAATGAATGAAAAAAGAAAGAAAGAAAGAAAGATAGATAGATAGCCATGCGAGAGTAGGTAATAGAATAATGAACGGAAATAAACAAAAAAGAAAGAAAGAAAGAAAAAAGAATGAAAAAAGAAAGAAAAAAGAAAGATCTCCAGGTGTAAGTAGGTAATAGAATACCGAGAAGAAAGAAAGAAAGAAAAAAAGTAAAAAGAAAAAAAGAAAGAGAAAGAGAAAGAATGAAAAGGAAAGAAAAAAATAAAAATAGAAAGAAAGAAAGAAAAAAAGAAAAAAAAGAAAGAAAAAGAATGAAAAGGAAAGAAAAAAGAAAGATAGAAACAAACAAACAAACAAACAAATAAATAACGTCAGGTGACAGTAAATAATAGAATATTAAAAAAGCAAAACTGGCTCCTCGGCGTGGTGTAATGGTTAGCAAGATGGTCTTGCTAAAACTGTTATAACTGAATAGTGGGTTCGATCCTCACTGGGTACCCCATACTTTTGGGCACATCTAAGCCTTGCTTAGAAATAGAGAGAATGAATGAAGGTTAAAAAGAAGAAAAAAAAAAAGAAAATTTAAAAGCATAGTATGATTGGAGAATTGGCAAGAAATAGTGGCGTTCGTTTAGCTTTTGGATGTTGGAAAAAAGCGTCTCGAACATTCATTTAGTAGGTGCCCTGTGCTGTCAAACTGGCGTACTGTCTAAGGGCTCATTGAATCACTCAGGCACGCTATTCAGCACCGGAATTGGAAGAAGTGAAATGAGCTTAATCATCCATGGCAGCGATTGTGTCTTTTTACCTTGGTACAAGCGGAAGATACGGATGAGCTGTGATTGGGACAAACAGTGAAAGAGGCGGGAAAAATAGCAAGAAAGAGCGGGAAAATCGGAAAGAAACAGAGGAGAAAGTAGGGAGCAGTAGAAGCTGAAAGAGGAGGTAGAAATGGAGAAAGATAACAAAAGGGAGTAAGATGAAAAATAAGAAAACGTTGGAGAGCAAGGAAAAATATATATTTAAAAAAATGCCGAGAGAACGGACAAATAAGATGGAAGTGATATTGAATGGAGAGAGAAACCAAAATAATTAAATAACAACTGGGAGAGAAATGTGAATGGTCGATTACAAAAGAAATGGGACGGAGAGTGAAAGAATATATATATATATACTAGTAGCATGGCCCGGCGTTGCCCGTGCTTGATTCAAAAATCGTACGACTCTTACAGCAATCGCTATCACTTGACTTAAAATATTTTTGCCCTTCCTTGCCTTTAAAGGAGTTCCCTTTGCCGTGCTGATGTTGCTTCTTGCCTTACTTCTTGCCTATTTCACACTGCGAATTTTTTCTAAGCTCTATACTAAACATTAAATTTGTTACGAAAAAAGAACTAAACAAAATGAACACAAAACGATCAGCTTTAAAAAAGGACTCGTAACTGGAAAAACCGAATGAAAATAGAATGTTAACAACAAATACTTTTTCACACCCAACCCAGTTCTGCGGAATCAGAATCAACGTTGAGTTTAAGCAAGCGAATGAGCCAATTGGAGTAAAGTGCCATGAAGATTTGAATTTTTCCCACTTGTGACGAATGAAGCTATCGATTTTTTTGCATGTTAGCATGCTAGTTAACACTTGTGTCAGTCAGCTGATGGCTCTCACACTGGCCAATAGAATCTTCCTGCCTATTCGTGGCAGCCAGCTATAGGCTCTCACTCTGGACAGTAGGAAATGGCCGCAAACTACATAAAAACTACCGTAGAAGCATGAAAAAAACGATTATTTTCAGTATTGATGGGAGTTGGGAAATGCAATGTCGGTCTTGGCCTTCTCACTAACTTGGAGCATGTGCATGTAAATTTTAGCGCAAATCCGTCGAAAATTGCGGCCGTGCATTCGTTACACACACACACACACACACAGATCCTGCCTTTTATATATATATATATATATATATATATATATATAAGTCCGACAATTATTTTAATATATTTCATTTTTATACGTTATTTATATAGAAACAAATATTTAAGTAAATCGTCTGTTTATAATAAACAGTATTAACAACATTTACCCACCTGAATGTACGAGAAAATACATAGAAAATATGCGTCTTGCGACAGATATCAAAACTGTATCTTACACAGAAGCGTCATATAGCCTGACGTGCTATACCATTTAGCTACAGAGGAAGCGTCTGGTTAGCACGGTCAAAATTACTCTTTGTAAAGTACAAATTTCTCAGGACATATTTTCTATGAAATTTCTCGTGCATTCAGGACAGGAAATATTGTTAATACTGTTTATTATAAACAGAGCATTTACTTAAATATTTGTATCTATAAAAAGAACGTATAAACATATATATATATATATATATATATATATGAAGAAATATAGTCTTAAGTCGTGCTATATTTACGAGATAAAGTGCTCAATATCAGAGATAGTGCGTGTGTAAATATATATATATATATATATATATATATATATATATATATATATGTATGTATGTATGTATGTGTGTGTGTATGTATGTATGTATGTAATTAGGAAATATATATAATGTCCGAGAAATCTCAAAGTAAATATGCCTCCTCGGACAGGAATGGAACCCTTATCCTACATGCCATCAAATGAAGTGTGTAGTTTAAAAGCAACAATTAGACCTTGCTCTCCAGACGCGACCTTCGTGCCTAAATCTGGTAGAGCACCTCATGCCATATAACGGTTCCGTGTAGGATACAGGTTCGATTCGAGTTGAATGAATATATGAAATTTCTTGCAACATTCAAGCCGGGAAATGTTATCAATACTGTTTATTATAAACAGAGCCTTTACTTAAATATATATTTATATAAGTGTGTATGGATACACACCTGTTTACAGAATTTTTTGGCCCCACTGAATATTTTTTTAAATCCTTGTTACCCAAAGCAAGACACTAAAGCCACTAAGACACAAGGGGTTACAGGTTGTGGAAGAATTAAGAACTGAAACATTAATAATGAGCGGGAAGAGGAAAGAGTAATCAGGAGGACAGTATATATCTATTGATATTGCATCTAAAATGTTGTCGATTAAAGTTTGCTGTAAAATCATGGCGGCGGACGGGAGTTCCACAAGCGAGAATCTGTCAGCACAGAAGTTACGGCTACATCTCGCCAGCTCAACTTTAAATTGATGACATCTTGACGCCAGTCTAGTATTGCACTTAAATTCAAACAGTACTATAGCGATGAGACGTCAGAACATTGACCATAAATATATTTATAAAAGAAAAAAAAAAGGCACAGAGAGGCAAGCTTACTGCGTTGGGAATGTGACTGAAGTCGAACCGCGATATCAGGACCAATAATATTGCTGATACTTCACTGGATTTTATCGAGGATCTCCAGGATAATAGCAGAGGCACTGGCCCATATATAGCAGCAATATTCTAAGTATGGACGAATGGTTGAATTATTGATATGCAATATAGATTAGGAGAGAAAAACTGTCTCGCTTGATCCAGTGAACGGAATTTCTTAGCATCAGACCTTGCAACAGATTCAATACAGTATTTCCACCTCATGTCAGCTGAGAAGGTTTGCCCGAGAAGTCGTAAGGAGTAACTATCTTGGTGGATAGCATCTGCCATGTTGATGGAAAGAAGAGATGAGTCTCTCAGATGGTTAACGGAGAGCAGTTTAGTTTTGGAGCCGTTAAAATTGACAAGCTATCTTTTTCCCCAGTTAACGATGTCTTTTTTTTTTAATTTAACATTTATTACATGCAAAATGAATAGTGTAGATAGATAGATAGATAGATAGATAGATAGATAGATAGATAGATAGATAGATAGATTTGAGTCACGGTGGAGTAATGGATAACGGCTTGGATGGAGGAATCGGAGAAAGGTGTGAATTGGGAAAGGTATGAATCCTCTTCTTCTCCCTCCAGCTATGGGTAAATAGCAAGACAGACCTTCACCACTATAATCAAATCTTATGTCTGGCTCTCGGTTTCCTGGGAACTGATCTGCTTGACCCTCATACGTCGAAGCCGAGGGGAGAGTCTAGTATATATATATATATATATATATATATATATATATATATATATATAGCTCGGCACTCGTATTCGAGGATAACTCTCTACTAGGACCAAGAACGCCTGTTCAACACCCGCAGAACCTACCTGTGGTTTATTATGCGACTATGCGGAGCTGACCTTAGTTAAAGTTTCTGGGAGAGTGCGTGATCAACAATCGAAAAAATGCCGGTGCTCTCAAACCCTCGATTACGATGACTCGTGACTTCGTGCTGGCGCATCAACTGAATCCCAGAGTCCCGTCTATCAAATTTCACTTACAAGTCTTGGGTCAACCCGTGGTATGGTTTTCAGGCACTTTGCAAAGATTAGCCAGGCGAATAACTTCCTTCGAACCAGTGTCTCATGGTCACAAAGCGAACGTTCTAACCACTCAGCTACATATATATTGTCTAATTAAGTAGATTTTAATAGAATCTCTAAGGCTTTCTAGCTTAAAATATGACTAATGATTGTACCACCACTTTCTAAAATTATCCTCAGTACACGCTATATATATTTTTATCTGGCCATTTGTATCTATTACTTCTGCTTTGTAAATTACTGCTTCAATCTTGCTAACTTCTTCTAATGGACATCAGCTTTTATTTCTACAATTGCATATATTACTGTTAACAATGTTTTGCTGCACGTTAGCTTTGAAATTTCTGACGTTTTGTTTTTTTATTATGGTTACTAAATTACTGGTACAGCTGTAGCTTAATTTAACTGTGTTTTTATTAAATATTTTATGTAATTTTGGGGGGAAGTGTTTATTAATTAATTCGAATATATATTTCTTATTTTATACTTGACCTCTAAGTTAAAAGGGGCGCTAAACCAAATTATATTTTTCTTTTCCTCGAATTATTCTTCATTTGTTGTTTTATTAGAGATATAAAATCCAGTTTAGTTTTATGCCGCTTTTCTTTTAAAGTCCTTTCATATTCTTTCTTTTCCCTTCGAAAATTATTTCACTAGAGGAATGTCCCGGACTCTATTCATTTGGGGATTTGCTTTATTATACTCGTAGGTTGGTTGGAACTAACATTGACGTATTTTAATTTTGTGTTGGGTTTCATGTCTGTAGAGACACTGCCAATTTTTAGATTTAATTCTACATCCAACTATTTGACAATTTTCTTATCCATATCAATCTCTATTTCAAAGTCGAGGCTTTTGAAAAGTTTGAAAAGCGTTTTTCTTATATTGTCATTTGTTCTTTTCTTGTCTGGCACTATCATCTCTCCATCATCTTTATACAGACCGTGGTTGTTTATATTAAGATTTTGTTGATATTATATAGGCCTATTAATTATGAAACGTCAAAATCATCAAACGAACCTTGTGGTACATCGAAGTCGTCCTTTTTTGATTTTTTTTTAAACCAAGCCTCTTCTTTGTGGAATAAAATTGATTTACGGCAATGTAAAATTATGTCCATTTGTTCAGGTGTTATATTTACGAAGCCTTTGGCAAAGTACAAAGCCTCAAGCAGAGATTTTTAGATATAGATGAATAAAAGTTTTTAATCCCATATTTTATAAATACATATTTATCTCTGTTTGCAATTTTCTGGCACCAAGAGATACACTCACCTGTATCCTTCCATTGTCTGCCTTGTGTGGGCGATCCTTAATGAGTCGCTCATTTTGGGGCGGGGACATTTCTTGGTTTATTTTACCAAATTCAGTTTTGGTTGTGTTTCTTAGACTAAAAGAGGAATTCGTCTTGATGGCCCTTTATAGTTAGAAAATCTTACTTACATTACAATATAAAGAACCTGTTACTTATACTTAGTTTGGATGTGATATTTTTCGCCTCCTTGTTTATACTTTTAATGTAGAAATTTGGTACTTTTTTTTAGTAAGTTTTAGTGACTTCTTCGTTTGTTTATTCTCCGGTAAGTTCCCGGCTTCATAGTATAAAAGTTCTTTGTTTTGCATCTTTTAACTAGGATATCTTTAGTTTTGGTTTTAGTTGTCTTTTTTTTTATTTCAGTAGTTAATAGTACTTGGAAATTACTATTAAGTTTAGAGAATTTAATATTGTCTATCATAGCAAGCATATCCTTTCCGAAGTTAGCCAGTTCTTCAATAGCAAGTGGGTAATTTTTAGTTTTGAATTTTAATCTTTCCATTTTTAAAATTTTTTTTTTTTTTTGTCTATTAAATATTTATTTAATGAAAATAATGCTTTCCATGTCTTTCTGGTAAGGAACTGCTCATTTTATTGTAATAAATTTCGCATGTATTCTTTCTTGCTTGGGATAAGGACCTTTTTTTAGTGAGTGAGATATTCTTAATTCTTGCATTGTAGTTTCTTCCGTACATTTTGTAAACAAACGTCGTGCGTTCGATAAAAAAACAAAAAACAAAAAAAACAAACATGTAATAGTGAATTCATACACGTAAAACATATGATATGTTAAAGTGTACTGGTCAAGATGGTTTATGAAAGCGTAACAAAATTAACCTGAAAATAAAAGTGCCCAACTCTCATACAAAAGCGGAAGTTATATATAATAAGAAAGTTAAAGGTCAGAGTTGAATTAAAACAGGAAACTGTAGAGTTAAAAAAAAGTTCTCAATACACATAAAAATTTAACATGAAGATCTTTAAAGTATAGAAAATTAACCGATTCCGTTATATATATATATACACACACACACACACACACACACACACACACATATATATATATATATATAACGTTATTATTATAGATACAAATAATTAAGCAAATACTCTATTTATAATAAACAGTAATAACAACATTTACCGGCCTGAATGTACGAGAAATAAAATATCCTACTTCCGACAAGAATTGAACACATATCCTACACGGAAACGTCACATAGCCAGACGTACTATACCATTTAGCTACACAAGAATAGTCTGGCCAATTACGTCAAATTACTGTCTTTAAACTGCATTTCCACAGAACACGTACTTTCTATGAAATTTCTTGGACGTTCAGGCTGGTAAATGTTGTTAATACTGTTTGTTATAAACAAAGCATTTCCTTAAATATTTGTCTATGAAATAAACGTATATAAAACAAATATATTAAAATAACTGTCCGACTGTCCATTTCATTACACACACACACACACACATATATATATATATATATATATATATATATATATATATGTGTGTGTGTGTGTGTGTGTGAGTGTGTTTGTGTGTGTATGTGTGTGTGTGTGTGTGTATAAATATAAACATATATATATATATGTAATATATTATATATATAATTATTTATATATTATATGCGCGGTACTTATTAGAAAGCGCTCAATATCAGAGATAGAGCTAAAATATTTGGTTAGATTGATGTGATTTTGTGATACTGGGTTTCACGTTTTTTGCGATCGTCAGACATACAATATATATATATATATATATATATATATATATATATATATATATATATATATATATATATAATCTAGAATACGCTACTATATTCATATGTTCAACTCAAAATTACGTCAAGAACTGTCACGTGTGGAAATAGTGTTTTTTTTTTGTTGTGTTGATGGTTTCAACCATTTTCTTTTGATTCCTTGATACAAATATTAATGTACCTCCAGGCTTTTCCTCTATTTCACCATTTTCTTAACAGAATTACTACTCTCCGAAGCAAACTTACACAACTATATCAAGAAATCAGTTGACAATATTAATATAATAGCGTTTTCTAAATTCTTCGGATTGCTAAGAACATTTTGTTTTGTTATTAATAGTTACTTTGTTTTAATAACTTCATTTCGTTTTTTGCCTTGAAAAAGTCCACATT
Source organism: Acanthosepion lycidas (assembly GCA_963932145.1). Lineage (NCBI taxonomy): Eukaryota > Metazoa > Mollusca > Cephalopoda > Sepiida > Sepiidae > Acanthosepion > Acanthosepion lycidas. Next base: position 44,476,163 of record OZ010596.1, on the reverse strand, counting down.
GGACGAAACGCGTCGGTTACTATTACAGTTTTTCTATTGTCTTTTACATTTATAAATATTGTCTTTTTTCTATAGGTTAACTCTAAGAAATTTTTAATATATATATATATATATATATATATATATATATATATATATGTATGTATTTATGTATGTATGTGTGTGTGTACTTGTACATAGAAGTCGTAATATGAGTCAGTATTGCGATAGTAAAAGAAAGGAAATGTCTGCTAAGGAAAGAAAAAAATAGATCGAAAGATATAGACAAGTAGAAAGAAAATGAAAGAGGTAAAAAAACCTGGGGAAAAAAGGTAAGTGATCTGACTCGTATAATAGGTATTTGTGTTCCAGTGAGTCAATACTTTCAATGGCAATCGATCGAAGAAAAAGAGTTACGTATCGATGGTCCTCTGTAATGTTAAACCGAATGAGGCGATTTTCGTTTTGGACTCGGCAACGCACGATCAACCGACTGGAACGCTTTGCTTTTAACTCAGTGCATGACATGCGCAGTGACACACTAATGGAACACTCCGCTAGATGGCAGTTCGATCTGTTATGACCCAATTCATTCCTGCAATACTTCTGTCCTCCTTTTTGAGCATTGTCTTTTTTTACTCTTCTCTCATGATTTCTACTTTTAATCTTTATTCTTCTCTCTCTCTCTCACCCTCTCTTCTTGCACCGTCTTTCTTAACTCACGCAATGTCTAATTTTCTAACTCGCTTTCTCTCGATTTATCCCCCTCTCTCTCTTTAGTATAATTCTCCTCCTTTACACAGATTATCTTTTTATTCCTCTCATTCTCTCTATCACAATATCTATCTATCTATCTATCTATCTATCTATCTATCTATCTATCTATCTATCTATCTAATCATCTATCTATCTATCACAGTGTCCTTCTATCTATCTATCTATCTATCTCAGTCTATTTCTATCTATCTATCTTTCACAGTGTCCTTCTATCTATCTATCTATCTATCTATCTATCTATCTATCTATCTATAATGTATCTATCTATCTATCTATCGGTACGTATATATGTATATCTATGCAGATCTTTGTGTTTATTATCGCTTATGTTTTTCCTGTCCGTTTGCCTGCCTCTCTTTCTTTCTCTTTCTCTCTTTTCTCTCTCTCTCTCGATATATATATATATATATATATATATATATATATATATATATATATATATATATATATATGTGTGTGTGTGTGTGTGTGCGTCTGTCTGTCTGTCTGTGTGTGTGTGTATCTGTGTCTTTAGGCACCAGTCCCTCTTTTATACAAGTGTTGTTAAAGACAAGGTACCCACAAGGTACTGCGATTAAGCTATTCTTTTAATTTTTCATGTATCCGTACATTTTTTCTGGACACACAGTGTTTAAAATCTGTATAAATATTCTGATAAAAACTGTTTTAATATATTCTATATTTATGGGTTAAAGTGCTCAATATCAGGGATAGAAAGTATGTAAATTATATAAACAGAAAAAGGACACTGAAGTCAACACCTATCGGCAACACTATGTTTCATGCCTAAACGCCATCGTTAGGCCATGAAACAGACTCTGTTCTCTGTCTGTTAATTTATGCGTACGCATACAGACACAGACACACACACATACGCGCACACACACACAGATATATATATATATATATATATATATATATATATATATATATATATATATATATATATATATATATATTCAGATATAACTACAGATATATCTGTAAAAGGACAATATGAATAATGACAAGAGAAAAATTTATCTTAGCCGACGCGTTTCGTCCTCTGATGGACTTTATCAAGGCATTTTTAAAGTTTTTATTTTTCAACAAACATTTATAAACAACGTAAAAAAAATAATGTTATTTTTTCAAGGGTTTTTTTTTTTAACTTTAAGAACATTCATAAATATACTCTAGGGTGAAAAAGCCTTGACTTTTAATGCTGATTTTAACGGCAGGCATGTTCTCCACACTAAGGAAATTGGCTCAAAATGTGTCTTCTAATATCTTTCTCACATGAGATCCTAGAGCTGTACCAATAAAACTAAATATACGTCAGAATGCTTATCAGGGGAAAATTTGAAGCTAACATCTGAGCCTAAATACATTTGAGAATGCTTACTATAAAGCAATGTTTTATCAGTCGCAGGAAACACTTTATTATTCCCTCTTTACTCTCCGGTCTAAAAGTAGGGATTGGAATAATCGGGGTGTTCGTAAATCCGAGGGGCTGGTAGAATTAATCTAGAATTTAGTTTATTTAAATGAAATAATAGTATGCATACTTACAGGAATTATTTAATGAATTCTGAAAAATAAGGATGCACGATGGAGAGATGGACATCGGTGCTCGAATTAATCGGAATCAGAGATCCGAGTTCGAATTCCGGTGGAGTTCATTATATTCCCTTAAATGCTAATAACTTGGGAAATGTACGAATCCACAGGTAAATATGGGTAAATATCAGCATAATTTGGCCCCTATAGATTTGTTTGGCAACCGGTGTAGGAGAAGGACAAATTATGAATTCAAAACCTGAATGTCTAGTGTACGGACCCAGAGAGATCCACACCATATTGAGTTGTCTTCAGCTGTCGGTCATCAGCTTGAGAAGGAGATGGGCGCCGCCACGTTATCTGAAAGTCCTCTAAAAGTATGATGAGGAATCTGTTTCTGCCCTCGCTGACTGAAGTAGTGTAGAGTTCAAAAGAATTGTCTTTGACAAAAGTTTTATCTTAAATTCAGTCAGTCAGGTGACATGCGTGATACAAGTATGTAGCTTTCGACAGATGACTGACGAGGCAGATTTTTCCTGCAATAGGTTACCATTTCTTTCTGCGGTAGAACAGTTACCATCCATAGCTATAGAAACAGGTCTGTCCTGCTACTTACCCGTAGCTAAGGGAAGATTCATACCTTCCCCAAAGGTATTAGCACGTAAGTGAGTGTAAGGGAATCGGCTGGAATTATAACTTGGATCACCGATTCATCAATCCGAGCCACTATCCATTACTACAACGTGACTCTCAAATTGATATGACACTTAGAAAGTTTGCTTCTAAGGTCTGTCATTTGCTCCCCAGGTCAAGCGTTGAATGAAGACGAAATCCTTTTTATGCTGTACTGAAAAATGAAGTGATTTAGCAATGTTTCCCTGATTTTGTGCGTCAGGAACACGACATTTCGAGACGTTTCGGAGATAATTAGAAATCCTACCAGGCTTAATTACTGGAAGCCGCAACCTTGACAATATAGATGACATGCAGATGACATACTGCCGATAGCAGACACTGAAAAAAACTGAAAAGACCTCGACAGATGGACGGTAGAAAAGGAAAGCGAGAAGAAAGGACTAAACATCAACTGAAAGAAGACACAATGCATAGTTATTGCCAAAATGATGAGCCCAAAATCAATCGATGCAAAGTGATCGGATGTCTAGTCAGACTGATGAGCTGTGAAACAGCGAAACAGTCTCTCTGTAAATGACGAGTATATATATATATATATATATATATATATATATATATATATATATATATATATGGACAAAGTCCGACAATCATTTTAAGAAAGTTTAAACATAAAAAAATATTCATCTCTCTCCCTCTCTCTCTCATTTTCTCTCTCTCTCTCTCTCTCTCTCTCTATATATATATATATATATATATATATATATATATATATATATAAACACATACATACATCAACTGGAAGAAGACACAATGCATAGTTGCTGTTACCAAAATGGTGAGCCCAAAATGCAATCGATCGAATCAATCGATGCAAAGCGATCGGATGTCTAATCACACTGATGAGCTATGATAGAACGAAACAGTCTGTCTGTAAATGACGAGTATATATATATATATATATATATATATATATATATATATATATATATATATTATAATTAATTTTTAAATATATGATTCCATCACTACATAAGAGTTCTCATCCCTTATTGAAATAATTGCTTCAGCCGTTTCCATATTAATTAATATTACAAATGAATATGTTTCCAAAGATTTCGCTTGAAGATGAGACAGAGCTTGATACTTTAATTCAATTTAATTTTTATAATTAAATTTAAGTTTTTATCACTTTATCTCTTATCTAGTGATGGAATATTTTTTTTTTTTTAATAATTATAATTTAGGCTCTACTTGTGTATCGAGCACTGTTTTGTAAAAATAAAAACAAAGGTACTGAAGAACTTCGGATTATTATCCTAACGGTTCTTTCCTATTTTTCTATATATTTCCACAAACACACACACACACACATACATACATACATACATACATACATATATATATATATATATATATATATATATATATATATATATATATATATATATATATATACTCCGGATGTAACAGCAATATTGTCCAATTGTTAGATTAAGTTTTGAATCGATTTATCTTAGAAATGATTAAAGATATCTTACTGGAATTCTCCGAGCTTTTTATAACACTATTGGACTCTATGTTGAACAATAAGAATGTATGTAGCTCTAAGTTGAAATGATGATCCCTCTTCCTGTTGTGACCTCCTGATCCAGTTTTCCCCACCTTTTTTTTAACTTATTCACCGTCCTCTTAATAGTTCTTGAATGGACTCTAAAGACAGAGGCCAGAGTATGGATTTTGGTACCATTACAAAAGGCCTGTATGCTCTTTTTCCTCTCACCATTGCTCTGTTGGGAAGACATAAAGGGGCTGACACAAAATGATTTTGATATGTTCTCTTTCTACCTGAATAACTCAAAGGAGTTTTCTGCGACTTATGGCAAATGGTGTCAAGATGGTTAAATGTCTTATCTGAAATCTTGGAAAAAAGAAACTCAGTTTAGTGTTTTTTTTTTTAGATATTAAACATTTTGTGGGAGGGATAATTATCCCATCCTGTTACGTGATTTAGACAATTTTGCTGTTATACCCAGTATATATATTTCTAAAGAATTACTGGATTTATTTTTAATGCATTTTATTGCTACAAATATTATTTTTACCCTTGTTTGAAATAGACGTCTGGTTTTATTTTTCAGTCATGGTGTTGATAGCAAACTCAGAAAAAAAACTGTGAAAAATCCGACAGAACCTAATAAAGGAAAGTAAGAAACAACAATTTGAGAGTAAAATCTGCATATTGCTCGATTGATTTGATTTTTACGGCTTATCAACTTTTTGCTAGATATTTAAAGCGATATAATACTTTTTCAGATGGTAAGAATTTTGTTGAAAATAATAATGATTCACAGATACAAGCTCTACTATTTACCCCATGGCTGGGGCGAAAAGACATAGATTCGTACCTATCCCAAGAGTATTTGCATGTAAGTTTATGTCACAAACCGGACAGGAGTTTTCAATTCTGGATTGTTATACATTACGCCTGTTATTCCTATGCAGTCACCCATCTAAGTACTGAACAGTCTCGACGTTACTTAACTTCGGTGATTGTACGAGAGCCAGTGTTCTAACTTGATATGGTCATAAGCCACCCGAATTGGCTTACAGATATACATTCATAAAGGAGACACGGTGAAGTAATGGATAGCAGCTGAGATTAAGGAATCGGACAACCGAGTTCGAATTTCAGTGGAATCCATTGCATTCACTTACGTGCTAATAACCTTAGGAAAGGTAAGAATCCAACACTTGTGGCCTGAAGAGGCACGGTAGAGTAATGGATTGTGGCTCGGATTGAGGAATCGGAGGGCCGAGTTCGAATTCCAGTCGAATCCATTACATTCACTTACGTCCTAATACCCTTGGGAAAGGTATTAATCCTCTTCTTCTCCCCACTGATATGGGTAAAATAGCAGGTCTAGGAGAAGGAAACTCTGAATTCATAATCGGCCTGGAGAGTGTTGGGCACCGTCAGTCTATCTTGTCCAAAGAATCACCACTTCTACTGAGGCCACAATATATGTGCTGCCTCTTTTGTGTCACGGGATTCGCGATCGATCGCGTGCGATATATACGTTAGACGGATATAATATACAACATATAGATGTATACATATTTATTTATAAACAGAAATATAGGGAGTGAGAGAGAGAGAGAGATAATGTTGAGGAAAATGAAAATATACAAGTATAGCCTTTATAGAATCCGCTTTTGTTCCTCACACCCAAACGTCACTTGTATTTTCTGCCCTCGACTTACGACGCCTTCGTCTTTCGAAACCCTCGTCTTTTGTCTTCTTTTATTTTATTCGCGCGTCGATCGATCCACTCTTCGCCGCACTTTATCACATTCTTGGCCCATATCCTCTTCTATGTCTACCACGTTCTCTCCGGCTCGAAGGTAGATGGTCTCTTTCTCGCTCCAATTCACATCACCCCAGATTAATCTGGTCTCCGTTAGTTATTGTAAGACGCTTGCTTTTCTTATAGTTGCTCATTTCAATGACGAGACATGCGCTTTGTGTCAAGCTTTATGGCAAAGTGGTTAGAACGTCGGCTTTATAATCACGAGGCCAACGTTTGAATGTCACTAGTGGTTGATTTGTCTGGAAATTGATTTTTCTTGTGCTTATTGGCCTTGGGAGATGATCCCAGCGTGATCTGATCAATTTGATCTCTCTCTCTCTCTCTCCATCCCGCTCTCTCTCTCTCTCTCTTTCTCTTTAGCTATATATATATATATATATATATATATATATATATATATATATATTTCACATCGCTATATAAAAAATAATAAAAATATATTTTGCTCTACATTCTATCGAGCATTTTTTTTTTAAAGTAAATACAAAGAACGATGGATTATTATCTATCTGTTCTTTCTTTTTATTGATAAATAGATACATACATATTAGGTTGGTGCAAAAATAACGACGTAATAATGTCGTTTTTTTGACGTATTTTTAACGTCACAAAACGACATTATTACGTCATTATTTTTGCATCAACCTAATACATATATATATATATATGTGTGTGTGTGAGTGCATGTGTTTTTGTGTTGATATTAGGTTGGTGCAAAAATAATGACGTAATAATGTCGTTTTTGACGTCAAAAACGACATTATTACGTCACTATTTTGCACCAACCTAATATAATAGGAAAACACCTTAGATTGATGATCCTAATTTCTTTAGTATTTTTGTCCTTATTTAAAAAAAAAAAGAAGCAGCGCTCGATACAAAAGTAGAGCCTAAATTATAATTATTTAAAAAAAACATATGATTCCATCGCGACACAGAAATTACTTTGTTCAATTCCAATATTAAACCTTAATTGTTGGATTCAAGTTCAATTCCAATATTAAACCTTAATTGTTGGATGACTTTTTCATTCAAGCGATGTTTGGAATAACTCAACAGCGAAATGTTTTACTCATTTATAGTTTTGAAATGGAGGTGTAATCTGGTGTTAGTTTTTTTTATTATCAAGAGGTCACTGCTTTAATGAAAATAGGGGTGTTTGTTATATGTCAAGTTTTTGGAGGCCTGTAAGGTTGGGTTGTTTTTTTTTTGTCTGGCTACAATGGCTAATTTTATAAGGCTCTATGGGTTTTTTTTTTATTACTACCTTGATAGTAATAGTGATTAAAAATATAAGAAATTTTGAACGCTAAAACATTTGGATGAGAGATCGGAAATTATGTCCCGTTGTGTTACCAAAAAGTTCCATTTGAGTTCATGTGAAGTGGGATAAAAAAAAAAAAAAAAAACTTATGTATATTTCATTTAATCCCCCACCGACACATTTCCAATGAACTTGATTTTCCCCTTCTCATTCTATCACACCTCACATCGTGTGCTTATTCATTCGTTTTTGTTGTTTTTTTAATATAGCGTTCATAATTTCTTTTAAAGTAAAACGTTAGGAAATCAATAGAACAAAATCGCCTGAAGATACGGAAAAGTTGAAACCAAGGTTTACTATAGCTAGCTAGCTAGCTAGATAGCTAGCTAGATAGCTAGCTAGCTAGCTAGATAGATAGATAGATAGATAGATAGATAGATAGATAGATAGATAGATAGATGTTGTAAGTGAAAAAGTGTACTAGCTGCTACAGTCGGGAGGAATATAATGTCTGCGAATATTGAAAATCAACTTTTGGATTAAAGATTCTCGCTCGTTCCGAACTGAGACGTCTCATATAATTCCATCTTCAGAACAGGACCATAGGTAGCTTACTGGAGAGATGCCGAGATAGAAACGTCTAAGGATTTGTAGTGAAGTCGGCATAAAATAGGACGAGGAAAAAAGAGGAAGGAAAAATGGGCGAACGAAATAATGAACGAAAGATGAAAAACAAACAAACAAACAAACAAAGCGGGGAAAAAAAGCGGGAAAAAAAGAGCGCCAGTCTATCAATCACCACAGTTTTTCAACACGTCGGATATTTTTACCATCAAACTTATCCTAGCGTCGATTTCCTATGCCACACAGGAGGTTTATGTCTACTTACTGCATCTTAGGCAATGTGAAGACTGCCTTTATCGGCTGTAACAGCTATCTGCAAGGGAATTAGTCTGAAAGTTGCCACTGTTATCAGCAATAAGAATCTTTACATATGTATTTACACACATACACATAGTCTAGACATACACACACACACACATACACACACACACACACACACACACATATATATATATATATATATATATATATATATATATATTTAAATAAGTATGTGTAAAATATAATCTTCATATTAAAGGCAAGTGGAATATTTTATTTTATGGATGGCTTGAGATGGATATAAGATTATTATTGTCATTATTATTGTTGTTGTTGTTATTATTATTATTATTATTATTATTGATATTATTATTATATCTGCTTGCATACGTGTAAGCAGACAACCGAGGAAGTTTCCAAAATTGAGCACGGAAAGCATTATAAAGGCAGGAGTACAACATTGAAAGCATGGTTAAACACACAGACACACCCACAAACAACACAGAGATGCACGTACACACAGACGCACACACACACACAACACACAGATGCATGTACACACACAACACACACACACACATAATTACGCAATTGGATATTTTCATATGTAATTAATATATATATATATATATATATATATATATATATATATATATATATATATATATGTATGTATGTATGTATGTATATATTAACCACTATTGTTAGATTAAGATTTGAACCGCTGTATCTTAGAAAGGATTAAAGATATTTTACTGGAATTCTCTAAGGTTTTTAGAACGCTATTGGACTCGACTCTGAACAATAGGAATGGTATAATTACTCTCCAAGTTTAAGAGAAGAATCTTGATGGAATTGACCATAAACGTAAATGTTCATCATTAATTAATCATAGCTATGGATCTGAAGAGCATGAAGGACTGATATAAAGTTTAAATACACACACACACACACACACACACACACACATATATATATATATATATATAATTCAGAATCATTTTCCAACTTATTCAAGAAGATTTTTTCCCTCTCCAACATTTCTAACCTTCTGTTCTAGAAAAACAAGCTACCTCACATGTCTCACGTACGATTTGTCTTCAAGTTTGTTTTTTCATTGCTCTTTGGACTATCATAGCTGAAGGTCTCGCTCTCACGTGCCAAACGTCTGATGGTTTGAGTTGGATCATTTCTAATTGATCTCTTTAGCTCTAAGTAGAAATGATGATCCCTCTTCCTGCTGTACATTTTGTTTTAAAGCATTTCGCCCCAAGCAAGGCGGGAATGCCACTAGCACGCAAGAGTCGCAGAGAGTGAGAGCAAGACTAAACAGGAGTGTTTGGGGAAAGGATAAAGAGAAGGACAGGTATAAGAACCATGACATCAAAAGATGTCGATTGACATTACATTTGAATATTTGAAGATTATAGCTATCAGGGAAATAAGCAGGAGGAAGGGAGTTCAACTGTCGGAAAGTGCCAAAGAAGCTGTTGGGATAGAAGAGGCGGTTACATCAAACCGTTTCGACAGTGAACGGGTGGGGCCGATATACCAACCTAATAGCACGCTTAAATTCATGCAGTTGAGAAACCAGTGAATATAGCTGGTCAGATCAGTTGCCATGAAAATATATGTAGAAAAGACAGATGGAAGCCACATTACGTCTGTGAGAATGTGACTAGTGTCGAGATGCCAAATGAAGACCTATCACATTGCATATCCTTCTCAGGATTTTGTCGAGATGAACAGCGGGGTCACTAGACTATATATAGCAGCAGTATTCAATGAAAGGACGAATGGTTGATTTGTGGATTTGAAGGATGGACTCAATCGAGAAAAACATTCTGACCTGACACAGAAAACCAACTTTCCTTGGCAGTAGATGAAGCTATTGAATTCAATGTAGTTGTTCCACCTCAGGTTAGTGGAAAACGTGAAACCAAGAAGGCACAGAGAGACGCTCTCTTGGAGTTGGGAATCAGCCATTCTGATAGGAGGCAGGGTGACTTCTCTACGATGGGTGAATGAGAGCGTTTTCGTTTTGGAGATATTAAAGTTTATAAGCCATTTCCTGCCTCAGACAACCACATATTGGAGGTCTATTGGTCCCGAGCGCTTTCGGTTGCATTGTTAACTAGGAAAATAATAACACCAAATTAATTATAAACTCTTAAAAAAATATCTAAGCATATTTTCAGAAATAACATCTCGCCGACAAAATCAAAACCATACCAGACCAATATTATGAATTTAGATGACCCATAGGGAAGAGTGTTCGCTTCACCACTCGCCTGAAGTCGATACGGTCCTATATAAACCAAGATGAAATCGTACAAACCTCAATACACAGTATACTAGTTGAGAAGACGGATGTGATACGCAACCCGTCACTGCAAAAATCCAAGAATTAGTAATAGTAATTGTGAACACGGCCACAATGTACTGGCCGTATTCGGAACTTAAGAATATGTCTGATTTCAGTAGTTCTTATTTCCCGTCTACATTAGCAGTGACACATCATATATTATAGCTGTATAAGACAAAAATAATCCTTGGTAATGGATAAAATCTTAGTGGAAAGCGCGCAGACACAGTATATTTTCATCATTATTTTCGCTCGCATGCGCGGCTGGATAGACACAAAGTTTAAAATAAAAATGGGGCGTCTATTACAAATACGAGTATTCACTGGAGTAACGTTTTAATTGATACAAATATCGGATTAAAATAAATCTATTAGTTTTTATGCTTGCTTACATTTACATATTTATCATATTCTGGCAAAGTTCAGTGCGATTTATTATAGTCAAGACGCGGCTCGGACATTTTTCTAAACCTAAAATGGCGGAAAATGTTTACATTGACATGAACGCCAAAAGGATAAAAAAAAATAAACGAGAAATGTAATTTTGTGAAAATTAACGCCTATACAAAAAGCTGAAAGAAATTATATTTCCACTCATTTAGATTAAAAACTAAAGAAAACCAAAGATAAATCAAACAAATGATACATTTTAAATTTAACGGTATTCCATGTAAAATTAATTCGTGCATTCTTTGCGAAATATCCTTATCATTCCCGCGTCTTTTCTCCTCAAGAAGTACGCATGCAGACATAGAAATGTCTTCGGCTTGTTCTTCCAGATGCATTTGATGGTAAAAAAAAAAAAAAATAGTCCAGGAAATACTTAAGCTTATGAAGCTTAGCAAATATTAACCTCACGCAACCTAAAGTGATTCTCTGCTTAAGTTTCTCTAGAATTGTAGGAAGAGGAAGATATAGACCATTACATTTCACTTAGTCCCATCAAAAACAAATCACATGGTGTCAAATCAGGCGAACTTGGTGGCCATTTCAACAGAAGATTGTCATTATCACTGGCTAGCCCGATCCATCTTCTTGTTAGAATCTCATAAGTTCGCACAGAGACACTCGAGAATGTTACGCAAGACATACTACAACGTGTTAGGCAGGAGCTGGACTACCGACTTGACATGAGTAAACATTTCTGTAGCCTTGTTTATGTTTCGAATACGATTGGGGGTTTTCAAGAAAAAATACCAGAATGAGTAAGTTGGCTTTCCGTAAAAGTGAAAAAAAGAAGCCTTGCTCTACAGTGAAGCTTTCTGTAGCCAAGTGGTAAAACACGCCAAAGCAACACTTTTTTTCCTATAAAGGAGGACACAGTTTCGATATTTGCCGGAGAGGACATGCGGTGCTGAAACGTTCTGCGGCTGATAAGGAAATTATAACCGGTATTATAACCGGTTGTGGGCATGCGCCAAACTAGCCAGTAATGAGAGTAAATAAATCGATGTATACAGCCTGACGTATATAGAAATCTAAAGGGAGATAACTTTCTTGAAGTTCAGTATAAATAATCCAATATGTCTGCCATTGTTGCAAACGATACTTCACAAGAGATTTCAAATAACCATTCGTTTCGTACTGGAACAAACAGGTTGATTCAAATGCAGAAATCAATTGCTCACCAATCAGTTCTCGCAGAGGTTGTAAATTAAATAATGGAAAAAGAAGATACATTGATGTTTGTTCACTTGTCTGCAGTGACGTTGTTCAATACAGCCATTTCTTCTTCCTCGTTGTCTTCTTTCTTTCTTTCTTTCTTTCTTTCTTTTACAACTCTAATATATTTCTTTCTTTCTTTCTTCTCACGTAGATCTTTATTATCCTACTACGACGTCTTCCTGCTTTCTGTCTTTTCTTTCTTTCTTTCTTTCTTTCTTTCGTTCTTTCTTTCTTTCTTTCTTTCCACCCCTCCTTCATTCGCTTTGTATGTCGATTTTTCTTTTTCTTTCTTTCATTCTTTCTTTCTCTTTAAAACACACTGTCTTATTATGTTTCTTACTCTTTCTTTCTTCATCTGGTATTCTCTCAAAAGACCCCCTCTTTATCTTTCTTTCTTTCTTTCTTTCTTATCCTACTTTGATGTTTCCCTTTCTTTCTTTTCTTTCTTTCTTTCTTTCTTTCTTTCTTTCTTTCCACCTCTCTTTCATTCGCTTTGCATATCGATTTTTCTTTCTTTCTTTGTTTCTTTCTTTGTTTCTTTCTTTCTTCTCATCTAGACCTTTCTTTATTCTCCTACTCCGATATCTTAATGCTTTCTTTCTTTCATTTCTCTTTCTTTCTTCCTTTTCTTCCACTAATTTTCATCCTTCTTTCTTTCTCTGTTTATTTTCCCTTCATTTCTTAATTTCCTTCTAGCTCTAAATCTTCTTTGCAATGATATTTAGTGTTCTTTTTTCTATTTTTACAATGTTTCTTTCTTTCTTTCTTTCTTTCCTACTTTCTTCGTTTCCTACTTTATCTATTTTTCTTCACCTAGCTTTTTTTTCTTTTTCATTGCTTCAATTTTAATATGATCTTTTTGATTTCTTTCTTCCTTTCTTTCTTTCTTTCTTTCTTTCTTTCTTATCAGTCATTATTCTTCTATCTTTGACTTTCTTTAGTTTCTTCTTTAATTTAGTTTCTTCTGCCTCTTTTTTCTTTCTCTCTTTCTTTCTTTCATTCTTTCTTTCTTTCATTTTTTTTCTTTCTTTCTCCATTCATTTGGGTTTTCCTTTCTTTCTTTCGTTTTTCATTCATTTAGGTTCTTTCTTTCTTTCTTTCTTTCTTTCTTTCTTATCAGTCAATATTCTTCTGCCTATCTTTATCTCGACTATCTTTGTTCTTCCTCATCATTTGTTTTTTCTGCCTCTCTTTCATTCATTCATTCATTCATTCTTTCTTTCTTTCTTTCTTTCTTCGTCTTCCTGTATCTTTCCCTCAATTACCGTGTGTATTTTTCATCTTTCGCGCATGCGTAATAGGTCTCTAAACAATAGCGGACGCAAGATCAATAAGTTTTAGTGAAAATCGAAACAAGAAGGGGCCTTATCCGAAAGATCAATCGAAATTTTTAGGGCATATAATGAGGAAATCGGGCTTGGAAAATCTGATACTAACAGGACAGATTTAAAACAAACGTTACAGAGGGAAACAATGCGTAACTTATCAAACGAGCTTGAATAAACGGATAGCAGATCAAGGCTTATGACAGATAACAGAACAGTAACATTTATTAACAACTACAAAAGACAGGTGATGGTTCGCCACTGTTTCTTTTATTTTGCTTTCGGTGAAAGTCTTGCGGAGGGCAGGTTTACATTCTAAAATAGATTTTCACTCGAAAATGGTTACTTAAACTTTCATTGAAACGTTTTAGGGACATGTGAATTGACTGTTTCCTAAAGAGAATAGACACTGAATACCTTTCATTTTTGCGTGAATCTGTTACTGTGCCAAAAACAAAATAAATAAAACTGAAAATTGTAATTTTCAGGCCTCTTTGGAAATGTCTTGAAATACTAGAGAGATAAAACAAAAGCCAACTATTAGAATTGGTTTTCTTCTCTCCTTGAAATGGTACCAAGCAAAAAAATACAAAAACAAAAACAGACTGTCAAAATATATAAATGATCTACCTGGTCAGACATTCTGATTATACGCCACAACGCCTCCTACCGGTGTAGTTTCACACACAACCAAGAGAATCTTTTGCAGTTTTCTGTTTTCCTAACATTTCGACGGTGATTGAAGTTAAGTTCACAACATTTATATTTGCCTCCTCATCATTGGCAAGGAGCTAAAGAAAACGATCCAGCTTTGAGTTTTTTTTCCGTACCTCATATCGCGTAGAGGTCACATTCGCACTTTCGATTCTTCTATCTGTTGTAGCATACATACAGATGATAATATTATTCTTACAAATACAGTAGTAAATACTGTATGTTGGTCTGAAGTCGGAGATCCGTCTCCAGCTGTGCTGGTCAAACTCTCTGCCACCGGGAAGAGATCTCGTCTCGGGAAACAGCTACCCAACCCCGTTTTATACGATGTCTACGATGAATTTTTGGCCGAGCCTACGGGCTCGGATAGCTCACATTAAATTGTCCTTGTGCCACATCTGACCGCGTGGGGCGGTTGATAGATATCCTGTATTTGGAGATTCGGCTCCTGCTGTGCTGGTCAAACTCTCTGGCTCCGAGCAGAGAGGATCTTCAGTCGAGGCTATGTCGAAGGACAGAGTCTCGTCTCGGGAATCAGCTACCCGACCCCGTTTTATACGGTGTCTACGGGAAATTTTTGGCCGAGCCTACGGGCATGGATAGTCAACATTAAATTAGACCTTGTGCCACATTTGACCGCGGGTGCTAGATATCCTGCATTTGGAGCTTGGTCTCCAGCTCTGCTGGTCAAATTCTCTGCCTGAAGGTAGAGAGGATCCTCAGACTATGCAATGTCGAAGGGCAGAGTCTCGTCTCGGGAAAGAGATACCCGACACCGTTTTATATGGGGTCTACAGGAAAATTTTGCCCGAGCCTATGGGCTTGGATACCTCACATTTAATTCGGACGTGCCACATCTGACCGCGTTGGACGCTTGGTAGATATCCTGCAGTTGGAGATTCATTGTGGAATTCACTTGACTCACTTCTAGCAGTGGACTACATCTTCTATATGCCACTGGCGAATCTTATATGTGTTGCTCTTGTCCTAAGTATTATAGTTCATTACCAACCTTCGTTTGATTGTTCTATTCAGTAACCTTCCCTAGGTTACAACACTATCGTAATCACTTCCGGTAGAAATCGGTGCGATTTATTGTAGACGAGGCGCAAGCATTGTTTTGTGACCCTAAATCGGCGGGTATTGATTTCAATCCTTTTAGAATGACTGAAAATAACACTCCCTCCTTAAATGTATAGACAAAACATACAGATGCATGCTGGGATTTCTTCCTACCCAATAAGATAGTCCACTTCTCGGCCTCACGAGACTAAGTTCTGTATTTTTCTTCTTTCGCGCATGCGTAATAGGTCTCTAAACAATAGCGGACGCAAGATCAATAAGTTTTAGTGAAAATCGAAACAAAAAGGGGCCTTATCCGAAAGAGCAATTGAAATTTTTAGGGCATATAATGAGGAAATCGAGCTTGGAAAATCTGATACTAACAGGACAGATTTAAAACAAACGTTACAGAGGGAAACAATGCGTAACTTATCAAACGAGCTTGAATAAACGGATAGCAGGCTTCTTTCTTGTGTTGAAGACAGAACGCTTCGATCGCTTGTCCGTATCCTCTTTTTTATGTTAACACCATTCTTAGTTTCTGAACTTTTATGTCTTATTATTGTTTCTTTCTCATGCATATATTGCTTGTTAAATATTATTTTTGTCCTGTTCTTTTCTTTCTTTTGTTATTGTCTGTTGCAATCTTTGTCAATTCCTCTTGGTGAGCATTTCTGCTAATTGCATTTAACCATGGCCAATTGCTCTACAGCGAGAAACGTTTGCATGTCAGACAATTAAAAAAGAATGAGAAGTTTAATTTCGTGAGAGTTAGTTTTTATGCTTGCTTACATTTACGCATTTATCATATTCGAAATTTACTATCGTAACCACTTCCGACAGAATTCAGCGCGATTTATTATAATCAAGACGCGGCTCGGACATTTTTCTAAGCCTAAAATGGCGGAAAAGGTTTACATTAACATGAATGGAATAAGGGTAAAAAAATAAACGAGAAATGTAATTTTGTGAAAATTAATGCGCTATACAAAAAGCCGAAAGAAGTTATATTTCCACTCCTTCAGATTAAAAAATAAAGAAAACAAAAGGGAAATCAAACAAATGATACATTTTTAAATTTAACGGTATTGCATAAACAATGAACACATGCATTACTTGTGGCATGTCCTTATCATATTCGCGTCTTTTCTCTTCAAGAAGTACACATACACACATCGAAATATCTTCAGCTTTTTCTTCCAGATGCATTTGATGGTAAAAAAAAATAGTCCAGGAAATGACTTAATCTCATGAAGTTTAGCAAAAACCTCATGTAACCTAAAGTGATTCTCTGCTTCAGTTTCTCTAGAATTGTAGGAAGAGGAAGATATAGACTATTACATTTCACTTAGTCCCATCAAAAACAAATCACATGGTGTCAAATCAGGCGAACTTGATGGCCATTTCAACAGCAGATTGTCATTATCACTGGCTAGCCCGATCCATCTTCTTGTTAGAATCTCATAAGTTCGCACTGAGGGACTCGAGAATGTTATGCAAGACATACTACAGCGTGTTTGACAGGAGCTGGACTACCGACTTGACATGAGTAAACATTTGTGAAGTTTTGTGATTGCTTTGTTTATATTTTGAATATGGTAGGTGGGGGTCGAGAAAAAATACCAGAATGAGTAAGTTGGCTTTCTGTAAAAGTGCAGTACAGTGAAGCTTTCTGTAGCCAAGTGCTAAAACACGCCAGAGCAAAACGGGTTTTTTTTTCTATAAACGAGGACACAGAGAGGACATGCGGTGCTGAAATGCTCTACGGCTGATAACAGTAGATAACATTAGATAACAGTAGATTGTCATTATAACTGGCTAGTTCGATCCATCTTCTTATTAGATTCATATCGAGATAAGTTCGCACTGAGATATTTGAGAATGTTACGCAAGACATGCTACTGCGTGTTTGGCAGGAGCTGGACTACCGACTTGACGTGTGTCAACAATTGTGAAGCTTTGTGCAATCGGTTATAAAATCTACATCTCCTTGAATATATGGTTCGAATTTTGACAAATAAATATGTTATTGTTCAGCATGAAGCCGATTTAATATCATTTGCTGAGACATGAAGTTACTCAGATATTCGCACTTTAAATGATGTCAATTTTTTTGCAGTGGGGTGCGGACACGCACTATATTAGAATTAAGGTTGTCGGTACCAACCCTCGGGGTCGTTAGAAAGTTCCAAGTGTTTGATGAAGAAAAAGAATGTCGTAAGGGATGGTTGTTTGGCACCAGAATCATTTTGGCGTTTCGTTTTCTGCAATATCTCTCGAACAACATTATGCTAGTTAGATCTAATTTACAAAGAATAATATTAAAATAAATAAAAGTTATACACGAACATATTATTTTATTGTCGTTTGCTGTTCGAACTCACAGTGTAAATATCTTTGTCTTGTTAACATTATCAGACAGCTGATGTCTGCAGAAACCAATTTTCTAGATGGCGACATTTTATCTAATAAAAATCGGGATGGATGTGTGTTGTGGTAAATTAGTTATTTTAAAATTGTGTTGTCTGATCTTAAAGAGTCGAGAATTTGGTAGTATCCGACCTTATCTGTGCAGGACAACTCACTTACGAGCTATATCGGACAGCCAACGTCTGCAGGGGCCAATGCTCTAAGCTTAGCGATATAACCGCAGACGTTCGTTTGGTGACGATTTATCTAATGGCATCGAAGTAAAACTTACATTTTTGTGTGTTTATAGTAGTAAATTTGTTGTTTTGAATTCGTTTCATGCTTAAAACCAGTAAAGAAGTGTGTTTATACCGGCACGGAGCCAATGGGCAGGTGGCTGATACACAAATTTCGGGAAACCTGGCTTTAGTTCTTCTGCCTCACTAATATAATTTGGCGACGATATAAGTTAATTTCAGTTGTGATTCCACGTCTACAAGTAGTAACACTGCTTTTTTCGTCTGCTGCAAAGGTTATCTTGCCTGAGATCTTTGGCGTGCGGAGAGAAAAAAAAAAACGAAAAAAAAAATGTGATCATAATCTAAACCTTAAAAAAAAAAAAAAACTGCACGCCAAGTGAGCGTGTTTCCTCACAAAACCACATTGCTGAAGACAGCAGAAACTCTACGTGAAAGCGTCGAAAACGCTGGTGCATTTCGACAAATACAAATATCTCCCGACAGTTTGGTACAGGCAGGAACTGGGGCGTATAGACGTCTGTGATGATGGGAGCGGGCTTGTTTTGCAAAGAAAAGAACTGCATGCTTACAGGGAGACAGAAAGTTGTTTTTTGTTTATTTAATGTATTTATATTTTGTTTTATTTATTTATTTATTTGAGCGAGATTCTAGTTTATTATGGCGGGAAGTCCTCCGATCTACATTCTCAGGGAAGAAAGCTGCATCACGCAAAATCTCAATAGCGCCCTCTATCGGTCTAAATAAAAACTAGCTGCGCTGGTTATTAACTAAAACAAAAACCATCTTTTCAGAAAGATAAATACATTCCTACACCTACAGATTAAATTTTCTATAAATATACTACACAAAAATAAGTCATTTCGATATATACACATTTAGTGTATTTTACATACACTGTTTACACATCTAAGTTTACACAAATCTATCTATCTATCTATCTATCTATCTATCTATCGTTCTATCTATCCATCAGCCTTCATCTCTCTCACTAAGTCTACATCTATCTATCTATCTATCTATCTATCTATCTATCTATGTATATATAAGTCTACACATTACCTATTCTATCCATCTCCCTATCTATCTAATTCAGTCTGTTCATATCTATCTATCTATTTATCAGCCTTAATCTCTTTCACTATCTAAGTCTACACATATCTATCTATCTATCTATCTATCTATCTATCTATCTATTTCTTACTTCAAACGTTCATTTTAGTGGATACCACGTTCTCTGTGACAGAGACGGACGGTCGTTTCTCTTATAAAGGCGGATTATTTTATTAAATATTCTTTTTTTATTAAATTTTCTCGGGTGCCAAGTCCGGTAGGTCAAGCAAGGATATACAAGGGATTATTTTGGGGATTTAGGCTAATCATATAGTAATTCATTGAGCATAGAATAATCCTCAACAGAATGCAGAAAGCACAGGAGGACAGTTCCGTTCTATCTGAGACTCATTAGCAGTGTGCATCTACTACCGAGAATTGAACCCGGACCGTTTTGATTCAACACAAACGTCATACCAACTGTACCAGGTTCCATTCTTGGTAGTGGATGCACACTTCTATATATATAATCCTTGTGTGCCTGAAACTACATATCTAATTTTCACCTGAATGGATCAGCCAGGTCGGACTGAAAACCCATTTAAGTGAAACCCAGGTAGGTAGTTTCTGGCTCACAAGGATTATATATATATATATATATATATATATAATCCTTGAGAGCCAGAAACTAATATATACATATATATATATATATATATATATATATATATAGTAGACCAATTTAAGTGAAACCCAGGTAGGTAGTTTCTGGCTCACAAGGATTTTATATATATATATATATATATATATATATAATCCTTGAGAGCCAGAAACTACTATATATATATATATATATATATAGTAGAACCATTTAAGTGAAACCCAGGTAGGTAGTTTCTGGCTCACTAGGATTTTTATACTATGCTCTACTTAGTGTAACGAGCACAATACGTTTTTTTTCTTATTATTATCGAGTAGATTTTTTCTTTTGGCTAGGCATTACGGCGTTGGGCGTTTTTTTTCCACCTACTCGAATGTTTATAGTTCTTTTTATTTTTCCAATTTTTTCTCCCGATACCAATTTGTTTAAATATATTTTTATTTGTAAATTGTATTATCCGTTTTTTCTTATACCAGTCGAGTCTAGACATTAACATAAACATAATATATATATATATAGGTTTTGAAGACAATAGAGTGAAGCACCATCACCAGCTTTTCAATCTCTGAAGCAGAGACGCCATCAAAACCCTGCTTTAACAAATTTCATCAGTGTGGTTTTCTCGCCCGCAGCAAGGCTGGGATATCATCGCACTTAAGAAAGCACAAATGAAATATGTATTTCCCTTAACTGATTTTCTCCACAATAGCCCCTGCTAGCAGGCATAAGTGTAAAACAAAAGGCATCATCTACTGCTAACCCCGATTTATCGTTCACGATAAGGGAATCAACCATATATATATATATAAATATATATATATATATATATATATATATATAGATAGATAGATAGATAGATAGATAGATAAGAGAGTCCACCATATATATATATATATATATATATATATATATATATATATATATATATATATATATAAGCCTCAAACACTAATATTCCATGGTTATATTTTAATACACTCGAATCGTAATCACGATCCAATCCATCAGATGTAAAAATTCAAAAATCTTTATCCTCTTGGAAATATATATATATATATATGTGTATATATATAATTATTTTAAAAAATTATAACATAAATATGTTATAAAATCACTACGAAAATAACCATTTTGTTTCAACACCTCCGGTGTCTTATCAATTCATTCCGTATACACCAATTATATACTTTTACACACACACACACACACACACACACACACACACATATATATATATATATATATATATATATATATATATATATATATATATGTTGTTAAATCTGCTGAACAAGGAATGTTTTTTTACCATTCATTTAATTTTTCGCGTGTCCTTATAATGTCCTTGCGCGAGGACTGTGTGGGCGAAAAAAATTCTCCATAACGTTTATTTTCGTGTGCCCTTTCGGTTTTTCACAGGTTAGTTGTAAAGGATTTCTAGGATACAGTATCTGATTTCTTTTCGCCGAATGGTCGGCTAACGTGGTAGATATCTACTGGAGATGGAAAACAAATAAGTTTTCTTATGTAATTGTGTTTTGTTTATTACATACTTGATTTTAATTACGCAAGTATATTCATTTTTGAATGGGTCAATGAATATTTTGGCTTCTAATCCTCTTTTGCTCGCCAAAACAGTCTGGCCAAAATCTTAACTTATTTGTACGTTTTTATCGCCATATTTCTTATAAAGTGTCTGCTTTCGCAAAGAAAAAAAAATCATGTTAATTCCCTACTCGATTTTATTTTGATAGAGGATATTTGAACTTATACTAAGTTAAAACTGAATAGATAATAACATACTAACAGTTCCACAACTAACGCTAACCTAGCTGATATATTCTAAAAATACAATATACAAGGTCAATCAAAATATTTTACCAACTTTTGGAGCTGGTTTCCTCATATCAAAACAAGTACAAATGTCCATATAAACACATGTTCGCAAATCCTTCATTTTTGAGTTTACGGTAGATGGCGAAGTGTTGTGATATAGACTAGGTTACATTTGCCATTCGTGTACATTTGTGGCTAGTCTGCCTTCAACGTTTAATACGTGTAGAAGTGAGTTAACTGAAAAGTATTCCGTTTAACAATGGCAGGATATTCTTATCGTGGATATGATTTTTACATACGACCGCGTGAATGGTAATGGACTCGAGGCTGCACGTCTGTATCAGATTTCGTTTCGAGACCGAAGGCCGTCGATTCATCCAAATTTTACAGCTGTTTATCGTCACGTTGCTGAGACAGGATTCGTGGTACCAGAAAATATGGATCGAGAAAGACCGAGATCCGCTCGTACGCGTGACGACGAAGAACACATTCTACGGGCGGGGACGATCCAGGTATCAGTACACGTCAAGTGGCCCTAGCATGTTGTACATCTCATAGAACCGGATTCAGGATAATACAAGTGCCTCCTCTATCCATATCATTTGCCACGTGTGCAGGGTCTTTTCCTCTTGTCTGGTAGGCCCATATGTTCACCCAGAACGTCTTACATGTGCTGTCTAGAGGGACTGTATTTCAAATACACTTGGCTGGCCTTAGTTACAATTTCTGGGAGAGACTGTGTAATCTAGCATGGTCAACAATCTGAACAACGTCAGCACACTCATGACTCGTGACTTCGTGCTAGCACAGCTATCAACGACCCACTGCTTCCGTCTACCCAATTTCACGCACCATAAAAAACATACAAGGGCTGTATGGTTTTCAGACACTTTATATATATATATATATATATATATATATATATATATATATATATATGAGTGTGTGTTTTGAACAATAAAAAGTATTAAAAAATTAAAATCTTCAGACACACCTCGAGTACTTTTGGCCAACATGGCCATCATCAAGAGAAAAAATTCTGCTTGTTAGTAGCAGTGAACTACAAAAATAAACGACTTAACAGAGAAAATAACTTTATTCTTTTTATTTATTTTATATATATATATATATATATATATATATATATATATATACATATATATGTGTGTGTGTGTGTGTGTGTGTGTGTGCGTGTGTGTATTTAGGCAGCAATTTTTTATTGATGCATGTTTCATTAATTTTTTTTTTCAAAAACGTATTGCTGGTAATAATTTTTATTAGGTTGGTGTAAAAATAATGTCGTTTTCTCACATATGTTAATATGTGAGAAAACGACATTATTTTTGCACCAACCTAATACAAATTATTTCTGCTATTAAGATCTATTTTTGCACTTTCCTAGTGTTTTTACCCCAGCTTCGGGGTTAAGTATTTGCTCATAGCTAGGACCCTAACAGTTTCTACCACCCCGGATCAGGGTGGACCTGGGAACACCATAATTAAGTGGTCGTTCCACGCTCCTCAAAACCCACCGATCAGAGGCCTGGCATTGTATTGGTTCAATATTAGTTTTTAAAAACTAATTACTATGCAAATATTGAATACCATGCCGCTGCACAGTCTTTTATGACGCTTAAGAATAAGCCCTGTATCGCTTATTCAATGGTATTCATAACCTCAAATGTAGATACGTACTTTTTTTGCAAAAAAAAAAAAAAAAAAAAAAAAAGCAGCAAAAAAAAAAAAAAGAGTTGACGACTACGTGGTGTGCTCCGAGCGACGGATGTCTGTTATAACAAACTGGCGTGTTTTTACAATTGTTCGTAGGGGAAAATAACAGACCAAATTCAAAAGATGTGGAATGGTAACGGACGGAAGGCTGATGAGAAGAAAGAACTAAATACAGCAGGTGGGGAAGATAAGGTGAAGAATGAACGACAAGCAGGTAAAAATTTTCCCACCGATACTGAATTACAAGCGAAACACTAAATCGGGTTACTTGTGGAATGTGCTTAAGAGTTGGCGAGATTTTTTTTTTTTCTTTTTCTTTCGTATTTATTTTCCTTTCTTCTATTTTACTGAACCATTTTTACTTCTGTTTTTAAATTTTCTCTGACACTTTCAGTCTTTCATATATATATATAAATATATATATATATATGTGTGTGTGTGTGTGTATTATGCGTGCGTATTATGCGTGCGAGCGAGTGTTGGATCAAGTGTTTTGTTAGCAATCCCAAAATACAGAGTTCGAATAGGAATAAAATTTTGAGTAATGTTTTGTCACTCACACTTGACAATTAGTAGTAACTGTCTCTGACTTCAATGAGAGACTGGACGTAATTTTCCCACAACGTCGCAGACAATATTTTTATATCTATCTATGTATCTATCTATCTATCTATCTATCTATCTATCTATATATATATATATATATATATATATATATATTGGACGTAATTTTCCTACAACATCGTAGAAAATAATTTTTTATCTATCTATCTATCTATCTATCTATATATATATATATATATATATATATATATATATATATATATATATATATATATATTTATTCACCCTGGGATACCAACTCAGTTTGTAGCCCAGGGTAACAAACTCTTATCCAAACAGCTGA
Organism: Acanthosepion lycidas; assembly: GCA_963932145.1. Classification (NCBI taxonomy): domain Eukaryota; kingdom Metazoa; phylum Mollusca; class Cephalopoda; order Sepiida; family Sepiidae; genus Acanthosepion; species Acanthosepion lycidas. The sequence goes on along the minus strand of OZ010596.1, from coordinate 44,451,727 downwards.
ACGCAGATATTGAGCACTTTCCAGTAAGTAATGCGCACTAAAATTATATATATATATATATATATATATATATTTCATAAATTTTATATATATATATATATATATATATATATATATATATATATATATATATATATACATATATAAAATTTATGAAATAATTAAAAAAAACGAAAGAATATTAATCTACAACCCAGTGTGTCCGAAGATTTTAATTTTTTTCTATTTTTTATTGTCCCCCCAAAAAAAAATATATATATATATACCTTTCTGTTGTTATCTATCTATCTCAGTAATGAATGTATGTATGTTTATATCTATATATCTCAGTCTGTTCATAAACATTTCATGCTCATTTACGAAAAAATCTACAAGTATTAATTACCTTAATTTTTTTGTCTTAGCAATTCATCCCTGAAAATGATCTTTGATGAGCTTGAAATTACTTGAAAAATGAAATAAATAACCAAAACTACGGAGTCTTTCTTGATGACTTCTGTAACAGCACTAAAAAATAGATTGATGAATTTGAGAGGATTACAATAAAAATAAATAGGCATAAGATGTCTAGATTATTCAACCAAAAGAGCTGGAATATATATATAAATATATATATATATATATATATATATATATATATATATATATATATATATATATATATATATATATATGTATGTGTGTGTGTGTGTGTATTTGTAGATTTTTCGTTGAACAAGATTGAGAGGGTACTTTTGCATAATTTCTTATTTTTTTTCTATGTGAAAATGTGTTTTTTTTCTGGTCTTAACGTATATAAATCTGCCCCCATAATTCTTTAAAAGTGATGGAATCTATTATTATCAAAAACAACAAACCAACTCTTAATAAAACTGTAAGCAACCGGAATCTATTAACGGCATTTAGAAATCTGTGTAATTACACCATGTTTTAAACTGTCTACAATAACACACACACACACTCACACAGATCATCTATTTTAGTAGTTTATTCAAAACACTCTTGAAAATAAACAAGAGTTTAAGTGAAAGCGCTTAGAATCAATAAAACTATTGATAATTTTTACACGTAATATTTCCAGATAAGAAAATCATAATACAAAAACTTGTCTTGCTCAACAAAACATTTATTAAAGATAGATTGCTGCCCATACACACAGTTGACACACGGCAGGGATGAAGGTGAATTTAAGCGTATTTATTTTGAGATAAACACACAGTGACTGAGAGAACTCGATTCGATTTACGGAAGAGTCTTGCATTATTAGCCGTAATAATCACTGTTGGTAATAAATCCTTTGGTATATAATCCAAGTGGATCCTAGTAATATCAAATATTAAAACTGATCCGCAAAAAGAGCTCAATATATTTATTATTACAGAGTATATAAATTACACAACAAAATCCCAAATTACCTGATATGAGGATAGATTTATTTCAGCCAACACTGGGATTTTTTTGTGTAATATATATATATATATATATATATATATATATATATATATATATATATATATATATATTTAAAAATATGATGTTTCAAAACAAGCGCCGAAAACTTCAATATAACTATTTGAATTAAATTGAGTTCAAGTACCAAGCTCTGTTCCATCTTCAATCGAAATTTTTTTGAATAACTAATTCATGAAATTTACGCGTTTTATAAGCATATTCATTATTAAAATTACTATGGTAACGGCTAGACCAATTATTTAAAGAAAAGAGGCGTAAGGGTTAATAATTTGTATCAATATCTCAGTTACATTCAAAGACGTCAATATATATATATATATATATATATATATATATATATATAGAGAGAGAGAGAGAGAGATAGATAGATAGATAGATAGATAGATAGATGTAAAATAAGTACAATTCAAACTTTCGCAACATTTAATTTAAAAGAGTGCTCAATACAGAGTATAGCGATAATCTTTATTTTAACATATTACATTGATTCGCTTCGAAACACGACTTCAATTGTATAGCGTTTTTTGACGTTTTTTGGGGTAATATCATAAAATAAATTATATATATATATATATATATATATATATATATATATATATATATATATATATATATACATACACACACATATACACGTACACACACACATATATATACACACACACACATATATACACACACACGCATATATATATATATACATACATATATATATATATATATATATATATATATATTTATAATGTCATTGTAAACACCAAAATATCTTATTTTTTTACCTATAGCATGGTTATCAATCAGTCTTTATTAAATTATGTTTGGCACAAGATCATTTCCAATATGAACACAGGCAGGAATAAACTTTCGATTGCATTCAAAGATCATATTATGATTGCCCCTGTTTTTTTTTTCCGTTGCCTATTAGTTTCTCGGTCATTCTAAGATGGAGTGGTAGAAAATATGGCCGAATAAAAACATTCGGCCATATTTTCTACCACTCCATCTTTCTTTTTTCTTTTTTCTTTCTTTCTACCTTCCCATATTTGTTTCTTTTCACTTTTTTTCGGACTTTTCTCCTTTTCGTTTTCTTTCTTCATTTTTTTCCTTTTTTTCTTTTTTTTTTTTGTTTCTTCCGTTCTTTCTTTTTCTTTCTTTATTTAATTTTCTTAATTTTTCTTTCTTACTTTCTTTCATCTATTTTTTCTTTTGCTCTTTCATATTCTTTCTTTCAATTTCTTTCTTTCTTTAATTTATTTCTTTATCTCTTTCTTTTACCCTTTTTCTTTTCATTCTTTCATTTTTATTCTTTTTCTCATTCTTTTTTCTTTTTTCTTTCTTTCTGTCTTTCTTTCTTTTTTTAATTTTCTTTCTTTCTGTCTTTCTTTCTTTCTTTCTTTCTTTCTGCCTTCCCATATTTGTTTCTTCTAACTTTTTTCATTTTTATTCTTTCCACCACGCCGTCTTTCTTTCATTCTTTTCACTTTTGTCTTTTTTCTTTTCTTTCTTTCTAAATTCCCAAATTTGCTTCTTTTCATTTTCTTTCTTTTTCTTTCTTTCTTTGTTTCTTCCTTTCTTTCTTTTCTTTCTTTATTTAATTTTCTTTCTTTTTCACTAGCTTTCATCTATTTTTCTTCATTGATTTGATTTTCCTTCATTTCCTTTCTTTCTTTTAGTTTCTTTTCATTTTCTTTCTTTCTCATTTTCACGTTCTTTCTTTCATTTTTTTTTACTTTCTTTCACTTTCTTTCGTTCATTTTGTTTCTTTATCTCTTTCTTTTTCCCTTTTTCTTTCCTTCTTACATTTTTCTTTCTTTTTCTCTTTCTTTTTCTCTTTCTTTTTCCCTTTTTCTTTCTTTTTTTCTTTCATTTTCTTTCTTTTGCATTCTTTCTTTCTTCCTTTTTTTTTACTTTCATTTTCTGTCTTTCTTTGGCAAACACCCTGAATTATTTTTATGGCTTTTACACTAACCTTTGTTATCTGGTACAATTAGAAAGTTCCTACTTCACCAATCATCATCATCATCCTCATCATCATCATCATCAACAACATCAAACCTATCATCATCATCATCATCATCATCATCATCATCATTTCCCGCCAGGCCGACTGATATTTGCAGTTCTCCATGCGTCGTTTTTTTTTTTCTATTTTTTCTTTTTTTTCTGCTATTCTCAATCGACTTTATGCTCTAACACCATCGCACTTATCTCTCTCTAAATCTGGACGAACATTAAGCTATCAGTCTTTTTCATCATCTACATAGCCACAGAGCTCACCGAAAAAAATATCACCATATTCTTTATTTATCTATTTATTAATGTATTAAGCAATTTACCACTGTTCATGGCTCTTTCTTTTTGTTGTTTCTCTCTTTTTATGCCAGTTATTCCATCAAGTAAGCCTGATATCCTATTCTCTTAATATATATATATATATATATATGTGTGTGTGTGTGTGTGTGTGTGTGAGCAAATATATGGATATAGATCCGACAGTATGAAGAAAAATATACGGAAAAAAACAAACAAAAATCTTAATATGCAATTATGCTGTTTTAATGTTAATATAATGTCAACGTCGGACGTTTCGGTCTAGTAGACCATCTTCAGGACATATTCATAAAACATAATTAGACGCTGATCTTGAAAAATTTCGGTTGTCTGTTTTGATTAGTCTTACTCTTATAACCATCGTCTTTTCATGTTGAATTAAATATATTCTAATGTTAATTATGTTTTATGAATATGTCCTGAAGATGGTCTAGTAGACCGAAACGTCCGACGTTGACATTATATTAACATTAAAACAGCATAATTGCATATTAGGATTTTTGTTTGTTTTTTCCGTACATTTTTCTTCATATATATATATATATATATATATATATATATATATATATATATATATATATATATATATATACCTATTCTGTTATCTATGTATTTATCCTTCTATTTTATTCTATTCCGAGTTCAGTAAATATACAATAATGAAAAGCAATGTAAGACAAAGATGTGTCTTTGTATCGAGTCTTTCCAACCTACACTGCGTGTAACAGTAAATTTGTCCAAATCGTGTAACAGCAAAACTGTTCATTCGTTAGATTAAGATTTGAAACGCTGTATCTTAGAAATGATGAAAGATATCTTACTGGAATTCTCCGAGGGTTTCATAACAATAGAGGACTCTATATTGAGCAATAAGAATATATAAACGCAACAGAAGAATCGTGATGAAGTCGATTATAAACGAAAATGACACGCTCATAGCTAAGGATAGGAAGCTCATGAAGGATTGAAATATATATATATATATATATATATATATATATATATATATATATATAAAAATCCAGGATCATTTTCCAACTTATTCAAGTTGGTTGGAAGCTCATAAAGGATTGAAATAAAGTTCAAATATATATATATATATATATATATATATATATATATATATATATATATATATATATATAATTCCAGGATCGTTTTACAACTTACTTAAGATAATTTCAGCCATCTATAACCTACTAACTTTCTGGAGTAACAAAGTGCCTCAGACGTTTCACGTACGATTCCATTTTCAAGTCTTTTTTTCACTGCTCTTGGACTGTCCTATCTGAAACTCCACTCTCACATGCCAAATGTCTTATGAATTGAGTTGGATCTTTTCTAATTGATCTCTTTAACTCTATGATCCCTCTTGTTGATCCTGACCCAGTACACCTCTCTTCTGTTTCCTCTTTTTAAACTTATTCACCGTTCTGTTGATTGTTATTCAATGGTCTTTGAAAATGGAAGTCACAGTATGTATATTTTTACCATTACTGAAGACCTCAATGATTTTCCCTCTCACCATTACTCAGTTGGGAAGACATTTTGTCTGACACTAAACAATTTTAACCTGTTCTGAATTATTTCTTAACTGAAAACCTGGGAAAAAGAAACTCAATTAGTTTAGTGTTTTTTTTTTTTTTTGCTTTTTTTTTAGTTATTAAACATTTTCTGGGATGGATAATTATGCATTAACACGATTTGGACAATTTTACCGTATCACCTGGCATAGCGAGGCCATTCTGAGAATATTAGGAGTTCTTCCGGGCTTCATGATTGGTGGCCAAAATTTTGTTAATATGACATCTGCAAATAACACAGTATTAAAAGGAGAAAGGAAACTACAGCAACTTCTACAAAAGATAATGAAGGAAAGCTAAAAGAAAGAGCTAAACCTCTGACTTAAAAAGACAATGCATGTTTGCCATCAGAATGAACAGCTCAACATGCAAATTATAAATTAGAGATACTAAAATGCTTATTCTTTTTTTTCTCTCTCTTTGCCTTTTAACCTCTCTATGTGACCCTGCAGTTTTCTTTCCGCTATGCCAATGAAGACGCTAGAGGCCAAACTAGCCTAATATCTAATCTCTAACTTACGGTCGGAGAAATGGATTCAATCTTTTCCCAATTGCATCAGTACGAAAGAGATCACATCACACTTGACTGAAATTTGTCCACGCGTTTCTGATTCTGCAAAGTCATACAAACATATTTCTTAAGCTTTTTTTCTTTAGTTCACTTGGTATCAAGGCAAGATAGAGTCGATTTCACTGGGGTATCTGCTATGTATAAAAATAGTTTCGCAAGCATTCTTTTTTTTTACGATCGGCGCGTGTAATTATTCAGGGAAAGAAGAGAAATTTGATGCTGCCAAACAAAATCCATTGCTTTAGGACTACACAAATAACTGTGGATAACAAGCTTCTCACATCAGTTAACAAGTAGACATCTACGGAGACAACACTACTCTTTACTCCTGTCTCAATACCAAATCTAGTATTGGTAACAAAGGGTTGGTCTCGAGAAGAAACTCCAATCTGTGGTTGGCTTCGGCAGGAAATGTTTTGCAAATTTTAATGCTTCGAAAACGAAACTGTTATCATTTACCCACCATAAAGAAACCTCCCTGCCTCCTCTCAGCATGGCTGATGCCCAATGCACGAGAGCGCTTCTCTACGCATTCTTGCTCTCACGTTTTCCACTGACCTGATGTGGAACAACTACATTCAATCAATAGCTTCATCTGCCGCAATGAAAGTTGGTTCTCTGTGTCGCGCCAGGAGGTTTTTTTCTCGTCTGAGTCCATTCATCAAATCTACAAATCAACCAGTCGTCAATTATTAAATACTGTAACCATATATATTCATCTCGAAGTCCGCGACAAAATCGAGAGATGATTATGCAATGTGATAGGTCTTAATCTGGCATCTCGTCTGCACTCACATTCACACAGACGTACTATGTCTTCCCTCTGTCTTTTCCACAACTATTTTCATGGCAACTGCTCTAACGAGCTACTTTCACTGGTACCCAAGCTACACGAATTTAAGCGTGCTATTAGGTTGGCATCTCAGTCTCACCCTCTCACTGCCGAAACTGTTAAATGTAACCGACTATTCTACTTCAACAGCTTCTTCACTCGCACTTCGGGACAGTGGAACTTCCTTCCTCTTACTTGCTTCCCTGATAGCTATAATCTTCAAATATTCAAATGTAATGTCAATTGACATATCCTGATGCCTTGATACCGATCCCCGTCCTTCTCTATATCCTTTCATTAAAGACCACGCTTAACTCTTGTTCTAACTCTCTTTAACCCCTTGCATGCTAGTGGTACCCCCGCTTGCTTGAGGTAAAATGCTTAAAAAAGGTACCTTTAGTTTGGTTCTATGCATCTTTTCATTGTTGCGAGATAAAATATTTTCTGGTTTAAATAACCTCCAAATGGTTGATAAGTCGTAGAAAACGATCAATCAATCACTGTTAGCGAGGCCACTCGCTATAGATTAATTCCTTAGATTTTTTACGGTTTATCAAGCCTTTGTGAGTTATTTAAAGCCGTAACATATTTTGGATTGTGAAAATAATTATTTTTCTTAGCGAGTGAATATTGCATTATTTTAATTTTTTAATTTTTTTTTTTTTTTTGAGAATAACAATGATTCTTATACTGTTTACATTATTCACAACGTTTCGGCCGTTGTACGCTTCGACCTTCTACAGGTGATTCTAATTTTGAACCGAAACCTTTTATTTCGTCCACCGTAAAGTGTAGATTGTTCTAGTTCCACGTGACATGCCTCTTCCGGTTATCTCTGTTATTTCCATTTAACTGAACTCTCCAAGTTTTTTGTTCACCACGACTGGAATTCGAACTCCGCTCTTTGTGTATCAATCAAGCTTCGTGTTGTCCAATGTGGTAAGAACCTTAGCGTTCCTACCGTTAAACCCAGGTTCGAATCTCCCCATTGTTGATACGCTACGGCGGCGACTTCCTGATAAACGAAAACGTCGGAAAGCGTCTGACAAATAAAACCTGTTAAGGGTAACATTAGCCGTTTCCTTATAAGGAAACATTCGGCATACCTTGAACGAACAGCTTGTACTACTGTCTAATGAAATTTATAAAAAAAGTTTCTCTTCAAACCGTTTTTCAGAAAAATATATTTCTCGTGTCCCTTTGTTGTTTCGTTATCAATGGTTATTTCTTTCCTAATATTATTTTGCGTTATTTTTTTAATTTTGACATCTTGAGCGTCCTGGGTAAGACGATAAGCTACATCCGCGTCCTGGGTAAGACGATAAACTACATCCACGTCCTGGATATGACGATAAACTACACGCGCGTCCTGGGTAAGACGATAAACTACACTCGCGTCCTGGGTAAGACGATAAACTACACTCGCATCCTGGGTAAGACGATAAACTACATCCGCGTCCTTGGTATGACGATAAACTACATCTGCGTCCTGTGTAAGACGATAAACTACATCCGCGTCCTGGGTAAGACGATAAACTACATCCGCGTCCTGAGTAAAACGATAAACTACATCCGCGTCCTCGGTAAGACGATAAACTACATCTGCGTCCTGGGTAAGACGATAAACTATATCGACGGTCTGGGTAAGACGATAAACTACATCCACGCCCTGGGTAAGACGTTGAAATACATCCGACAGCAAGGTCTCTGTTCAGGAGGTTTTGAGGAGCGTGGAACCTCTTCTTAATTGCTGGTCTTCCCATGTTCACCCCTGGCTCAGAGTTGTAGCATCTGTTAAAGTACCGAAACTGGGTTCAAAACACTACGAAAGTGTAAAACTAGGTTTTAATACCAGCAATAAATCTTTGAGAAAAAAATCACTACTCGCAATACGTTATTACCAACAATATATTTTTGAAGAAATAAATGTTACCGACAATAAAAATTTTGTCTCCATTAAGTAACACATTGAGTTGTTGATATGCCGTAGAACAAAACAAACGAAACGAAATGGACATCTTGATTATATCATTATTTTCTCTTCAAGTTATATGTGCTATTCATTTTAGTTGTTGCTGCTGTTGAAAGTCCTCAAGTGATGTCGTTTCTATTATTTTGTACACTTGTTTGTGATTCTGTAGCGCCAGTCCACAAATTTCGAATAAGTGTTGTCTCCATCAAAATCCATAGACTTAAGAGGCTGTAAGCCATTTTTAAACATTGATTTTAGAAAGCTGTTGTGTACAGGTGGTAGTTTAGAATGTTCTAAAGGAGTTTGCCGCTAGGTGCGACATCCATATAAAAGTTTGGATCGTACGAGGGTAGTTAAGAACATGAATTCAGGTTAATTTGGGGGTTTTATAGCAATTTCCGGTGTTGGGTTTGGTTTGGTTTATTTTGTTTTACGGCATATCAAGCTCAATGGATTATTTAATACCGACAACATTTTTAGGATAGATTCGTATGAATAGAATATGTATTCTTTGGTTTAGATTGGTTTGGTCTATTTTGTTTTACGTCATATCAACCTCAATGGGTTATTTAATGCCGACACCATTTTTAGGATAGATTCGTATGAATAGAATATTTCTTCTTTGGTTTAGATTTGTTTGGTTTATTTTCTTTTACGGCATATCAACCTCGATGGCTTATTTAATGCCGACATTTTTTTTCCTGATAATATTTTTTGTCAAAAATCTATTTATGGTAATATTTTTGCTCGAAAAATCTATTGCTGGTATTTTTTTAAAAGTATTGCTACTAATAATGTTTTGTTTTTGTTTTTTTCAAAAAGTATTGCTGGTAATATTTTTCCCTAAAAAATGTATAGTTAGTAATATTGTTTTCAATAATGTATTGCTAGTAATTTTTTTTTTTTCAAAAGGGTATTGCTGGTAATATTTTTTTTCAAAAATGTATTGCTATTAATAGTTTTTTTTTCCTCAAAAATTTATTGCTCGTAATAATCTTTTACAAAGTATTTCTGGTATTAAAACCTATTGTTACAGTTTCATAGTGTTTTTATCCCAGTTTCTTAGTTAAATATTTGCCCATAGCTGGGACCCTACCAACCCGGGTCATGGAACACTATCAATTAATAGGTGGTTCCACGCTCCTCAAAACCTCCTGATCAGAGGCCTTGCTGCTGGACGTAGTTTATCGTCTTACATAGGACGGTCCGCTGAAACTTTTGTTGCAATTTCCGGTGTTGGATGAAACTACCTCTGGCGCAGATAATGTTATGTTCAGTATCTTTATGTCCTATATAAAATGGACTCATCTAAGAGAAGAGAATTAATTTAGATAGATGGAACCGGCATCAATGTTTCTGCTTGCACGAAGTCACAAGTAATCGTAACAAAGGGTTTAACCGTACTGGTCTCTTTTAAAATACTGACCACGCCATTGATATTGTGGTGAGAAGAAACACAGATGTTCCTGAGCAGGTACCTTCATTTTGCTACGTTTCGGCGTCGCTGATTCGGCGTCAAAAAATAATTGGACTATTCGGCACAGCCGTTTAGGTGCCAGACTATTTCGACGTTACTTGTCCCCAAAAAGGATAAAAGCATTGAAAACACCCAAGTTTCAATATGACTTTTTATTCATTTAGTCAATTAAGGATCCTACTAAAACACTAATAGGAATAATGTAAATTACAAACTTAAATTATACTATTGTATTTAAAAAAAAATTAAATTAAATTAAAAAAAATAACTAAAGCTATTTAATCTTAGAAATTACTTCTTTATTTCGTAATTTTGAGAAACACCCTTCACGAGGAGGCTTTAAGGAAAATGAAAATAAAAATGACGTTTATACTTATAATTAGAAAGAGACAACAGAGCATTTTCAGAGACAAGGAAAAAGTAGGCTTGGAGAATTTAACACGGACATGGCGTATTGAAGGCAAGAGAAACAGTGAGTAACCTACCCAATAAGCTTGTGTAGATGGATGACAAAACAGGGGTTGGGAGGGGTGGTGAAAAGACGAAACTTACTAAGAGCTACAATAAATAAGAAGTTGGGGAGGGCCTGAATGGATGCAGCACATAGAAGGTGTTAATGGAGAAAAATGTCGGAAGGGCTCCGATGATTTGTCCTATTGATCCTTGGCCCCCTATTAATCTCAATGTTACAATTCTGGGACAACAAGTCGGTGATTCTTAGGAAGGTCTATAGATGAAATTGTGTCTTTCCTTGAACAGAACTGGTTGAGAGTTTTAAGTTTCCCGCTTATGAAATCGTAGGCAACACAATGATGGCATTATTAGCCTTCTTCAATATACCCCGTATAAAAAACTTAGTAAAGCTATTTAATCTTAGAAATGACTTCTTCATTTCGTAATTATGAGAAACAGCCTTCAGGAATTCAATAGGATCGAATGATTCAACTCCCATTATGACCTTTTTGATTCGTTCGTCAGTATCTCTATATTTATTAAGATTTCTTAGCGGGAATATCCAGCGATCAACTTATCGAGAAATGTATCACGTCCTTTCTGAACTTTCATAAGGCATCAATAAAATAAATATAAAAATAGCTCCAACCACTTTTTTTTCTAAAATTGGACTATTCGAGCATATAAAGCAGAAATACTTATTTGTGTACTAAACGAGAGAGAGAAAGAGAGAGAACAAATTTTATTATTAGGTTGGTTCAAAAATAATGACGTAATAATGTCGTTTTTTGACGTATTTTTAACGTCAAAAAACGACATTATTACGTCATTATGTTTGCACCAACCTAATATAACGACGAAGTAACAATCTGATGCCGAAAAATCCCTCTTCTGAAAAATTCCTGTATCGAATCGGTTACGCCGAATCGGCCACGCCGAATCGGCCACACCGAATCAGCAACGCCAAATGGGCCACGTTGGAATGTCCCACTCCAAGTCACCTTAGCTATCTACAGTAGCAAAGAGTTAAACTTCGGATCAAGTAGCCAGTCATTATATATATTTTTTGAGCATAATCTGATATGTATTTTGCTGATTAGCGAAAAGATAAGCGAACACTGGATAAAAATAAAAATTCGTACGTAGACTTATTTATTTTATAACTATTTTTACCAAGAGGCAAACAGCATTAGTGAACGCTTGGCTAAGAAAAAGTCGGAATTTTCAAAGAGTAACGGGACAATTTAAGAACACAGAAATATTTTCCTGTTTGTGAAAAAAGAAGAAGAGAAAAGGGCGGGGTGAAAATGAAAGCCATTATTAATTATCGAGAGAAAACAGATAGACAAAGATGAGGTTGTGGAACTTGGGTATGTGCCTAAGGAAATGTTTTAAATGCGTATATTTACAACACAACAAATACTGCTTTGTCTATTGATGTGTATGCAGGCAAACAATCTGCCTCGATGAGTATTATCCAATTGATGATTTTACAAGCACGTTAATGGCAAACATCTTGTTAGAAAATAAGCAAGATTAAAGCTGAATATCTATTAGGTGTGCGCGAAAGTTTACGTCCCACGATTTTAATAAGTTTGACATTTTTAATGCCATGTTCATAAGGGAGGTGGACGATCATGGCTCTCCAAATCTTCCTTGTCTGTTGTAAAAAAGAGCAAAAGAGGGTTTTTCTATTGATGGCTGCGTAGACCAACAGGTATATGTACATGCATATAATCGAATCGATGATTTTACAAGCATACTTATGGGGATTAAGCAGTTAGATAACTGTCAGGTAAGTGTAAAAATGCAAATTCTCTCTTTCTTAATTAACAGCTATTTTTTATTCCACAATAACAAGGGATTTAGATGATCGCGACTCTCCATCACTTCCTTTACTATATATATCACTGGGACCTCTTGGGTAAGGAAGTAATCTGCTTTCCACGGTAATATTTTATTTAGATTTTACCTCCTCATAGACTGGCTGCCATTCAAGGATAGAGACGCTTCTCTACATTACTTTTTAAACTATGACTGAAGACAGATATAAAAAAATTTTCTTTGAAATTCAATCGATCGATAATGTATGTCAAACGAAATAAACAGGGCAAAGGAAAACAACTGCTCTGTGTTGCCCAAGAAGGCATGGCTATTGGAAGATGATAACGGAAAGGAATCTGTGACTTATACAACAGGAAACTACTCCACTATCTTTTGCTAGAAGTCGTGGCAATTCATAGATAATAAAGAAAAGAAATGTTTGGAGAAGGCAACGGCAAACTACGCCACTATCTTTCCCAAGAAGTCATGGCAATTCACAGAAAATAAAAAAGGAATCTGTGGAGAAGGCAACGGGAAACCACTCCACTCTATTTCCCAAGTAGTCATGTCAATTCACAGATAATAAAGAAAAGGAATCTGTGAAGAAGGCAACGGGAAACCACTCCACTATCTTTCCCAAGAAGTCATGGCAATTCACAGAAAATAAAAAAGGAATCTGTGGAGAAGGCAACGGAAAACCACTCCAATATCTTTCCCAATATGTCATGGCAATTCACAGATAATAAAGAAAAGGAATCTGTGAAGAAGGCAACGGGAAACCACTCCACTATCTTTCCCAAGAAGTCATGGCAATTCACAGATAATAAAGAAAAGGAATCTGTGGAGAAGGCAACGGAAAACCACTCCAATATCTTTCCCAATATGTCATGGCAATTCACAGATAATAAAGAAAAGGAATCTGTGAAGAAAGCAACGGGAAACCACTCCACTATCTTTCCCAAGAAGTCATGGCAATTCACAGAAAATAAAAAAGGAATCTGTGGAGAAGGCAACGGAAAACCACTCCAATATCTTTCCCAATATGTCATGGCAATTCACAGATAATAAAGAAAAGGAATCTGTGGAGAAGGCAAGGGAAACCACTCCACTATCTTTCCCAAGAAGTCATGACAATTCACAGATAATAAAGAAAAGGAATCTGTGGAGAAGGCAATGGGAAACAACTCCACTATCTTTCCCAAGAAGTCATGGCAATTCACAGATAATAAAGAAAAGGAATCAATGGAGAGTCATGACTGCCTACATTTTGAAGTAACATGACATTGCAACAGAAGAATACACTGCAAACATTTAGCATCTCAAAGAGAATTCTATTCAGGCCGCAACATTCTCGTATTATGAAAGTCACAATTTTTTTCAAGACAATTCCTTATTTACTAAAGAGTCAACAATGAAAGTATGCAGCGCTAATATCTACAATTACCGTTAATTGCGTTGTTTGTTCTCCCCCTTGGTCTTTACCTGCTTTCCATTATCTTTCCACGTCTGAATACCTGATATAATGAAAATGCTTCTTCTTAGAACTTGTATCCATTTCTTCCTGGCTTCCTCTCGAAACGTTTTCTTATCCTCTCTGCCTTTTCCTATTCTCTATATAATAAGCACCTCCTCATTCCTCACTTCCTCTTCCTCTGTCTATTATGTCGATTGCAACTGGTATTTCTCATCATTTACGCCATATTTTCAAAGCATTTTTGGCATTTTCTGGCCAGTTTTTTTTTAATTGTTTATTATTATTATTTTTATTGTTGTTGTTGTTGTTGTTGTTGTTGCTATTTCACTTGATATATGTTTTTACATTGATTTCCTTTTGGATCCCAACCAGAGACGTAAGGTAAGAAAGAGTTTCATGCCATTTTCCATCGAGCATTTTGTGCAAAGAATCTTTCCCAAATACATTTGGGCGAACGGGATCATATAACACTTGAGTGAATTTTGTACAGACATTTCGGATTCTCCACACATTAATATGAGAAAATAGCAATATAAACAAAACCAGTTTTAAACCGAATTCAAAGTTTTTATGCGTTTACGATCATTATTATTATTATTATTATTATTATTATTATTATTATTATTATTATTATTATTATTATTACTTTTGATTTCTGCTGTATACTAACGTCAGAAATGGCATCATGTCATTTTTCACTGAGCAGATTTGATAAAAAAAATACACATATTTTACATAGCTAAAGCCCTTCGTAAGGTGTGGGCTGTACTCGTGAGAACAATTTTTTGTATTTCTTTAAGGTATAGGCTTCCAGAAATCCTTTCAATATGTTTATTGGAATCTTTTCCAATCAATCCGAGGGCTGCAAATACAAATGGAATTGTTGATGTTCTCGTGTGCTACAGTTTTGAAATTTCGATGTCAGGTTCCTTGTATTCTGATAGCTTTTGAAGAAACATGACAATCTGCAGATACTGCCATGTCAATAATAAAGCACATTCGGGTTTTTATGGTCATTGATCACGACGTCAGGGTGATTAGCTTTGATTATTCTGTCTGGTTGTATTGTAAAGTTCCATAAAATTGCTACAGGTCCTATAATCTCTGTAACCGGGTCTGGGTGATGTTCGTGACAATTTCCTTCAGTTTCTTTACGTAAAAGTTACAGAATTTCCAGTGCAGATATTGGCCACTTTATCATCCCGAGTTTTATATTCAGTAGGGGTTAACACATTATTATTATTATTATTATTATTATTATTATTATTATTATTATTATTGTTGTTGTTGTTGTTCTTCTTCTTCTTCTTCTTCTTCTTCTTCTTCTTCTTCTTCTTCTTCTTGTTGTTGCTGTTGTTGTCGTTTCCTTTGATTTCTGGCGAGTACACATTTCTTTCCGTGTCCGGGCCAGAGACCTAAGGTTAGAAATGACATCATGACACTTTCCACTGACAAATATATATATATATATATATATATATATATATATATATATATATATATATATATATATATATATTACATAGATAAAGACCTTCGAAATCTGTGGGCTGTACTTGTGAGAACAATTTTTTGTATCTCCTTGAGGCATGGACTTCCAGGAATCTCTTCAATTAGTCTACTGCAATCTTTTCCTACCAGTCCTAGGGCTCCAACTACAACAGGGATTGTTGATGTCCCCATGTGCAACATTTATTATCATTATTATTATTATTATTAATATTATTATTATTATTATTCATTTGATTTCTGCAGTGTACACATTTCTTTCCAGATCCCGAATAAAGACCTAAGGTCAGAAATGGCATTTAGACATTTTCCACTGAGCAATTGAAATACAAAAAATTCACACATATTTTACATAGATAAAGCCATTCGTAAAGTAACGGCTGTACTTGTGAGAACAATTTTTTTGTATTTCTTTAAGGCATGGGCTTCCATGAATCCCTTCGGTGAGTCTATTAGAATCTCTTCTAATCAATTCGAGAGCTCCAACTACAACGACAATTATTGACGTTCTCGTGTACCATTATTATTATTATTATTTATTTACATTTAAATCACTCTTATTAATAATCTTATATTAAATAGAGTTATTACTTAGGATATGTTAGTAAGTTGATTTTACTAAGTTTATAATGCAGTTATAACAAAGTTTATATTGGTAAAATTATCAATCATATTAGTAAGGAGATATTTCTATAAGTATTAGTAACCTAATCAAAGTACAATTTTTATTATACATCTAGCTGTAATGTTATTTAAGTCTATTATAATTAAGTTCATATTAGAATGTGTGCGTAACCGGGTAGGTAAAAAAAATGTTTGATCTTCATGATGGTTCATTTATCAGGGAGGTAAGTTCTTAATGTTCAAGCAACCCACATCGCATTTTAAAAACAATTGTATGCCTTCAATTACACATAAAATTGATTGCTGGTAATTTTTACAATAAAAATATAAGACAGGTATTTTTACTATAAAATGTATTGCAGGTATTTTTACTATGTAAAAGTATTGCTGATATTTTTACTATAAAATGTATTTCTGGTGTTTTTCTATAAAAATCTGTTGCTGGTATTTTATTAAAAAAGTTTATTACTGGTATTGTTATTATAAAAATATATTGCAGGTAAATTTACTATAAAATATATTTCAGGTATTTTTATTATAGAAATATATTGCTGATATTTTTACAATGAAATATATTGCAGGTATCTTTACTATAAAAATGCATTACTGGTATTTTTACACGAAAAATATATTGCAGGTATTTTTATTATAAAAATATATTGAGGTATTTTTAATATAAACATATATTGCAGGTATTTTTACTATAAAATGTATTGCAGGTACTTTTATTAAAAAATGTATTGCTAGTATTGTTCCTATAAAATATATTACAGGTATTTTTACGATAAATTATATTGCAAGTATTTTTACTATAAAAATGTATTACTGGTATATTTATTATAAAATATATTGCAGGTATTTGTACTATAAAAATGTATTACTGATATTTTTACAATAAAAATATATTGCTGGTATTTCTATCATAAAAATATATTACAGGTATTTTTACTATAAAAATGTATTGCTGGTACTTTTAATATAAAAACATATTGCATGAATTTTTACTATAAAAATGTATTACTGGTTTTTTCATGAGAAAAATATATTGCTGGTATTTTTTATTATAAAAATATATTGCAGGTATTTTTACAACAAAAATGTAATGCTGGTATTTTTACTATAAAATCAATTTCTCGTATTTTCTCTATAAAATGTATTGCTGGTACGTTTACTATAAAAATATATTGCAGGTACTTTTATTAAAAAATGTATTACTATGATTGTTATTATAAAAATATACATCAGGTATTTTTACAATAAAAATATATTGCTAGTATTTTTACTATAAAAATGTATTAATGGTAATTTTATAATAAAAATATATTGCAGGTATTTTTATTATAAAAATGTATTGCTGATATTTTTACTATAAAATGTATTGCAGGTATTTTTACAAAAAATTTATTGCTGGTATTTATATTACAAAATGTATTTTTATACTTACATAGTATTTTGTTTTTGTTTATGATTTCACTATTTGCCCTTAACTGGGCCCCTAATAAGTGCTACTAACCCGAGCTCAGGGTGAACCTGATCACACCAGCAATTAATATGTGGTTCCACTCTTTCCCAAACCTCAATCTCTGCCTTGCTGCCGGATGTAGTTTATCGTCATAACCAGGAGTAATTGATATATTTAAATGGAACATTATTTATATAACTTCGCTCAAAGTCTTTTTTTTTTTTTTTTTCATCATTGAGCTTAGAAAGCGGTTATATACTTCTGGAAGCTTAGTTATTTCTGAATGGGTTTTGGCGCCAAGCACGACGTCCACATGAAAGACTTGAACTAACGAGACTATTTAAGAACGTGACTCTAGTTTTGTGATCTTGTAGTAATTTGTGGCTATGGTTTATGTTATTCCCACCAACATAATGGCGAAAGTGTCGCTGGTAATCTCAACTGAATTCCCTTTAATTCTGTTAGACGCATTTCTTGAGAATTCGTGTAAACACTCATTTTTCTGTGATTTACATCAAAAGGCTGCGCATGAATTTATAAATATCGATTCTGCTTCCCTCTATTCCTACCCTTAGCATTTCCATTGCCTTTCACAAATACCAGACGTCTAATAGTTGTCTCTCCACTTTGTTTCGAATGCTAAAATTCCGTAAAGTAGTGCTTTCCAATGCGTCAGATTTACAAGGTCGTCTTCAAGAAAGGGCTTAGGCAAAGAACTATTCTAATTTTGGGGCTTGCGGCCATATCACGTTGAAACACCAGTTCTCGTCAGATCGTCGAAGTTAAGCAACGTCGAACGAACCTGATCAGTATCTAGTTCGTTGGCCGCTCATTAACACTAAAATCTTGAACGCGCGAATGTCATAATGAGTAACGGCTCAGAATGAGAAATCGGTGAACAGTGTTCGAATTCCAGTCGGGTTGTGATATTCACTTAAACACACCTAACCTTTGGAAAGGCATGAATCTACCTCTTCGACTTCCAGCTATGGATTAAATAGTAAGACTAGTATATGAAAAGCATTGTTATCTCCCCACCCCGCCCCCCAAAAAACTATTAATACGATATTCACTTGCAAAAAGAAAAGAAGAATTATTCTTACGACCCAAAAAATAAGTGTCGATTATAAATAACTTTCAAAAGGTTGATAAACCGTAAAGAACAGATCAATCAATCAAAACAGAATTTCTGGGTTGTTGCGTTATCATAACGATGCATGTAGATAGTTCTACCGTCGTAGATTAAAAAAAAGGATTCACTTCGAAAATTCTTGGAGGTTAAGCAGATTGACAAAAACCTGATGAAGGCCGTAGAGCACAACGTCCCAAATATTTAGACATTACCAAAGATGACGACAGTAGTCCGTGTGCAAATAATTTAAATAACAATTTTAATTCTTAATTAATATGCCGTGCCCCTTCAGGAGGTAATCGATCATGGCACTCCATTATGTCCGCTCCTTTAAAGCTCATAATAAATTTTGTCTTTTTGTTATCTCTCCATAAAGCTTGATCCGCCATCCATTTATTCTAGATCATTCTTCTTTCTATTTGCCGTATTACTTCAGGACGTTGGCGATCATGGCTCTCCACATTTTCCTGTCCTTTGTAGTTCTTAATAAATATAATCTTTTTTGTTATATCTCCATAAACATTGTTCCGCCATCCATTTACTCAGGCTCATTCATCTTCTATGCACCGTGTTCCTTCAAAACCTAGGCGATCATGGCTCTCCCCAACATCCTGTCCTTCGTAGCTCTTAATAATTTTTTTCTTCTTACTATTTCTCCATAGACATGTTCCGTCAATCATTTACTCGCCAGGTAATCTATGCGTGCCCGCCATTGTCCCTCTTGCCTGTCCTGTGAATATCAATTTTTCATTATGTAATCGAGAAATGTCATCTAGCTCTTTCTGATCAGAGTCCTTTTATTACCAGTTTCTCTAAAACTATGTCGTTGCTCACATTTGCGTTCCACAGTATTCTCAGTATCCTACTGTTGCTTAAATATTTGAATATAAAATTTAAATTGTTTCTCCGTTAAAAATACTATACGTATTATAAAAATATATTCAGTTTAAATACAAAAAGAATGAACAAAATGACATCAATGACTTATAAGATTAGGTAGATATGAACAGGCTGAGATAGATAGATAGATAGATAGATAGATAGATAGATAGATAGATAGATAGATAGATAGATAGATATGAACAGGCTGAGATAGATAGATAGATAGATAGATAGATAGATAGATAGATATGAACAGGCTGAGATAGATAGATAGATAGATAGATAGATAGATAGATAGATAGATAGATAGATAGATTATATGCATCGAAGATATTACCCTACCATTAAAGCGTTAGGAACAGTCTGAGATAGATAGATATTAACATTCTGACATAGATAGAGATGTAGACTGAGATAGATAGATAGATAGATAGATAGATAGATAGACAGACAGACAGACAGACATCGGCATGTGTTAGATAGATTTGAAAAGAATGAGCTAGATAGATAGATAGATAGATAGATAGATAGATAGATAGATAGATAGATAAACATCGGCATGGGCTAGATAGATAGGAAAAGAATGAGTCATCTAGCTCGATAGATAGATAGATAGATAGATACATACATACATACATACATACATACATACGGTTTTCTCAACTTCAAATTACTTCATTTCTGTCTCTTTCTTCTTTTTTTATTCTTCCCATCTTTTCTTTGCCTTTTTTTTTTTTTTTTTTTCAAATTCTTTTCCCGCACTTTTTCTCCTCCGTTACCAAATGTGTGTTGTTGTCACATTCCGCTCACATTAAGAAATGAAATATTAAATATGGTGATCGATTTTTTAAATGCAGCTACCGGAAATATTGGATTAGAATATCGTATTTGTTTATTGAACATGCAATTCCGATAAAATTAAGCACTTTCAAACTACACACGAACACCAGAAAAGGTTTGCTTTCCAAAGTACAAACTCCATTAATATATACACTCGGCTATTTTCACGAAGATATATTATAGCTCCTTATTACTTAATTACTTAATTAAATAAATTTTGATTCGTTTGGGTATATTACAGAAATCGATAAAGCCCACTGACAAGTCTATATACCCTTGTGCTGATTAATTGAAACAACTGATATAGTTGCCTTTCTTTCGCCATACGGTCAGTTTTAGACCCGCTGGAGTGACAGGGTGTGATCGAGTTCTGTTTTTTTCCTCAGATTAGGTCATTTGCAGTGGTGTGCACTAATATGAATCTATTTTCGGGGTGTATGATGAAATTTGTTTGACCTTTAATATTAGAAAAAAGCCTTGTAGTAAAAATAATATATTAGTAAATTAATAGGTGAGTAGACACGATTCCAAAAAGTTAAAACCAATTCATAGGCAAACATTTGCCAAATTTGCTCTATGTTACGGTTTTTTGTGTATATATATATATGTGTATAATTAGTGAGACAATCCAAATGACACAACTTCCTTTATAGTCTACCAATAGAAGCTTAACCAATCAGAAGCCGCAGAAGATTTTATTCGTCGTGTATAAAGGCGGCCATCTTTGTTTAACCTACCAGAAGGACCAGTGCTAACTTGACAGGCGAAGAGGATAGAAGGAAGAACTACGCTCTGCTAAGATATCCACTGCGAACCTGAACTACGCTTTCCTACTGTCTCCGAAATATTCACTGCCAACCTCTGGATTCTATACTCGAAGACGACCGTCATGAAAATGTCTAACACTCTACAATCAAAAAAGTAAATTAAAGTTAAAAAGTACAACATACACCCTTATGCAAATTCATTGAAACAGCCTCTTTATTTTCCTTTCTTTCGCTATAAAGTCAGTTTTAGACCCACTGGAGTGACAGGGTGTGATCGAGTTCTGCTTTTTTTTCCCTCAGGTCATTTGCAGTGGTGTGCAATAATGTGAATCTGTTTTCGGGGTGTATAATGAAATTTATTTGGCCTTGAAAAAGACTGTATCATCCTTGAATGCATCAGATATTCATCACGCCCAGACACTATTGTCTCAACTGTCGATTAGTTATCTTACAGCAATTATTTGCGATGGACGTTACTCCAAGGAAGTGTACGAAAATTGTAACGCTGGACGAACACACTGGCACGCCTAACCAGTGAGCAAATCAAAGTATTATAGACTGGCTTGGAAACTCTCCCGATTTAAATCCAATCGAGAATCTGTGGTCAGTCTCCAAGGAACAACTTCGTGGAATGGACATACGAAGTACTAACGTGTGCACTGGGTTATGTTTCACTTGAAAATTACGAAACGAAGTAATTAATAACAGAATGATTCGTTTTGTTTCAATTAATTTGCACAAGGTTGTACATTTACACAAAACTCAGAACAGGTTCAGATAAGTGAACATTCAATTTTATATATGCTTTCTAGTATAGAATTTTCTCAGGGATAAAATTGTCTTTGATTTTAAATACTTTAAGAAGCGCTTTTAGTACACAAAATTAACATTTGTTTTAGTATTTGCTCATTTACAGCCACTTTCACGATGTGATATTTTCAAAATGGGCACTCTTTTTTTTAACTTTTGGACACTCCCCCGCGTCAGAATTCTTCTTTACGTTTTTTTTTTTTGTTTTTTTTTTTCAAAATGAATTACATTCGTTTATTATACCTTCACATTTATTTAATTCTTTGATTTCCTGTTTCTTCTCTATACATAAACATCAATTCCTCTCTTCTTTTTTTTTCTTCGACTTACTTTCATTAAATACCATTCGATTATCGGTGTTTTCCTGTTCATTTTTATTTCCCAGCAATTCTAGTTGATTTCCTACTTTGCATTCAATCTGTGGTTCAAAACATGTTTTCATTCCAGCAAGGAAATACCAAATTCTTGAAGTTCAAAGAAGGATCTGCAATCTAATCAATCTTGACCTGGCATCTCAACTTTCTCACAGACGCGATGTGGCTTCCCTCTGTTTTTTCTACAAATATTTTCATGGTACCTGCTTCAACGAGCTTTTTTTCCTGGTGCTCCGAATGCGCGAATTTAAACGCGCTACTAGATTGGCCTCTAGGTCCCACCGTTTTACTGTTGAAATAATTAAATGTAACCGTCACTTCTACTCCAACAGTTTCTTTTCTAGCACTTCCCGACAGTGGAAATCCCTTCCGCTTTCTTGCTTCCTTGACAATCAAAAATTTAAATGTAACGCTAATCGTCATCTTCTGTTGTCTTGAACCCCGTTCGTCTTTTATCTTTTCCTCAATCCATTCTATACACAGTCTTTTCTTTCACTTTCACTTTCACTTTCACTTTCTGTAACCCACCTACGTACGAGTGGCACTCCCGCCTTGCTTGTGTATAATCATTAAAACAATAAATATATAAAATATCGAAGCCTTTTTCAGATTCCTTATATATAAAGAAACTGTATACACTAAGCAACTATGACTATTGTCTAACACATTACTTGGTAATTGGTTGATTTTCTTTTTCTTTTTCTTCAACATGTCTATGTGTTTTTTTTTAATGCCGAAGTCTAAATATTTTGAACGCACGTTTAAGCCTTCAACTACAGATAAAATGTATTGTACTCATTTTACTTTAAATAGGTATTGTTTGTCGTTTTTTTATAGAAAATATATTGCTGTTAATTTTACCATAAAAATGCATGCGGCCATAGCTGTGACCTTTACAGGTGCTATCACCCTGGGTTAAGGTAGACTTGGAAACAACAGCAATTAAGAGGTGCTTCCACGCTCCTCAAAACCTCCAATCTTCCGATCAGACGCCTTACTGCCGGATGTAGTTTATCGTCATACCCAGGACTAACACTTTATTTAAAATGTAGTTTATGATTGTTTGTTTAACGTCATATCAACTACGTATAGGCCATTTAATTCGGAAATTTTATTTTATCTTTGAAGTAATAAAAATATGTTATTCTGCTTTCACATTTGAATACATGGTAGATGATACTCAGCTTTGTGACATATACATGTTTGCGTGGACATAATTACGAGAGGCGGTGATATGTGTATATTATGTTGTAGTTTCGTTGAAGTTATATTTTGGAATACATTTTGATTTAAGTAATTCTAAGAAATTATATGGATTCAGGTCTTGAAAGAGTCCTTTCGTGTTGTTTGGTTGGTTGATTTTGTTTAGTGGCATATCAACACTTCTATGGGATATTTAATACTGAAGTCTAAATATTTTGAATACAACCGTCTACCGTCATCTACAGATAAAATACGTTGCTGGTTATTTTGCGTGGAACGTTTATTGCTGGTAATTTTACTACAAAAAATATTTTATACGTACATAAACTTTGTTCTACCTGCCTTAAAATCTCCAATCTCCTGATCAAAGAGCTTGCTGACCGATGTATTCGGTTGGTGCAAAAATAATATCGTTTTTTGACGTATTTTTTAACGTCAAAAAACGATATTATTTTTGCACCAACCTAATAGTTTATCGTCATACACTGGATTGTTAAAACTTAGTTAATAATATATCGACGCATTCGTAGGTCGAGGGCCCTCGAGATTATAATTGCTGTGAATAACATGAGCCCACTGATGGCTGGATACTCTGTGTTACGCCATGAGTTCATACGGTTTTTAATTCAGAGTTAACCTTCTTTCTCCTAGGCTGGTTGTCAGCCACGGCTCAAATCCAGGTCTAAGCGATTTTGAGACATTTAGAAGTTCTACTCGGATTCATAATTGGCGGCCAGGATCATAACAATATATGATACGCGAATGGCACAGAAAAGAACCTACTGGCACCCATACAGAAGGTAGAAAAGGATAGCGAGAAGAAAGGACTAGCTATCGATTGTAAGATGACAGAACGTATGGTTGTCAGGAAAATGAACAGCCCAAGATACCCGAGCAAGTGCAGCATCACTGCCCATGCTCGCCGATCCTGAACCAGGTCTCACGAAATGGCTAGCCAATCGCGATTCCATCGTCGAAGACCAACTACTTGTGGACCCTATAGTACTGCTAGGTCATCCTTGATCGTGCTAGAACACGTCCTCAGCTGCCCACCGACACGTTTTCGCCAGCCAGGAAGAGAAGGAGGAAAATGAACAGCCCAAGATACGAAGTACGAATTGGAGACATTAAAATCAAGCAAATAGAAAATTTATCTGAGAAGTATTTTACCAGATGACGGGGATTGTGGCATCGAAATCCGCATTGGGAATAGCGAAAGTTACCTTCCAAAAGCTAAGCAAAGTAATAAAAAAACAGAAAAATCTCGTTAGAAACAAAGAATGGAATACTCGACTGTTATGTAATATCGGTTTTCCTATATGGCAATGAAAGCGGGACACTTTCCTCAAAGATGGAAACACGAGGCAACAGAAATGTGGTTCTACAGAAAGATGCTGGGAATATTGTGGACTGAACACGAAGTTTTAGCGTAAATGGAAACAAAAAGCACTATTATATTTAGAATCTGAAAATGTCAATTAAAATTTCTAGGGTAGATAATCTTGACTTGACTTGTATCGGTTTTCACACTGGTCGGGTTGAACCGGCTTCCTCCCGAGCAAGTGCAGCATCACGGACCATCGCTGCCCATGCTCGCCGATCCTGAACCAGGTCACACGAAATGGTGAGCCAATCGCGATTCCATCGTCGATGACCAACTACTTGTGGACCCTATAGTACTGCTAGGTCATCCTTGATCGTGCTAGCACACGTCCTAAGCTGCCCACCGACACGTTTACGCCAGCCAGGAAGAGAAGGAGAGAGAAGTACATCGCGGATGAGCTCTCATTCTGGGCGTCGAGCTGCGTGACCGAACCATCGGAGACGACGCTGGAGCAGGGCGGGTGGAAGGGTGGATAGATAATAAGGGTAAAAGGCTCAGAAAATTTAACCCTCACAGAATATGTTGAAGATAACATGAGCCTGCTGATGGCTGGATAATATATGTTATGTCATGACTAAATGTTGTTTTTATTTCCGAGCTGCCCAAGTAATTGATATGAATTGATTTAATTTCATATCTCCCGTTCAGTCAGATTCTGTGGCTTGAAAGCACTGTTTTCCGATTCATCAGTATGGGCATTACATTTTTATTTACGTGACTCTTACCTCGCTTCCCACTGAATACTTCTTCTTCTTCTTCTTCTTCTTCTTCTTCTTCTTCTTCTTCTTCTTCTTCTTCTTCTTCTTCTTAATCAGCTTATGTAAATGGTTGACAGAAAAGGAATTAGGATAGATAGCAAAAAGACAAACCTAAGAGTTACAATGTATCGGAAGATGTGGAGAACCATGATCGCCTACTTCCTGCACATAGTACTAATTTTTTTTTTCTCAGGTAATACGTTTTAAACTAAATATATAATCATATAATAATACGCCTTAAAGTAAATAATCTTCAAATTATACAAAACGTAAATTCTTCCTCTATTTCCTTCTTATTTTGAAAATCAATTTTGATTTCGCTTAGAATGAGATTACAACAGTCCCGACTAACGATGATTCATGCATAGGCCATCTCCATTAATTTTCTTTCGACTTATGTCGCTTGCCCCGTATATGCGACGTGATTCCGTTCCTAGTTGTACGCCATATTGGATTGTTTTGTTTCGCTCTCTTTCGTTTGTGTTGCGCTTGTGGACGCTTATCTTTTATTATGGCTTTCAATCATAGTGCAACCACTTCTGGTGTCAATGCTTCGAAGAAAAGGAAAGCTATCGTCAGGAAATTGGAATTAGACGTTTTTAAATACTCTGAAAAGGGAAAAACAACAACAAACTTTTAGCGTTTGCTTGGCTTAAGTCGACTGCCGCTTAAAACGTGTGCATATGTGTATACATATCCAATATACATATCGTGTAAGAGATAAGGATATTCTCTAGTTAAACTATAAGTTAGTGAATTCCGGATAAAAAAGAAAAACATATTCATGTTTTTTTATGTTTTTGTTTTTTTTTTTCTCATTCTTCCCCGATTAAAAAAGTTGTATTGGAATACTAAAAAATCCCATCGTCGATTGTCGACTGTGTATACATATTGAGGTTCCATGTAATAAATAAAACTATAAGTTGGTAAATTCCCGATAAAAAAGAATGATTCCGAGTACTGTAAGAAAAAAAAGGTTTTATGCTTCGTCATCTCATCTAACGAGAGCCAATGACATCACTGACAATAAATATACAAGCAGATTAAAAAACATTAATTTCATTTATTATATTTATATCCTCCATGTGTTTTTTTAGTCCCAATGGTGTTAAGATCAGTCAGTTATGCGTCCTGCGTGATGCACGCGTAGGCGGTCATGTATCTTTTGATACATGACTGACGAGGCAGATTTTTTCCCGCAGTAGATTGCCATATCTTTCTGCGGTACACCAGTTGCCATAGAACCCGGTCTATCCTGCTGGGGGTAGAAGAAGAGGATTCATATCTTTCCCAAGGGTATTATCACGTATATAAATATAATGGATTCGACTGGAACTCGAACTCGAACTCGAACTCGGCACTCGCTATCTATTACTCCACCATGCTTCCATAATGTTAAGATATATCCTAGAAATGTTTTGTTATGACATAAGAGCTTATTCACTGAATATTTCGGGTACGTTACAAAGTACTGAACAGTGTGACATGAACTTTCCACGCTGAAGCTACAAGTGCTGTGAAGTGATTCATACTAAAACACACCAACAAAGTCCAACTCGAATATATTCATGAAAATTTTGTTGTGCTTGCAATTTACTTCTAACACACTTCTGAAGCCTTCATAACCCTTTCATCTTCGGCGTGGAAAGTTCATGTTACACAGTCCGAAAGAGGTAAACTCGGAGGAGAGACAATCAATTTAGTGTTCACGTGTTTTTATATTCGAGAGCTGCTGCTGATACAAGGTTTATTTTAGAGCTACTACTGCTACTATGTTTAAAGCACTTAGATATTTGTGTGTGTTTGTACGTGTTCTTCAGTATTAGATAGTCAATAGATTTTCTGCTAAGCTAGCGTTCCTCTGTCGGGAAGAAAGAATAAATTTGTGTGTCTTTTGTATAAAAGTCATTATTTTAATTTATGCTCTTTTCTTTTCAATTTTCTTGTTTTAACAAAATGTGTGTTTATATTCTGTTAATCGAACGGCCGAGTTCCAATTCCGGTTGGGTTCGTTATATTCACTTAAGCGCAAATACCTTGGGAATGGTATGATGCACTTCTCCTCCGCCAGCAGTTTATCAGTAAGATTTATATCACGAAAACCATTAATAACTTAAAAGAATACAGGTTGCAAAATATTTAGACTTCGGCAATAAATAACCCATAGAGGTGTTGATACGCCACTAAATAAAAAACAACCAACAAACAACAGAATATAAGGAGACAGAAAATGACAATTAACTTTGCATGTAAATTAAATAGATTGGAGTTGACTAGAAGGCAAGAAGGAAGAAGTTTGAAGGAAGGAAATACTAGGATAGGACTTATACTTAGCAAGTTCAAAAGTAAAAAGATGAGACCTACTGCCAATCTGGTAGTATGCTTAAATTTAAGTATCAACGATCACCAGAACAATATTTCACATATTTCTAGAAAAGGCACAAGTAAGCTGGTTTACGGCGGTAGGATAGCAAACGAAGCTGAAGTGCCATGTTAGGATCAATAACATTGCAGATGCTTCTTTGGATTTTCAGAAGATTCTTGAAATGCATAATAGAAGCACCAGAACATATGTGACAGCAATGGTCGATGCACGGACGTAAAACAGACTAATTGATTGGGAAAACGAGAATAAGAAACCATTTTTGCAAATATTTCTTGTCTACGAAAAAATATTTGCCACGTTTGCGCACACAATAATCTTTAAATCGCAATAAGGGTTTCTTTTTAATTAAAAGACGCGAAGACTATTGCAAATACACAGATAAAACCATGTTTGGCAAAGAAGTGAGACGAGAGGATGCTTTTTTTTTCACCTAAAGTATTACGGGAAATAAACTGGGGAAGGACAGAATTAAACATACACGGAGAATATATAAACCCTTTCCAATTTGCAGACGACATTTTACTATATCTGAGTTATTGGCAGAATTACAAGAAACGCTAAAAGACACAAATAGACAAAGTATTAACGTTGGTTTAAAAATGGAGGGAAATAAAAGAAAAGTAGTTTAACTCTAACGTTCCAAAAAAAGATCACAAAAATAGAAGGAAAAAAACTTGGAGGAGAACCAAGAATACACATACTTAAAGCAAGTGATACCACTAAAGAAAAAAACCGAGAAAATGAAATAAAGAAAAGTACAAAACTAAGGGTGGCAGGCGTTTAATAAGACTATGACAAGAAACTTAGTAATGTAAATAAAATATAACGTGTATGTGACTTATGAATGGTAATCATTGAAATTAATAAAATGGCTTAAAAACAAACTGAAAAACACAGAAAAGTCTATGGAAAGAACAAATCTAAAAATGCCGCTAAGGGTTATGAGACAGGTTGATATGAATCAGAGGACAACCCAAATGAAGTGATTATATGACTAAAACTGGTCAGACAGAAAGATGGATAACAGATGGAGGAAAAAAGTGTTTGGTTTTTTTAGAAAAATACTGTAGAAGATGGAAAAAGAAACTATTGATGTTTTCTAGTCAGACATGACTGAGAATTAAACAGTCACCAGCATTTACGATGGATACAGGGAACTTTTGTTGGGATCAGAGCGCGCACTAGTGTCTGTGATCAAGCTAGTCCCTGTGACCAGATACACGCATAAAGATTGACCACATTGACCAGCTGATAGCATTAACCACGGGAATGAAATAAAAATACGTACATTAATAGAACGTAATGCATATTATTTTTAATGGCGTCCCCTCCAAGCAAGGCAGTAAAGCCATTGAGACACAAAGGGGTTACTGAGTGTGGAAGAATTAGAAAACAGAAATATTTCTAATGAGTGAGAACGAAAATGAGTAATCAGGAAAACAGTAGATAGCGGCTGACATTACATTTAAATTTTTGCCGATTAAAGTTGGCTGGAAAGCATGGAGCTGGAAGGGATTTCCACAAGCGAGATGTGTGAGAAAAGAGACTGTTAGCATAGAATTTACGTCTACATATAGCCAACTTAACTGTAAACTGATGAAATCTCGACACGGGTCTAGTATTGAGCTTTGATTCATAAATTCTAGGCAACAAAGCGAAGAGGTCACCCGAACAATTACCATGAAAATATTTATAGAAAAGGCACAGAGAGGCAACCTAAGAGCGTATGGAAAGTGACTGAACCTGAGCTGCCAGATCAGGACCAATAATATTGCTGATTCTTCTTTGGATTTTATCAAGGAGCCCTACATAAATATGTAAAACGTGTTGGCAATAGGCGTAAAACAAATCGGTCGGGTTTCGATCCCTGCTTGAAGCAATCGGATGTCTAGCCTAACTGAAGAGCTGCGAGTCTGTCTGTGAATGACGATATATATGTATGTATAAGGCCAGTTATTCTTTTATTTATTTATTAGGTTGGTGCAAAAATAATGTCGTTTTTTGACGTTCAACTTTATTATTTTTGCACCAACCTAATATAAAATCGTTTAAAAAAAGACATCAAAAACAGAAAGTAGTCAATAGAATAATGCTAGGGATGATAACTAAAAGATAGAAAGAGGTCAAAATAGATGTGAAAACAGATAAGGTAAAATATAAACTTGACATGTGTGTGGGCGGAACACTTAGGAAGAAGAAAGGATAACAGGTGGAGCAAAAGGATGCTTGATTGTTTCCCAATTGATATCAAAACCTGTCGGACCAGATAAAGGAAGTAGATGCGATCACTACATGTGATTTATCTGTCAGTGATGTGAAACAAAAAACTGCAGTTGCACAGTAACGGAAAAGATTTGGTGATATTCGGCGTATTTACGAACACAAAAGAGCTAGAAAAATCGGACATAGACTAAATTGTTTATTCTCTCGCATAGAAAATAAAAACCAACCGCTCGATTTTAAAAACACCAAACTGTTTACCTTATAAATAATTAAGGAAAATATTGATTCAACTATTGAATGGAAATGAAATTAAATTTATCCAATTAAGTGAGGCATAGTAGAAGATATGTGTGCATGTAAATGTAGAAAAGAGGTTTTGTCTGTAAGACAAGACTGAGAATAGAACAATCACCAGATTTCACGATGAGGGGTTGTTGTTCTTTGCAGTTAGTGAGCGAACTAGTGATTGTGGGTGAGCGATTGGTTTTATAGTATACGTTGGTTTGTCCAGAGTGGCAAACTTCTGGTCTGAAGATAACTTAGGCATTGACATCTGACAATGATGTATAGACTTTGCTAAAGTTTCGAGAAAATCCAGAGATGGATATGCAAAGTGATAGTTCCTGATCTGACATCTCGTCTACAGTCACTTTCTCACAGACATGCTGTCGCTTCCCTCTGACATTTCTACAAATATTTTCATGGCAACTGCTTTGACAAGCTAATTTCACTGGTACTCCAACTGCATGAATTTAAGCATGCTACTAGATTGGCATCTCGGTCCCACCTTTTCACTGTCGAAACAGTTAAATGTAACCGCCTCTTCTACTCCAACAGCTTCTTCTCTCGCACTTCCCGACAGTAGAACTCCATTCCTCTGACTTACTTCCCTGATAGCTATAATCTTCAAATATTCAAATATAATGTCAATCGACATCATCTGATACCTTGCTCCTGATCCTCCGTCCTTCTCTATATCCTTTCCTCAAACACTCGTATTTACTCTCACTCTCCTTAACCCCTTGCCTGCTAGTGACATTCCCGCCTTGGTGAAATGCTTAAAGAAAAATATGTATGATAAAAAAGTCTACCTCCCACGCCCAGATTCCTTAGTTAGATAAGCCATCGGTAGGTGAGCTTGCCGCTGAGTCAATATGCGTACTCTTGATCAGCTCGCATTCGCTTTATGCTAGAAACGATGCTACAATTACTGTGATCCAAATAATAAAGCCAGCTAAATTGATAAAAAGGGAACATTGTCCCTCGTCGATGCTGTCTACGATTTACCATTTGGATGCAAATAGTTAAAGGCAGAGACGACACGAAACCGCGGCACTAGGCTTAGAGACACAGAGAAAGTTAACATTACGAAGAGTTGATAACATTAAAGGAACAAAAAAACATTGGAAAGGAATTAAACAAAGTATAGCGGTAGGGGGGTAGGCTTTTTATAAAAATTAGCCTTTTATGAAAACCACCTTACTAATAGTTATAACATGTGAAGTGTATAATAAATCTATTGATGTAATAATACAATTGGTAATACGGTTAGTAGATCCAGAAATGCGGTTAGTAGCAATAATCATATATATACAGTCTGGGAAATTCAGTATCGAAGTATGACTTCCTTCTGAGTCTACGTGCTCACAACTGTGACTCCTACAAAGCGGTTACCTCACACTCTGACTCTCTCTATTACTCTACCTCTTGGGTATTCACCAGCAGCAGTACAAATATACTCTGGTCAAGTTCGCTTGTATGAAAAAGGGGTGGACCCCATAACATAAATATTTAGTGTTAGCTGTGATATACAGGTGATAATATTGGCAATCGTTTGAAAACAAACCTAAGACAAAGACAATGATAAATAGGAAAAAAGTAGTGTGAGGGATGATAAATGTAAAAGAAAAAAAGACGTCAGCATGGATCAGAAAACAGACCAAGTTAAATGCTACAAAATTGATTAAACGATAAATGGAGGCGGACAAGATACATAACAAGAGAAAAAGTGTGGGCATAAGAAGATGCTTGGTGCTGGCCAATCAGTAGCAAATACAGTCAAAAAAGATCTGTCAGAAGATGAAGAGGAGCTTAAAGTGACTTAAAATAAGACAGTGAATTAAATACCACTCAGTCACGGTCATCATGGAAGGATTTGAGAAATAAATACGCAATATGGGACGTCAAAATATGATGATGAAATGTAATGTTTCCACAGAAGAAAGATCAAAAAGCCCTTCTTCAAAAAGGCATAGCAACTCAATCACGTGACCAGGAAACAGTCCGAACCTCGAACCGACTAAAAATCTATCGTAAAAAAAAACAAAAAAAGAAAAAGAAAAAGAAAAAAAAACAAAACAAATCCGTCAAATTTAGGATCAGAATAATGGAGAATATAGTTTCTTTTTAAAACCAAACCACAACGAAAACAGGTTGTCTAAAAACTGAGGATTTGTTTCTTGGGCGATCATGGACTTGCACTTCCTGTTTTGACGTCTATTTATACATTCCCGTTTTGTAGTTCACTCTCCTTTTTTCCCTGTCCTTCTAGACAAGCGTTTCTCAACCGGGTTTGCCAGCAACCCTATGGTTCCGCAAAAGATATCCTGGGCTTCCGCGACAACAGCTGAGATAAGTATCTGTCTATATTTCTGAGATGAGGTATCATGTACACTATTTAAATTATTCGGACAATTGCCCTCATCTTTGTCGCCATATTTATTACAACGTTTCGGTCGTTGTACGCTCCGGCCTTCTTCCGGTAATTGGAATGTCGAACTGAACCCTTTATTTCGCTACCTGTCACTCCTCCTACTTCAATATAAAACATACTTAAGAGAGATATAAAATTAACCCCTCCCTATACTTTATATTGTCTGTTTAACTACCACTCTCAACCCCCTCTATTAAATTACAAAAATTACACTACCCACCAATTTCTAATCCCATTTTTCCTCTCAATTCGTTGTTGGAAGTTTTACCTGATGATCCTGAATCCTTAAAAAAGGATTTAGGTGAAATAAATTATCTTAATGGTACCTTAAAGTGGTTTGTTTTTCATTACATATTTATATATATATATATATATATATATATATATAATTATTATTCTTATTAATTAAGGAATATTCTTTAATTACTAATAATAGAAGTCTTCCTGGTTCTATATCCTCCTGGAAATTCCATACGGATTACCATAGTGTATTATTACTGTGTGTGCGTGTGTGTGTGTGTATATATATATATATATATATATATATATATATATATATATATATATATATATATATATATATATATTATATACTATTTATAATCAATTAAATTAATTCCAAAGTAACATAATTTAAATATTAATTTGCATAATTTTTTTATGAACCTCTTATAGCCACTTCCGTTTTGTAGACATAGAATTATGTCATATAGCGTCCTCAATAACTTTCCTTGACTTTTTAATTTTCCAGATGAATATTTCTGAGCAGTTCTAAATTTAAACAATTTGAAAAACTAACAATATTTATGCTCGTCTACATAAATACTTCTTACTAAATAAACTCCATGCATCTGCGTCGATAAAGTCCCTCAGGGGAAGAAATGCGCCGCGTAAGATAAGTTTTCCTTCTGTTTTTATTCTTAGTCGACAGAGGCAGTTCCAATGACGTAATTGGCATATAGGGCATTTGAAGTGAGATGTAGTGAGTTTGATCTTCACTGGGTGCATCATTATCGTGGGATTGTGCCACTTCTAAGCCACGGCTAATAAATAACTACTTATTACCAAACGTGGTGAAATGGTTAGCGAGCTTTTGTCGCTATTTCACTTACAAATGAGATGTGAATTCGATCTAATCTACATTATGTAAATCACTACATATTCGCAGACAGTTCTCAGGGGACATAGTTCCAACGAGAGTTGGTTACCAAGATTAACCTTCGAGAGTAAACAAGAATCAACAAGAATTACAGCGAGGTGATATAGAATACTGGCGGAGAAGAACCTCTATATTCAACGGTCGCTAGCTATCAGGGGTCATACTTTCCACGAGAGTTGGTTACCAAGATTAACCTTCGAGAATAAACGAGAATCGACGAGACTTACAACGAGGTGATATAGAATACTGGCGAAGAAGAACCTCTATATTCAACGGTCGCTAGCTATCAGGGGTCATACTTTCCACGAGAGTTGGTTACCAAGATTAACCTTCGAGAATAAACGAGAATCGACGAGACTTACAACGAGGTGATATAGAATACTGGCGAAGAAGAACCTATATATTCAACGTTGTTAACGTTATTTCCCCTTTAATGAAACAACAGTGTAATACAATAATCACATGAGTTAAATAAATTGCATTTAAAATGTTTGAGGTCTGTTTTACTGAATGGACAAAATTGTTTTTGTTGTCATATCACTTACTTGATTTGTGCGGGAAGTAAAAACAAAAAAGAAAACAAAACAAAAAAAACAAGCGGACGTTTGATGAATGTCCTCTAAATGTGATCGTTTCGTAATTTTTGCCAGGGGGCTGTAGAAAAAAAAAAACTTTACTGAGTTGTTAATGATGTCATTTCAGCGGTAAACCATTTCCCAGAAAAAAATGTTTGCCTGGCAGAGCAACCGAAATATGATTTCCTGGAAACAGAGGATTTTTGCGTTTATTTTCCTTCTTTTTGATTACATTTTTTTTTTATACTTTGTATTTTTAACTTTTTGAAGTTTCTCTTTCTTTCACTTTTTTTGTATTTTCATTCGTCCATCTAATGTTTCATTATTAGATGGTTTACATTTTTGTTATGCCTTCCTTTGTTCGTTCGTTTTGGTTTTTGTTTTTTTCTCCTTCTTCAGCACATTTACTCAGCTAAACAGAATCTGACTCAATTTGAGAACCCCAGAAGATACATTCTTAGGACATAAAAGAAATGGCGTGAAAGACTACCTTTCAAAACATTATTTGTAATTCTTACTCATTCCATTCTAAGGGTTCCTTTATTTAATAGCCGCTCCTCTTCTATCTTTGCACCTATCTATCTATCTATCTATCTATCTATCTATCGAACTTTCGTTAAAGTTTTTCATACATGTGTATATACTTATTGATTTATTTCTCTCAGGTTGCTCATATATATTGCAAGTTATTTTTCTCTTTTTTATTCGTTTTTTCCCCAATATATATATATATATATATATATATATATATATATATATATATATATATATATATATATATATATATATATATATATCGATTTATTTGTCTTCCTTAGTTCATATCTATTTCAAGCTGTTCGTATCTATTTATCTACCCATCCATGTTCAATGATACCTACCTAACTACCTACCTATGTATGTATCTATCTATCTATCTATCTATCTATCTATCTATCTATCTATCTATCTCAGTCTGTTCATATCTATCTATCTATCTCAGTCTGTTCATATCTATCTATCTATCTATCTATCTATCTATCTCAGTCTGTTCATATCTATCTATCTATCTATCTATCTCAGTCTGTTCATATCTATCTATCTATCTATCTATCTCAGTCTGTTCATTATCTATCTATCTATCTATCTATCTATCTATCTCAGTCTGTTCATATCTATCTATCTATCTATCTATCTCAGTCTGTTCATATCTATCTATCTATCTATCTATCTATCTATCTCAGTCTGTTCATATCTATCTATCTATCTATCTATCTATCTATCTCAATCTGTTCATATCTATCTATCTATCTATCTATCTATCTATCTATCTATCTATCTCAGTCTGTTCATATCTATCTATCTATCTATCTCAGTCTGTTCATATCTATCTATCTATCTATCTATCTCAGTCTGTTCATATCTATCTATCTATCTATCTATCTATCTATCTATCTCAGTCTGTTCATATCTATCTATCTATCTATCTATCTATCTATCTCAGTCTGTTCATATCTATCTATCTATCTATCTATCTATCTATCTATCTATCTCAGTCTGTTCATATCTATCTATCTATCTATCTATCTATCTATCTATCTATCTCAGTCTGTTCATATCTATCTATCTATCTATCTCAGTCTGTTCATATCTATCTATCTATCTATCTATCTATCTATCTATCTATCTATCTCAGTCTGTTCATATCTATCTATCTATCTATCTATCTATCTATCTCAATCTGTTCATATCTATCTATCTATCTATCTATCTATACATATATATATATATATATATATATATATATATATATATATATATATATATATATCCCAGCCTGTTCATATCTATCTATCTATGTATCTATCTATCTATCTAAAATGGGTAAATTATTTTTCATTTCGTGCATCCGCGTTGTTTGTTTTTGTTGACTGCACAGTATAGTCAGGTCAGATGGGCACCGCCTGTGCGAAAAAGAAAGCTTCAAT
>OZ010596.1:44402469-44409969 GCA_963932145.1 Acanthosepion lycidas | reverse complement strand
CACTTAATATATCGCCAGGTATCTTTCAGCTGCCGACCTTCTGGGTTAGACGCATGAATTAAAGCCATTATCGTAAACTGGTCAGTTTATGCCAATTAATTTGTCTTCTCCTTATTTATCTCAGTCTTGTTGCACGCTTTATTGGCATCACTTTTGTCGCCGCCATTGCTTCAATCTGCGTCTTCTTCAACCCGACGCGCATATTTATCGTTGTCTTCGTCATCAATTACGTCTTTCTTCGAGTTCTCTCCACTTTCTCAGATTCTTCTTCGTCTTCTTCTTCTTCTTCTTCTTCTTCTTCTTCTTATTATTATTATTATTATTATTATTCTCATTCTCATTCTTCTTCTTCTTCTTCTTCTTCTTCTTCTTCTTCTTCTCCTTCTTCTTCTTCTTCTAAACCCTCTCTTGCTTTTTCATATATACTATCTTTCACCTTCTATATTAAACCTCTCATTTTTTATTAAACCACTCTCTTATTTTCTCATGTAATCCCTGTCTTACTACCTAATATAAACTCTCTTTTACCTTCTCAATTAAACTTTCTCTTAGTTTCCCTACTAACCCCTCTCTTATTTTCTCACATGCTCTCTCTCTCTCTTATTTTCTCATATAAATTTCTTTTTACCTTCTCTATTAACCTTTCTCTTAATTTCCCTATTAACCCTTCTCTTACTTTCTCATTTAATCCCTCTCTTACTTTCTCATTTAATCCCTCTCTTACTTTCTCATTTAATCCCTCTCTTACTTTCTCATTTAATCCCTCTCTTACTTTCTTATTTAATCCCTCTCTTACTTTCTTATATAAATTCGCCTTTACATTCTCAGATCACTTCTCCAATTCCAAATTGTTTAGACTTGTTATTTTTCGATAATTGCAAAATTCCAGACGGATAAATATTTACACCAATATAGTTCTTCCTACCTGTAGTGCGTTTCGGGGTCTGGAAAAACGACTTTATTGAAAGAAATGCTTAACACCATTTCTTTCTTTATATTTCTTTCATTTTTCCTATTTCTTTTTCTCGTTCTTTATCTCTGTCTCTTTCTCTGATTAATTTGTTGTCTTAAGAAAGAATATGTATGAAAAAAAATTCTTTACTTTTCGTCTTCAAACCGATTAACTTGTCTGGACAAAGCTGTCCAAAAGCATCCATTCTTTAGACCAAGCTCAAATTGGACTAACGAAAAAATTGTAATCTGTGAAGCGAGTTCAATTCAGTTCCCGTCTTCTCCGCTCACTTCCTTACAAATCCCTTCCGACAACGCACGAATCAGCCTCTTCTACCCCCAGATATGGGATAAATAGTAGGATACACTTATCTCTCTACGCGTCAGTGTTAACCATTCTAGGAAAACGAGAAGCCAGAACTGAAAACTGTGAAGATTGTCATAGGAAGCTACCGCCTTGCTGTTGCCAAGAAGCCATGGAAATCTACAGATAATAAAGAAAAGAAACCTGTTTGGAGTCGTGCTCGCTTATCACATGAAGCGGCACTGTAAAAAATAAAATTATGCTGAAAGAATAACATATATAGGAACAAAAACCTATCGTCGAGCCAAATTTAGAATTCCGGATTATTCTATTGTATTTACGCTGTACTACTGCCTTCGAGAAGGGTAAGATTCCACTTTTCTGTCTCATAGCAATCTCTAGTTGCAGACTTGGAAAGTTGGGTATTTAACGGAACTATGACTAAATTCTTCGACTCCACAGCAACAGAGCGTGTATGTAAAATGTTTAGTAAGTCCGAAGATGTTATGGTACAATGTCAACCAATTCTCTGTTATCGGTATTTCTGTACAAACCTGAACGCACAATCATCAAATCTAATGTGCCTATATCCTTGACCGTTGTTGACAGAAATAATTTTGGGGGTTTAGCCATTACTTTAACACTTCAAGCATCCTTCACCAAACTGCTATCGACAACTACTATAGTTTCACTCAGTCACTGGAAAAAAGGGTATTAGCATGTAAGTGAATGTAATGGATTCGAACTCGGCTCTCCGATTTCTCAATCCGAGCCGCTATCAATTGTTCCATTGTAGTGATGCTGAAAAAAGTCAATGCTTTTTTGAGGCGGGGCACACGTGTAAATTATACCGTTCATCTTTTTTCTTAAGTTAAAAGGTATTTTTTGTGTAAAAAGTTAACTTTATTATTACAGGAAGTAAAAAAACGACACAAAAACATAGTATGTACTTAGTAATTAGCGTTTCTGTAGTTGTCTCGAAGGACTGCCTCATCTCAATGTGGAATTAAATTGAACATGGCCAAAATGTTACCATTCTTCTTAGCAATAATCCCAAAGCTCTTGGTGAGTCCGCGGTGTTCGTTGGAGCACTTATTTACTCAGTTCCAACCACAAAGTTTCAATTATATTGAAATCCGTACTTTGAGCTAGCCATTGAACTTCTTCATCCACAAAAAAAAAATGTATATGATGTGTGCCAAAGAGCACCACCATGATGAAAAATGTCACCATCTTCATATTCTGGCAACAGAGTAGACCAAAGTAAACTAATGTCATTTTCGCCGTTCAGGTTTCCATCAATTTTTCCTAATTTTCTTCTACCGCCACTTTTGATGTAACTCTGCATACCATTACGTGTCCGCCATCAGATTTTACCGTCTCTTTGGAGTATCTTGCATGGTCTACTTTCTCTCACTTGTCTTCTTGCATATCCCCTTCTCTATTTTGCATTCACTCGTAAAAAATTTACCGTTTTACCACTTGCCAGTATCTCATATCACCCAAGAAGTAATGGACAGGCAGAGCGTTTTGTGGACATTTTCAAGAGAGCACTGAGGAAAGTGAGAGGTACTTCCACCGATCCAGCTATACAGCAGTTTTTGCAGGTCTATCGCGTAACACCTAATAACAGTGCTGCATCTGCCAAAACGCCAGAGGAGGTAATTTTTGCCAGGAAAAAAAATCAACATTTGACAAATTCCTTCCAAGTGAAACGAAAGCGGGAAATAGGAATAAAATACTTAAAAAGAGCTTTAAGATTGGTGAAAAGGTTTGTTTTGTTTTGTTTTGTTTTTTTTTTTGTTTTTTTTTTCGCGTATTTCGGAATAATAAAGCTCACTGTGAGATAGGAACAATAGACAGACAAATTGGTAACAGGATTTACATGGTTCAGGGACTGAAGTTTATACACAAGCGTCATGTAAACCAAATTAGAAAACGGTCTGAAAGCGTAGTCGACAGAGATCCCATAGAAAATGACACAATGGACGTCGTCTTTGACACGTTTGAAGTTCCAATACCGCAATCAGTGCCAAAAGCCCAAAAGAAAAAGGAAATTTAAGGAACCTTTAGGAATTAACCCGAAAAGAAAAGATATTGGACATCTTTGATTTCATACCATGTCTACAGAAAAAGGAAGAGAATGAGTAAAATAAAACATCTCTCTTATGAACTTTGAATTACCAGAAAAGCACAATATGCATTTGATTATTGGAAATTATTAACATTATAATTTACCATTAAACTGATCCAATTTTTCATTATTTAGGAATAATAAATACAAATCTTAATAAAAACGGACTGTAAAAATGTTTGTTGTAAAACTAAAAAAAAAATGTCAACGTAATTCCTGTATATAGCTTTTTCAAAGTGATTGTTCTGATTTTCTTTTTTTTTTTCTTTTTTTGTGAAAAAGGGTTTATTTGGTTGAATAAAATTATTATGTGATAATTATAAAAAAAAAGACTCCATACGGAGTCAGGCTGAAAAGAAGGGTGCTGTGGTGTCCTCCCTCTAAAGAGTCTATATTGGATTCTTCCGCCTACAATAAGATAAGTAGGAGAGAAGGCATTGGGGGAACAGTCGAACAGACTGTTCATAACTGTCAAACTCTCTACCTCGGCAGAGAGGAACCTGGACGAGGCTTTGCCGAAGGGCAAAGTTTTGTCCGGGGAGGTAGACAGTCCCTGAAACCGTTTATGCTGGTTCTAAGGGAATATTTTAGGCCGAGCCTACGGGCTCGGAAAACCCACGGTAAACTCGGCCTTGTACTCCATACATCCCTCGTGGGGGGGTGCTGTTAAATATTAACAGTCCATTAGTTTGTTCATTTCTGCCGAACTCTCCGCCTTCAGCGTAAAGGAGCCCGGACGAGGCTTTGCCAAAGGCAAAGTTTCGTCCGGGGAGGTAGACAGGCCTTGAACTCGTTTATACGGGTTCTAAGGGAATATTTTTGGCCGAGCCTACGGCCTCGGAGAACCCACGGTGAACTCGGCCTTGTGCCACATACAACCCTCGTGGTGGTGGTGGGGGGCTGCTAAATATTAACAGTCAAATAGATTGAACGCTGAGTCAACCGACACACACTCACTGGTCATGTAATACTCTTCTGTGGAACTTACTGTTTAATATAAGATATACCTGCAAGACTTGTTTTATTTCTTTGACCATATACTAGGTCACAATACCATCCCAATATGTCTTCAGATCTCAGCGTCGCATGTACCGTCTTCTGTCATAACACTTCCCAGATATTTAAATTTCCACACCAGCTAAATTTTAGTGTTCCAGACCTCTAAATAGTATTTTGGAATCAACCTTTTACTGATGACCATGCATTCTGACTTTCATTGCACTTAAAATACATCCTGAAGTAGCACACATCATTTGAAACGTTTGAACACTATTCAGCAGTCTGGCTATTTCTTGTTGAGTCATCCTTCCCTTCAAAATCAAAACCTCCATTTTTGTTAGAGTAGAAAATTTATCCCGTATGTTATTGTAAATATAACATACTAATATTCACTTGCAGTAACTTACGAAACTACTTTTCTCTAGTGTTAATAACACGCAATGATTCATATTTAAATATTTTCATATTATTAAGACGTTATTATCTCCAATCTTTTATTGGCCCCATAGTTTTGCGTGGCTCTGTATTCAGCTTTATGTGTGTATCTTCTGTTATACGTCAGCTACGATGCTTAAAGTGGGTATCTTCTGTTATACGTCAGCTACGATGCTTAAAGTGGGTATCTTCTGTTATACATCAGCTACGATGCTTAAAGTGGGTATCTTTTGTTATACGTCACCTACGATGCTTAAAGTGTGTATCTTCTGTTATACGTCAGCTACGAAAACGCAACAACTTATTTTCCAATCTTCGAGGTCCACAGACACTGCAGCTAAAAGAATGCCGCTAATCAATCTTAACTAAATAAAGGTGTATACTAAAAAATGTGCACGCGTGTTTATATACGATATCTTTAATAGATGATACTATTTGTTTATATAGATCATAAATTTTTTTATATATACATCTAATAAAATTCGATGATGTGCTAAAGTGAAAAGCTCATCAGAACAATTAACATCAGAGAATCTACGCAAATGACTGAAGCTGAGATGACAGGTCAGCTCCAATAACATTGCAGATATTTCTTTGTATTTTATTAAGAATTTCAAAATATATATCAGAACAGTCAAATTGTAGAATTAAAACGTATTAGATATGTTCTGGCGAGAATATTTTTCAAGCAAATCACAGTAAACCAACTTTTCTAGAAGCGGAGCTCACCAATGTGATTCAATAAAATCTTTCCACTTCATGTTAACAGAAGAAAGCGAAATAAGCAACTTTCCTGGTGGTTAGAATTATTCATGCAGAGGAAAAGACAATACGATTAAAACAGATCAGTTTCTCAGTTTGAGACGTTAAAATTAACAAGCAGTTTCTTGGGTAAAATGTCACCATTTTGTATTTTTAATTTCCCGCATGCGCATTGTTTGTTATTGATTCAGCCAGCTGCACAGTATAGTGATTTTCCAAGCGTAGATTGGATGTGGCACAAAGCCGAAAGTAAGGGCCACCCAGTGGGGATCGAAATCACTACTCATTCGAAATTGTTCTAGCGAGACAAGCTTGCTAATCATTACACCGCTTCGAGGTGCCCCAACTGCACAGTATAGTAGGGTCAGTTGGGAACCGTCTGTGAGAAAAAGAACAACATCATTCAATTCAATCCCCTAGAAATTAGAAAACAGCATGTTGTACTGCGTGGCATTCGCACCGGATGCTCCAATACGAGCATTTCAGAGTATTTTTGGTGTCAATCTGAGGACACTGCAGAGGATTCGGAATGAGTTGGATTAGTGTAATAGTGATTAGGAATGTTTTGGGAGTAATCACTCGTGATGGTGACGTAGTGCCTCCATTCATCTTCCCACAATATCTCACACCCAACATGTACGCCTTCATCAAGGAGGGTGTAGTGCTGTCCTGGGCCAAGAGGGTAGCTTCTGGAAGACAGTATGTCTAGCAACAGGACTCTGCACCCTGTCACACAAGCACGAGAACTCAGTCATGGTTGTCAGACATATTCAGCGACCACATCACTCCTTGCATCGAGCCAACTTACTCCACAGACTGCAACCCCCTTGTTTATAATGCGTGCGGCGCTATTGAGAGAGAATCCAACATAAAATCTTCTATCACCAAATATGTACTGAAGGCTAAGATTATGGCAGAATTCCCCAGCATAAACAAGGAAACGCCCCAGAAGAGATACAAGAGGTTCCGAACTCAAATGGAGGCCGTGGTTTGGCCAATGTAGATTTTATTGAATAAATTTGCTTTAGTATTTCAAGATATTTTTGTGCAATTTTGGTAAATATGTCTGGGATGTTATTTTACATTTTAATTTTTGAATAATTTAGACGGCAATTTATCTATCATACTCTCTCTCTCTCTCTCTCTCTCTCTCTCTCTCTCTCTATATATATATATATATATATATATATATATATATATATATATATATATATATATATATATATATATATATATATATATATACAGAGAGAGAGAGAGAGAGAGAGAGAGAGAGAGAGGCAGGCACGGCACGGCACGGTGGAGTAATGGATATTGGATTGAGGAATCAGAGAGTCGAGTTCGAATTCTAGTCAAATCCATTACATTCACTTACATGCTAATACCCTTGAGAAAGGTGTGAATACTCTTCTCCCTCCAGCTATGGGTAAATAGCAGGACAGACTGGGTTCTATAGCCTTGGATGGCAACTGGTCTAGGAGAAGGACAACTCTGAATTCAAAACCCTGCGGAGGGTCGTTTGGAGACCTTGTGGCACGTAGTACACCAAGTCTCTGTATTCGGCCCTTCAAAAAGTGTGGATGGTCTTGCACGAAACCTTCACCACTATAATCAAATCTCATGTGCCGTTGTCGGGAACTGATCTGCTTCACCCTCATACATCGAATTCGACAGGAGAGTCGAATATATATATATATATATACTAAACTAAACTAATTGAGATTCTTTTCCCTTGATTTTCAAATTAGACGCTTAACCATCTTGACACCATGTGTCGTAAGAATCACTGAAAATTCCTGAGTTATTCAGTTAGAAAGGGAACAGGTTAAAATCGTCTTGTAAAAGTCCAACTATGTCTTCGCAACTGAGCAAGAGGAAAATGTTTATTCAGGCCTTCAGTAGTGTTACCAACATT
>OZ010596.1:44372469-44399969 GCA_963932145.1 Acanthosepion lycidas | reverse complement strand
GAGATATGTCAGATTTATTCTAGAGAGAAAAAATTGTCTTGCACGACAGAGTGAACCGACTTTCCTAACAGCGAACTGAACCAACTTTCATCTGCTTTTAAAAAATTAGGAAAACCTAAGGACGTAAGGAGTTACTCTGTGATAGAGAATATGAAAGAAACTCCTATTAAGGAGAGAGGACAATAAGACAGAAGATAACGATTGACATTGCATTTAAATCTATGATGATCAAAGGCAATAAAGCCACTAAGACGCCAGAAGTTACTGAGTGATAGGGAATGTGAGAAAAACTACTATTAAGGAGAGAAGACAATAAAAGAACAAGAATTAAGAAGACAGAAGATAACGATTGACATTGCATTTAAATCTATGATGATCAAAGGCAATAAAGCCACTAAGACGCCAGAAGTTACTGAGTGATAGGGAATGTGAGAAAAACTACTATTAAGGAGAGAGGACAATAAAAGAATAAGAATTAATAAGATAACGATTGACATTGTATTTATATCTTTGAAGATCAAAGGCAATAAAGCCACTAGGATGTAAAAGGGCTACTGGGTGTTAGAGAATATGAGAGAAACTACTATTAAGGAGAGAGGACAACAAAAGAACAAGAAGTGTGAAGAGAGAAGATAACGATTGACATTGCATTTATTTTTTTGAAGGCCAAACTTAGCGCGAGAGCAAGAAGCCAGAAAAATGTTCCAGAAATGAAAAGTGTGA
Source organism: Acanthosepion lycidas (assembly GCA_963932145.1). Taxonomy (NCBI): domain Eukaryota; kingdom Metazoa; phylum Mollusca; class Cephalopoda; order Sepiida; family Sepiidae; genus Acanthosepion; species Acanthosepion lycidas. The sequence goes on along the minus strand of OZ010596.1, from coordinate 44,399,246 downwards.
GAGAAGAAAGTATTAGCAAAGATCTTTCTATTACATCTCACTATTTCCACTGTAAAATGATGAATCATAGAATTCATAGAGTCTAGGTACCATGGAGGAGAGTTAATTGGAACAATTACCATGAAGGTATTAACAGAAAAAATTACTTTCTTGAAGGTTATCATCAGCCATATTAATGGACGATAGAGAGGGGTCTCCAAAATGATTAATAAAGTGCGGTTTAGTTTTGGAAGCATTCAAATTAACAAGCCATTCTTTGCCACAGTTAACAACTGACTGAAGATCGTTTTGGATATCAGCTGCCAATTTGACATTATCGAATTTATCAGACATTTTAGTCGATTTATTCAAACATATAATACTCCTAGTGGATACTTCCGAAGCTATAAGCCAGCGGGTTCTATATGAACACAACCATTATATGGGTTATCCAGTTTTTGTCTATGATAACAACATAAGCTGACAAACGGTTGGCTGTATTGTTGCCGCCTGTGATGTTTGGTCATGCGAGTCATTTTCGGAAAGACTTTCGATAACTCTATATGCTGAACTGTCCATTGAGGAAAGTTTTATGTGTTCATTAGATTGAAATAGTTTGTTGACATTTCTATCCTTGGTATTTGCGCTGATGTGTTGTGAGCCAATCCGCCACATATTCTTGGAGCCGTCTTTACGGAAGTTGATTGTGTTTGCAACCATTTCCATGGAATTCACCTTTAATAAGGTCATGTCAAGAAAACAGAATGTAAGGTCATCAGTAAAAGGATCTGTTGGAACTGCTCGGCAACCTTGATATATTTGGAGAAAATATTAGAATATTCAAGAACTGGCAGCAAACGACCTGCATGCGGATAGATGATGTACAAATGCAGAAAGGGTAATAAAGCAAGCATGTGACTTCTCACCGGACTCCTTCAACCTATACAGTGATGCAATTCTGAGAGAATTGGAAATCCTACCGGGGTTCATAATTGGCGGTCACAATCTTAACAACATAAGATACGCAGATGACACAATACTGATAGCAGACACGGGAAATAAATTACAAAACCTCCTACAGAAGTTAGCGAAGGGGAGCGAGAAGAAGGGACTAAACTACAAGAAGACAGAATGCACGGTCATCAGAAAAAGAATGAGTCCGAAATGCCATTTACGTGTTGTGGTCACTAAAATAAAGTAGGTGCGGAAATTTAAACATTTGGGAAGTGTGCTGTCAGAGGACGGTAAGTGTGACACAGATCCGTACACCTATTGGGCTGGCCAAAGACGCATTCCAAAGGATAGTCAGAATATTACGAAACAGGAGAATTTCGTTGATAACAAAGATTACTGACCTTCTACGTGACATCTGTCCTTCGTCACGGCAGCGAAAGAAGAGACTCGAGGCAACGGAGGTATGGTTCTACAGAAGGATGCTAAGGATATCATGGACCGAGCGTGTGAGAAACGATGAGGTCTTAGAGAGGATGCAAACAAGGAGGAGGCTTATAATTAAGACCAGGAAGAGGCAGCTGAAGTTCCTGGTACATATAACGAGGAAGGAGGGCCTGGAGAAACTGATACTCACGGGTCGAATAGACTGAAAGGCAGACAATGGTAAACAACGCATGACATACTTAGCGGCCTTAAATAACTGGATGATAGAACATGGTCTGGGGGAGGAAGCAGAGGGAAGAAACTTGTTGAGAGCTACAAGGGATAGAGGCAGATGGAGAGCCATGATCGACTACATCCTGAAAGGACACTGCACATAGAAAGAAAGAACAACCACCAATTCATTTTGTATATTGTTTTTTAAGATGTCTCTTTTGTGTTCATGTAGTCTTTTATTAAACTGCTTGAAGTTTCTCCGATATATTCTTTATGGCAATCCTTGGAGGTGATAGAGTAAATTCCTCCTTCAAGTTTTGGTTTGTTGTTTTGTATTGTATTGATTAATTATTTGATTGTTTTAGACAAATTGCGACAATTTTTATGTTGAGTGTACGTAAATTTTTTCGGTTGTAGTCGTGATAGAGTTACTGGGTAGAATAATATATTTTTTGATTCGTTGGTTTTGTCAGAAAGGCATCTTTTTTGAACACACACACACACACACACACACACACACATATATATATATATATATATATATATATATATATATATATATGCTATTATATCACTACATATGTAAATATCGAAATCTCTGGAGAAATAAAAAGAAAAGTGATTGCATGATCGACTAAATGAAGTCTCTATTCGGCATAGACGTCCGGTATCTGGGGACATAATCGAAACGAGTCTGTCGAAAAAGTCAGTTAGCTGTGATTAAAAAAATATAGATAAAATAAAACATTACCTCATCTGATGTTAAGACAGTTTTGACAGCAGTTTTTTGTCATGACTCCCATGTTACCGGGTCCAATATACGTTTCGCACCCTCTTGCCATTCTTAATCAGTTTTAAATACTGATGTTTGGAACATTTACTAGCAAATTCGGTTATCGATTCTGTGCCATACTTTTCAGTCGGTTGGTTGTCTGTCTAATGTTGGCGCCTTGAATTCGGAACGCCACAGATTATTGTAACGTTTGTTTAACAAGTCGAATGTAAGTGAAATATAATTAATACTATATTTTCTTTGTTGTTTTTCTCCATATCTCATTGTTTAGTTAAATTTTAACAGATTTCATTTCCTTTCTGCGTCGAAACTTTAGATGCCTACTCAAACACATGAATCCTCTAGCTATAACGTATATAGCAATAATATATATATATATGTGTGTCCGTGTGCGTGTGTGTGCAACTGGCAACTGGTATTCAAGGATAGCGATCCACTAGAAGAGGTAGCCAATCCCTATTGCAGACGCTTGCTCAGGCGCATTTTGTGTTTATTCAACACCCACAGAGCCAGCCTGTGGTTTACATTGCAACTATCCCGAAAGTTTTTTTTACTAATGTTCACTCGATACAAGGCTCAAGAGTTGCTCAAGGTAGAGAGTTACTGAATGAGGTATGTCAAACGAATAGAATGGATTGTTTTTTTTTAATGTCTTATCAACTCATTGCAGGTTATTTAAAGCCGAAATATATTTTGGATTGTAAGTATAATTCTTTTTTTTTTATTGTGAATTTTTCGAGAATACTAATGACTTTCAAGATACAAGTCCTACTATTTTAACTATAGATTGAAGAAAACAGCAGGATTTATTTCTCACCCAATCATAATTGTGCGTAGATGAAAGTAATGAACCCGACCGGATTTCAATCTCGGCTCTTCGATTTCTCATTCCGAGCCTCTATCCGTTACACCACATGCACACCCAAATTTAATGTAACAGTAAGAAGTAAGGATTATATGAATATGGAGGACAGGTAACGATTAACTATAGACTTGAAGCGCTTAAGATTTTAGCGTTATGGAAAGCATCCACGTGAGAGTCTGTTCCATAAAGCAGCGATACTTAGGAAAAAATGCTCCCTGAGTGGAACTTTCTCCTTACTTATTTTATCTATTTATTCACTTAAAAACAGCAGGTGTTTTCTTTGAAGATCTTCCTCGTAGATTTTACTAACTGCGTACTCATAAAACAACTGCACTTCGGGCCCAGATAAAATAATTCACAACTGAGCAGAGCGTGTTATCTAGCGTTACCAACAATTTAAACAAGGCCAACAGACTCAAGCACTCGGCCAGAATGACGTGTATCAGCTATTGACGGCACCCAACTGTTCTGTCTACCCAATTTAACTCACAAGGTTTGAGTCAAAATGTGGTATGGTTTTCAGGGTCCACCCATCCAGTCCGATAACATCAGGAATTCGACTTTCCGACCATGGTAAGATTCGAACCCCGGTCTCATGGTCAGAATGCGAACGTTCTATATATATATATATATATATATATATATATATATATATATATATATATATATATATATATATATATATATATATGTTATAAGGAACTTGGTAAACCGAATTGGTAAATCCAAAGAGGATGAAATCCTGAGAGCTCAATGTCAGTACAGAGCTAATATGTAATGAAAAACAAATTTGTTTTTCATTACTTACATATATATATATATATATATATATATATATATATATATATATATATATATATATATATATATATATACGTGGTTAGAATTATATTCATATTCACTAATATATATATGTGTCTCTGTGTGTGTGTGTGTGAATATACATTAACATCCAACGTCGATAACACGACTCGGAGTTTCATGCAGTCTTGCAATTATCAAGTGGACACTGCCCAACCGCGAAAGTTTGTTTCAATGCTAAACGCACTTGTCATGACCTGACGATTGTGTTTAGCATGAAACGCAGCCGTCATAGCCTGACGATTGTGTTTAGCATGAAACAGACACTCTCCTGTGGGTGTTGACTTGAATGTCCATTTTTATATTTACATACGCTTTATCACTGATATTGGGCAATCTAACCCAGAAATACAGCTCGTCATGTGTATGACGATAAACTACATCCGCATCCTGGGTAAGACGATAAACTACGTCCAAGAGCAAGGCCTCAGATCAGGAGGTTTTGAGGAGCGTGGAACCACTTCTTAATTGCTGGTGTTCCCAGGTCTCCCTAACAAATACAAATTCACCCAATGAAAATAATCACCCAGAACAATACCCATGGTAGACAGTTATTGTATAATTTTTTTTTTTTTTAATCAGCGTAAGAAAAAGTCAGTAGTGAAGTTTATGAAATTACGCAGGAACGATAACGCCTAACCCTAGACTCGAAGAGGACAAGACTGTTCCACAAAGCTGCAGTTCTTGGGAAGATGCTGTCCGAGTGGAACTTACTTCTAATTAATAGAATCAAAGGGGAATGGGTATGATTCACACGTTTGTACATCTCATGGCAGTTGGAAAATTCAGGGGTAGTGTGACTAGGAATTATAGCTGGTCTGAACACATGCCATGGAATTAGATCTCATGACAGGCAAGGAAGAACTGGACATCTCCCTCCCAGATTTTTTTATATGATCTTATAATGTCTTTCTGTGGACGTAAATTATATGGAAATTGTCCAAATGTTTTGTATATCAGTGCGATTTTGTCGATACTTTTAGCCATTATCAGAGATAAATTTTGTTTTATGTATCCACACACACACATGAATATATATATATATATATATATATATATATATATATATATATATATATATATATAATTAATTCTATATATATATAATTAATTCTATATATATTTGTATATTTATGCAGTAAAATGTCTTTTAGGCATGCCTGATTAAATAAATTACAAACATTACGTCTGCTTATTTTTAGCATAATCCTTTTATGTTCACGAATATTTTTTCCGTGTATTGCACTCAAACTGTAACTTCATTTCTTGCAACTTGTTTTTAATTTATTTAATATATATATATATATATAATTAAAATATATGGCATATATATAGTGGTGGTGTTAATAAACAGTGCTAGAAGCAATACAACAGAACTATTAAGTATATATTAATATATATATATATACATATCATCTCTCAACAACAGCACCAATCGGAATTTCAAGTATGCCCAACACCTGAAGATTTCGTTGTGCATGCTTCAGAGACACCTGCAAGAGGAATGAGAGCGATGGAGATGGACATAGAAGAGTGGAACATTGTTGCTAACGATCGCTCAAGCTGAAGACGAGACTTACATCGACATTTGGACAGCGAGAAAAGAAGAAACGAAGGCTTGATGCCGGCGATAAGCGGGCTCGACGAAAAGAAAGCAAGAAGATGACATCGAGAGCCAACGTCTTTACATGCCTTTATTGCAATCAACTTCTCTCTGCACAGACTCAAGGTTTCTCGAGAACGACAGATTCCACACAATATATATATATATATATATATATATATATATATATATATATATATATATATAGGTATTAATGTGGATAAACCAAATATCTAGATATTAGCAACAGTATGCGCGTTCGTTAGCGTGCATAGACAGACAAGAAAATAAATATTTATTCAATTTAATGTAAGGTATAAACAGAACAGTACTCAATGTGGTTAGACAATAATTCGAGCCTGATGATTTGGTAGAACAACGAAACTTTCAGCTGCACTTCGAACGTAAGTATATATATATATATATATATATATATATATATATATATATATATATATATAAATAATGATAAAGAGCAGTAAGATATATTATTAGTATATATATTAATATGGTCATCCATATACAGGCCTGTTTCGCTGTATTACAGTTCATCATTGGGTCTAGACACCCGGTTGCTTCAAGCCGGTATCGAAATCCTACCGATTTGGCATCAGGCGGAGACGCTACCCTTAAGCTATCGGCGCACGGCAGAGAGAAAGGGAAGTTCTAACGTATTGTTTACGATTGCAAACAAACACTTGTAGCCAACAGTTTTTGACTCATTAATGAAGAGCGGTGAGTTAATAGAATTGACGGCCACTTTTTTGTTGTTCTACCAAATTCTCAGTAGTGCTCGATCGAATAGACGAGATTTTTTTTTTTAATTAATATGATCATCCACATACAATTGCGTATATTTTGGCAGCATGTTTTCATTAAGACATACCTCATTAAATAATTTACCTTAGTATTGTCTAATTCTTTTTAATTATATCCGCTCGTAATTAGGGACAAATTTTTAAAGGAAGAATGAAAATTACTATGTTGAGGCATATTCATTTTATTCCGAGCACCTTTGACAAAATTAAGTATGTTTTAAAATGTTTACAGCAGACAGTTTAAAATATCGAGGTTTAAATTAATAGTTTTAAACAGTTTTTTCTTTTTTTAAAAATATATTTAGACATTTCAATAATTTATTACCTCCCTTGATGATTGCACGTGTTTCTACATGATAAAATTTTAAACTTTTATAGTACATAACCTTAGCGCTTTTCAGGTCACACTTAAAAAATAATTTTCAGATTAACAAGAATTTTGTCTTAGAAAATAATGATCCCAACAATTTTTGTCTTAGAAAAAACAAGACCCTGATAATGACATTGTGCAAATGTCGAAAGTACTTGAAATAAAATGAATATGAATCAACATGGTAATTTTCTTTCTTACTTTAATAAGGATACTAAGAATCTTGTCTGTAATTATGAGAGGATCATATTAAAAATAAGTAGACAAAACTTGCCTGAATTATTTAATTTGACATGTCTTATATATATATATATATATATATATATATATATATATATACCCAAGTATATGATTGGTGTATATGGAATGAATTCCAATAACCAACAATTACTATTCTTAAAAGAGTGCTCAATACAAAGTAGAGCAGATATAATTAATTTTTTTTTCTTTAAAAATAAATAATTAAATATATATATATATATATGTGTGTGTGTGTGTGTGTGTGTGTGTGTGTGTGTGTGTGTGTGTGTGCGGAGGAGGAAGGATATCAAACTTTCTTTTAAACATGTTTTATTAAATATAAATGACAATGAAGAATTAAATTTGTTTGTTCCAGCGTCCTTACATTTTTCCGTTTGGTTGAAATAAGGGTGTAAAAACAGTTTCCATCATGACCATTATCTCAAGCGATTTCGGTCACATCTTTAGCCATTTTCAACGGGTTTTGATCTAGATGTTTCTTTTCCTGTTTTGACTGTTTTATTTGCATTTTATTTTTGTGCTGTCTCTGAATTCAATATGAGCGTTTATCACGAGCATTCTCATGTTAAACGCGGTGAAAACTTGAGTGGGAGTCTTTCTATTCTTTTATATATATATATATATATATATATATATATATATATATATATATATATATATTCAATTCTGAATAGTAGATGCGCACTGCTGATGAGTCCCAAATTTAGGACAAAACGCCCGTCCAGTGCTTTCTGCATTCTGTTGAGGTTTCTTCTAGACTCGATGAATTACTTATAATTATCTTAAATCGTCCTTAATTTCTATCCTTTGTATATACTTGCTTGAACCTGCTTCTAATGCTCTGGATTGAGCGGCTTGGGGATATTAGTCGTAGCTCGTATGGGGCACTGACTTATGGGTAAAAGTGAAACTTGGATGAGTTCCGCCACGGAATATATGATCGAGCCGCACTATATCGAGTCTGATTCGCTGCCACTTCGTCACCGAGACCCATTGGAACAGTCGGTATGACGTTTGTCTGATAACATAACTGTCTCGGTTTCAATTCTCGGTTCCGGATGCTCTCTTCTGATGAGTCCCAAGTATAGGACTAAACGGCTGTCCAGTGCTTTCTGCTGAGGTTTCTTCTAGACTCGATGAATTATTTAATTATTATATATATTAATTAAGATATATATATACGTGTGCTGTTTTTTTCGTCTACCCTTTTCAACTCAAGAGGCCCCACCTACATAATCCCATTCAAAAATCAACTCGGCGTGTGGTTTTCAAGCACTTTTGAAACATAATGAAGAAATCAAATTTCTGAAAATTCAACCGTGGTAAGATTTTAACACACGTCTCTAACACATCTAACGTCGCATGCTTCTCCCCCGTCCAAACAGACACTCATACATACAACAAACGCAGACAAATACACATTTTTGTATATATGTAATCACAGAATTCTATCTTACTGATGTATATAAATCCTTGCTTAGATGTATATAAGGACGTATTTGTCTGTCGTACTTCTTGCTATCCACACGCAAATGTACATGCATGCACACACAAACGATTAAAAATAATAGAATCATTATTAATAAATAAGAAGCAAATTCTCATTAACATAAACTATGAAAATGGCCACAAAGTGCTGACAGTGTTCAGAAAAATATTCCGACTTCTATAATATATATATAAAGATTCGACATTCCATTCAACAGAAGAAGGCCAGAGGGTACAACGGCCGAAACGTTGAGACAAATATGGCAACAAAGATCAGGATAATAGTCCGAGAAATGTAAATAAAGATAAATGTATATTTGCATTTTAATAAATCCTTGATAATATGTAATAGATTAGCCGAAACCGCTTCTATCCATAGTTGAACAGTGTTTCCATACTCTACGTCCAGAAAAGAAATCACTTGTAAGAATGAAAGAAAAATTGATTAAAAAGCTTAATTCCTGACTGCTGGAAGTCCTCTTCGATTGTTCCTAACTTCAAGAACTCTGGCGAACCCTCTGAACCTTCTAACCGTCCTATCACTCTCCTACCCCTCTTCGGCAAAGTCTTCGAAGCCCTAATCAATACCGAGGTGGTTAACCACCTCACATCCCATGATCTGCTCTCAAACAAGCAATATGGCTTCCGCTTTGCCCGATCTACAGCTGATGTGCTTACGGCCATCACTGAAACTGTCTACCAAACTCTTCAAAATAACGGGGAAGCTCGTGCCGTGGCCCTAGACATCTCCAAAGCATTTGATAGGGTTTGGCATGCCGGCCTTCTTCGCAAGTTCCAGGGTAATGGCATTACGGGTCGATTGTTTGACCTAATACAATCATTCCTGTCACAACGTGAATTGAAGGTCGTTTTCAACGGATTCTCCTCCAGTTCCTATCCCACGAATGCAGGTGTTCCTCAAGGCTCCATCCTAGGCTCCACTCAATTCCTTATCTACATAAATGACGTTCCTGACGCCATAAATTCCCAAGTTGGCATCTATGCAGATGACACCACAATTTATTCCTATCTAAAAAACAAATCTAGTGTCGCTGACAAAACTAACCTGGCCGTGCGTCTCGAAAAGGACCTCCAATCCGTTGAGAACTGGCGCAGGAATTGGCTGATCAACATTAATCCTTCAAAAAGAAAACTGCTCTCTATTAATCACCACAGAGATCCTTCCATGCCTTCCATTAGAATGTCTGACGCTCAACTTCTCGAGAGCAACTCTCTGCGGCTGCTCGGTCTCACGTTGACGGCTGACCTGAGATGGAACAAATACATTGAGTCAATTGCTTCGTCCACCGCGAGGAAAGTTGGCTCCCTGTGCCGCGCCAGGAAATTTTTCTCCCCGGAATCGATCCTCCAGATCTACAAATCAACAATTCGCCCTTGCATGGAGTATTGCTGTCATATAGGGTCTGGAGCCCCTTCTGTTTGCCTCGGAGTTCTTGATAGTCTGCAGAGGCGGATATGCAATATAATTGGCGCTGCTCTGGCATCTCGTCTACAGTCACTTTCTCACAGGCCCGACGTCGCCTCTCTCTGTCTGTTTTACAAATACTTTCATGGCCATTGCTCCGAGGAGCTGCATTCGCTGGTTCCCAGACTTCATGAGTTCAAGCGCCCTCTCACCCCTTCACTGTCGAAACTCCTAAATGTGGCCGTCTCTTCTACTCCAATAGCTTCATGTCTCGCACCTCTCGCATGTGGAACTCCCTTCCCTATTCCAGTTTCCCATAGAGCTATAATCTCCAGCTGTTCAAATGTAATGTTAATCGACATCTCCAGTTTCCTTGATCTATGCACTACCCTTCTCATCCTTTCTTCTATCACTCCTATCAGATCTTGCTCCAAATTTTCTGTAACCCCTTGCGTCCTAGTGGCTTCGCGCCATGCTTGAGGTGAAATGCTTAAAAAAAAAAAAAAAAAAAAAAAAAACTTTGTCAATCTTCTTAAAGGAATCGTGTATAAAAGAAGGATTTCTACGCAAATACACAATATATATATACATACATATATATATCTATCTACATATATATATATATATATATATATATATATATATATATATATATATATATATATATATTTGTGTATTTAGGCAGCAATCCTTCTTTCATGAGCATTTCATTGAATACGACAGACAAGGTGCTTTTAGTTTTTTATACAATTTCTCATGTGATCTAATATTTTTGTTAGATAAGAAATAGTTTGTTGTATATATGTTTTATAAAATGTTTTCATTTTTCAAAACACAGTCAAGATCTTGTTTCCTATTTAACAGTTAAAATATTTAATCCTTAAAAATGGCTAAGTGTATAGCCGAAATCGCTCGGATAAAAAGAATATTCGGACAGTTTTTATATAATTTATCATCAGAAAAGAAAAAAATTATTAGATCTCATAAGAAATTGTATAAAAAAACTAAATAAAAGAACCTTGTCTGTCGTATTTAATCAAATGTGCATATATATATATATATATATATATATATATATATATATATATATATATGGGTCACATTCCATTGGTTAATCACGGCAATGATGAATTTTTATGTATTCTGCTTTTTAAATCAAATTAATCTTTCACTCGCTAGTACTTTAACATCCCCCTAAGAGACACATTTATGATGTTGAAACATAATTGTAATATTATAGCGATTTTTATAACATGCTTTAATATCCTAAATATATTTATATATATATATATATATATATATATATATATATATATATATATATGTGTGTGTGTGTGTGTGTGTGTATGTGTGTAATATGAGTATGTATAAAGTACAATTCCAACGTTCATACATTTAATTTAACAGATGACTCAATACAGAGTAGAGCAATATTATTTAGGATATTAAAACAATTTTTAAAATCTCTAAACAATTGCAGCCGCATTTCGACGCATAGCAATGCCTTTCCTCAGGCGATTGTAAATTACTCGCCTGTGCGAACTGAGGAACAACAGCAATTAAGAGATGGCTCGACACAACTCAAAACCTCCAATCTCCGATAGGGAGGATTGCTGTCGGATGTAACTTATCATCATACAGTAGGCTGAGAAGAAGGAGAAGAAGAAGAAGAAGAAAGAAAGAAAGAAAGAAAGAAAGAAAGAAAGAAAGAAAGAAAGAAAGAAAGACAGAAATAAAGAAAGAAAGTGTTATGGGACCTTACGTAATAAATACTGCGCCTCAAGAGGAAACAGAGAGTTCAGTCCGAAGTCGGGCGACCGGCTGACTGGCTGATCGGTTGAACTCTGTGTTTTCGGGCGGGGAGGAACCCGAACGAGACTACGCAGGAGGGCGGAGTCTCTTTCGGGGAGGTAAACAGACCCTGAACCCGTTTATACGGGGTCAAAGGGCATATTTTTGGCCGAGCCCACGGGCGAGGAGATCCCACGTTAAACCGGCCTTGTCCCACATGATGCCCTCGTGGTGGGGGTGACTAAATACCGTTCAGTCCGAAGTCGGGCGACCGGTTGACCGGCTGATCGGTTGAACTCTCTGCCTTCGGGCGGGGAGGACCCTAACGAGGCTACGCCGAATGGCGGAGTCTCTTTCGGGGAGGTAAACCGGCCCTGAACCGGTTTATACGGGTTCAAAGGGCATATTTTTGGCCGAGCCCACGGGCTTTGAGATCCCAAGTTAAATTGGCCTTGTGCCACATGATGCCCTCCTGGTGGGGGTGACTAAATACCGTTCAGTCTGAAGTCTGGAGTGAGGTCCGTCAGCAGTCCGTCAGCAGTCTGTCAGTCAGTCAGAGCGAGTCAGTCGAGTCAGAGTCAGTCCGAAACAGAGTCGCATTCAGACAATTACTGCAAGACATTGGAATAATGATACTGGTCGAGACTACATTGTTCTCTCTACTAAACCTGATTGTTCATACTAACACTTTCCTACCTCTCTGTATATATTCCTGTTTGTAATATATCTGTGTTATTCCATATCCGTGTTCGAGTTCTTCTTTATTGGTTCTACCTTGGACTATCACCGTGGTACAAGGAACCGGACCATAACAGAAAGAAAGAAAGAAAGAAAGAAAGAAAGAAAGAAAGAAAGAAAGAAAGAAAGAAAAAGGAAGACGAATAAAAGGAAGAAGAAGAGTAAGAAGGAGTAAAAGAAGGAAGAAGAAGAAGTTAAAGAAGACAAAGTAAAAAGAAGACGATGACAAAGGAAAAATAAGGGCGAAGAAGATGAGAAAGAAGTAAAAAGAAAAAGGTAAATGGAGAAGAGGAAGAAGAAGTAGTAGTAGAAGAAAATGAAGAAGATAATGACGGTAGAAGAAGAGGAAGAAGAAAAGTGAGGAGAAGAGTAAGAAGAAAAGAAGAGGAAGAAGTAGTAGAAGAAGAAAACGAAGAAGAAGCAGAAGACGAAGGAAAAAGAAAAAGATGGAGAAGTAGAAAAAGTAGAAGGAAGAAGAACTACTTTACTTCCGCTAACTGTAGGCATAAATAACATGAAAAAATTAGTGTCGAATAAATTTGCCTACAGCTCTATATACTTGGACAGAATAGGTAGGAAATCGCTGAAAAAACATATTTAGACATAATCGTTGCTTATAATATTCGTTTATGATTTAGTGATAAAAGATCAAACAAACAACATTATAAAAAAGGAACAGAAGACGCTGCGGTTGAGGTCTTGTTTTAAAATTATCCTTTTTCTTATAACAGTGCAGTAAATTTTTCTTTTAGATAAGATCCCCGGTACAATTTGTAAGCAAAACTTTTTGAATGTGTTTCCCACTTTCGAAAAGGGTGAGCTAGATTCATACAGGAAGCCAGAATCTTTATCTTTTGATCTTCACCCACTAGTTTTCTCTCTCGCTCGCTCTTTCTCTCTCTCTCTCTCTCTCTCTCTCTCTCTCTCTATATATATATATATATATATATATATATATATATATTATAAATTAATTGATTTAAAATATGTATTTTGCGCAACACAGTTCTAACCATGTTTCAAAAATGTTTCAAAATATTAATGCTCTGTAAATTTATATTGAGCACAATTTTGTAAAAATAAAAATATCTATAAGAACACCGGATTATATATCTTACTGTTCTTTCTTTTTATTTATATATATATATATATATATATATATATATATATATATATATATATATATATATTTCGCCACAATTTTTTTTCCCGGTGTTGCTAACCCCCTTGCCATTTCGTGGTCTATCATCTTGTTCAAATGCAATGATTAATAAATGCCTTATTTATATGGCTAGTAATTAATTGATTATATACACAATCATGTAAAGTGGCGTAGGACAAGAATGTATCGTGTCACTGGATATTTTTCAATCTTCAAAATGACGCCATCTTGACAGAAGTCCGAAAGGATTTATTATTTTGTCAATTATAAGAAAATAAGATATGCAGAAGACACCATGTTGATGGAAGACACAGAAAGAAAACTGCAGAAACTTCACGGAAAGTCTTAAAGGAAAGCTTGAAGAATGTTCCTATCTATCTATCTATCTATCTATCTATCTTTAATATACAGTACAATGCCATATATATATATATATATATATATATATATATATATATATATATATATATATATATATATGTTTGGCATCACCCTATTCTATCTATATCTATATATATCACAGTTCTTTCATATCTATCTATCTCTAATATACAGACCAATGCCATATATATATATATATATATATATATATATATATATGTGTGTGTGTGTGTGTGTGTGTGTGTGTTTATGTAAATATATAGGATTGTTCTATATATTTCATATCTCTCTCTCTCTCTCTCTATATATATATATATATATATATATATATATATATATATATATACATAAATACATACATACATGTGTATGTATGTTTGTATGTGTGTGTATATGTATATATATAGTATTGGTCTATATATTTAATATCTATCTATGTAACCCTATTCATATCTATCTATCTACCCACACACACACACACACACATATATATATATATATATATATATATATATATATATATATATCTTTCCATCTATCCATCTATCTATCTCCGAATCAATCTGTCACTTAGAGTAAATTTCATGGGAAAAACACAATATGAAATACTGACAAAGAAAGAATAGTGGTCAAATGCCGAATGATAAAAAAACACAATCTTAGCAGAAAACAAATATAGGAAAAAACGGCCGTCATAAGGGAATTAGATGAATATAATGAGTAAACCGGAAATTAAGACCAGAAATGAAAAAAAGGACAAACGAAATGACAACATGAAAAAATAAAATAATAAACAAGCAAATGTTTTTTTATTTCTCATGACTGAAATACAATCAATAAACGATTGACTGAAAACCATCAGTCAACAAAAAATGTCGGTAGTAAGAAATAACAGATGTAAAAACCAAAAGAAAATAGAAAACGATGACTTGATGCAAACGTGAAATCATTGATTTTTGCTGCAAAACCTTTCACTTCCGGGCGATTTGGCTTTCTTATGGAACAAGCCATTCGACCTCCATCAATTTCTGTGTTCGTCGGCGAACCAGACCGACCATTCACCCATCAACCGGGCTTGATTGATCAACTGACCATTGAAGCAAGCAATCAAATTATAATCATCCTCACGTGGATATTAGCGAGTCCAGTTGAAGCGCATCGGGGCAAATTGAGAGATCAGAGAGGATTTTATGGACACGGGACGCCATCTTTTAATGTTGCCTCCGTTTTATAAGACTTCTTTATGGAACCTCTTCTGGGGTTTTTTAATCTATTTCCCTCTTGTTATTCAATTCTTTGTATTTTTTTTTATTTTTTTTTTTTTATTTATCCCTTTCGTTCATATTTTCTTTCTTTTCCTTTCCTTTTTCTTTTATATCGATGTTTCTTTTATTGTTTTATACTTTGTTTCTTTCTTTCTTATAACTTGTTTCTTACTTCTTTTTTTCTGTTGTATAAGGATAAAGTGTCGCTGTCGACACCGGAGTTTGAACACAGGTCACCAGTGAGTAAACACTGGTGATTCCATTATTAAATAAGTAGACCACGTGATCGTAAAGGAAATGTATATATGGGAATTAGCGTGGCGCCTAAGTGATTAAGATTCTCTATAGTATATATTATTTCTCTATAATGACCACTCTTCGGATTACTATTCGGCGGTTAATATTCGAACAAGTATTACTAGTGCGAGTATTAGTCGAAGGAGTTACTACTAGTATCTGTGATTCCAAAGTCTCGACTACAACGAGTTACGTACGTGATAACGAACATTCTGTGACATCACGACATGTTTCTAATTTCATTCTTTCTTTTTCCTCCATTACTCTTTTTATTTATTTCATTTTTGTATTTTTTTCCATCTTTCTCATTTTCCTTCCATATTTTCATTCTTTTCTTCTTATTTTCCTTCTGTATTTCTTTTTTTATTTTCTGTTGTTTTCTTCTTTCTTTCTCGTTTTTTTTTTATCAATTTGTGGATCTTTTTTTTCTTTTTTCCCCAATTTCTTTCTTCTTTTCTTTTTGGGTCTTCCTTTTCACTACTTTCTTTCTTTATGCTTTCGTTGGATTTTCTTTTTTCGCCTTTTTTCTTATTTTATTTACATTCTTCTTCCTGTCCTGGGTAAGACGATAAACTACATTCGACAACAGGGTTTTTGAGGAGCGTCGAACCACCTGTTAATTGCTGGTGTTCCCAGGTCCACCCTCACCCGGGGTCTCAGTTATCGGCAAATAGTTAATCCCTAAACTGGGGTCAAATCCATAATAAAGTGTAAAAATGGGTTTTATTACCAGAAATACTTTTTTGTAAAAAAAAAATATTACCAGAAATACATTTCCGAAAAATAAAATATTACCAGCGACACATTTTTGGAAAAAAAAATTTCCGGCAATAAATAAATTTTTCGGCATGAAATAACCCATTGGGATGTTGACATGCCGTAAAACAAACCAAACCAAACCATTCTTCTTCCTTTCTTTCCCATTTCTTCCTTTCTTTATTCTTTTCCTTCTTTCTTTTCTTCTTTTACTTTTTCTTTCTTTCTTTTACGACTTTCCTTATTTTCATTTTCCTTTCGCTTCCTTTTCCCTTTCTTTCTTTCTTTCTTTCTTTTTCAATTTTTGCTTCTTTTCTTTCTCATTTGTTTCTTCCTTTCTCATTCTTCTAAAGCATTCTATTTTTATTATATTTTTAAAATTAAATTCACCCCAAGCAAGGTGATAATGCTGTGACGTCACCCTGTGCCTCTGCCCCCGTGCTATCCTGTGATGACCAATGTGACTTGGTATTGGTCGCGGCACCAAATGTGACGTGATCCTGCTGTCACGGCACCAAATTTGACGTTCTAACCCTTGGCTGATTCGGATGGAAATCTGGTTAGATTCGGTATCAGCTTCGTTGTTCCCAGCTCGCCTCCAATGTCTGGTTACCGAAGTAACTGCTTTGATTTCTAGTCTAACCTACCCACGTTGTGATTTGAGCTTAGGCAGACGAAATCAATCAGTCGTTGGGCCGTAGTGCAAGCCGAACTCGAGCAAAGGTGACACTGCACAAGTATATGTAAAATAAAATAAAGTAACAACTCGAAAGATTCAAATGTGTTAAAAAAAGAATGACAAATATTTTTGTATCTGGTTGCTGAATACAGGACTGCGTCTTTCTCCCAAACCGCTTCTATGGATACGTGACACTTTGCGTTTGTTAGGCGAGTCTTAATATCTTAAGTTGTTTTTCAAGAAGCTGGTTTTTGGTATCTTCAGGCGATATTCGTAGGGCTTATTTTGGTGGTGTGAGTCTAAGTCGTTCTTCAAAAGAAATTGTTTTTGGTTAGAAGTCTAAGTCGGAATGCGTGGATATCTTTCAGTCAGCTCCGGCGAGATTGCTCTCCAAGCTCACAGCTCAACTCTGTCTGCGTCTGCCCAACTGCTACCGTCTGCCTGCTGTCCGCTGCAACTGCCCTGTAACTCACTCTGCTCTGTGGATGTTCGTTTATATAGACGTCGATCGAAACCGGGTGGAGGCCTGTCGTGGTTTGGGTTCCTCGATAATTCCAAATCCGCAATTAGGATTTTCTTAGTTTTCGGACAGGAAAATTTATCACTTCCCATTTTTGGAAGTCAATTACTTTCTGTTTTAGAGGGGTTCTTAAGGGAATTGTTCTCTCAAATTCTTCCTTTCTCATATAGGTATATCACACCAGTCCCCTCAGAGGCGTCAACAGGTTTCCCTTCTTTCTCATATGTTTACCTTCGCCCATCGCTCACGCCACCATTCAGCCAATGAACGCTCGCCAGCGTGAGTGTGCCTAGACTGGCCTCAGTTTACAATTATTGCTCAAAGAATAAAGTTATCTTCCTTTTTCTTTTCTTTCCTTTCCCTGACTAGAACCCCCACGACTCGTAGTGTGCTCATTAAGTCTCTATCTTAACTGAATGTCATCTGGTATTCATCAACGAGATGTTCGTCAAGTAATCATCGGGGTGGTCAAGTGAATCTCTTTATGTCCCCAACGCCTTCGTACTTCTGTCGTCAACAATCTGTCCAGGTAACAAACTTTTATCATGGCAAGGTCTGGACATAAAACAGATGGTCCCTTTCCAAAACCAAATGATATCTCCGCAAGATAGTTAATGGTTTATTCTTTTCCTTTTTCTCTTCCACCTCCCTTTTTCTTTGAGGTGGTCTCAGCTGATCCCTTTCTCAGTCGATGCTCGACCTAATTCTGATTCTCTTCTAGCATTTGACCAATTTGAAATTTTCATTATTGCCATAGGCAGATTGTTATCTTTTATTCGCCGCGTCATAGCATAAATTAATTCTGACAGACCCGAGATCTTACGAATTTCCTATCTACTGCGAAAAAAATACTTTTCTTCACAAATGAAAATAAAATCTTTACCATTTTTTTTGTTAAAAAAAAATAGCATCGCTCAGTATGTCTTTCGTGATAGCTTCTTCTCGCCTTAAGTATTTCTCGATTTTAATTTCCATGCTTAATTCGTTAGCCAAACGCTAAATAGTGTCACAATGCTAATAAGACACAAAGGTCTACGATGGGATGAAAGAGATTGCAAAAGCCTTAAAATGAACCGAAAACCCAGTTCTATACCAGAAACAATGGCTAAACCTCGACTTCTATTCAGAGAGATCCGTGAACCGAGAGATAATTATTTTGTAAAGTTTCTTTTTATCTTTGTTTCTGTCGTTATCAATTCCCTTCTTCTGTCCTTCTGTTCAGTTTTCTAGCTCTCCGTTTATTCAGCCAATTTCCTCCTTTCTCTCCTTTTTCTTCTTTTTTTTTTGTCATTTATTTGATCATTTCATTTCGTGCGTTCCTTCATCTGTTTCACTTATTCGCTATCCTCAGCATTTTCTTTTCAGATATTCTTACCAAATTTCTCCCCACTTCATTTTCTTCATTCCTTCATGTAATTTTCTGAGAGTTTTCCTCATTTCAAACACTTTAAATTTTTCTTTACTTCTTCCTAACAGAAATTTTTCCATTTTCTTCTTCTATATAATAAATGCGAATATCAGTGTTTCTCACTTTTTTTAACTTTATTCTTAGAGGCCATAGCTCAACATATCATACCATTTTAGAATTACGCTGACTCCGTGAGCAAATTAAAAACATTTCAGGTCGGATCCGGACCTGCAATCAAGGAATTTGGGTTTCCTAAGTTTTCATTATTTCGATTGTTTTGGGATTCCGTAATGATGTCTTCTACTTGCAAAAACAATTAAAGAGCCACAACTCTAAATAGCTCATGTTCAAATGAAAAAATTACTGTTCCCAGTGTTGTCCGTTTGTTCAACTTTCTTCCAAGAGGTCATAGACCAACATATCCTACCATTTTGGAATCAGGCTGATTCCGTGAGCAAATTCCAAAACATTTCGGATGATTTCCCGACTTCCTTCTTTTCCGTCTTCATTCCTTCCATTCTTCCATCCTTAAATTCTTTCTCTCTTTCTTCGTACCGTCTTTGATTTTTGTACTTTTTCTTTCATTATTTTCCTTCCATTCTAGGAATATTCTTCTTTCCTTTCTCCTTTCATCCTTTCCTCACTTTCTTTCTTTTACTTCCTATTTTCTTCCCATTCTTCCTTTTTTTTTCTTCTTTTTTTCTATGAACCTCCTTCCTTCCTTCTCTACTTTATATTTCGGTTTTTGGTTTCTGTATTTCTTTTTCCTTCCCTTCGTTTGCGTTTTGGTTTTCTTTCTTTCTTTCTTTCTTTCTTTCTTTCTTTTTTTCTTTCTTAAATATTTAATTCCTTCTTTTCTTTTTTGATTTTCCTATCTTTCATCCCCTTTTTATTTCTTTCCTGTCTTTATTCTTTTATTCGTTCTATTAATTTTCCTTCCTTTTCCTATCTTTGATTTCATTCTGTTTTTTTTCTTTCTTTCGTCCTTTCATTTTCCTTCCCTTATTCTTTCTTTCTTTCTTCCTTTCTTTCTTTCTTTCTTTCTTTCTTTTCTGTTTTTTTTTCCTACTTATTTCTTTCTTTTGTTTTATCTTTCTTTCTTTGTTTCTTTCTTTCTTTGTTTCTTTCTTTTATTTTCTTTCCTTATTTTTTCTTTTCTGGTCCCTTAACTTTTTTCCTTTCTTATTTCTTTCTTTCTTTCTTTCTTCCGGCTTTTTGTTTTCTTTCCCTTATTCATTTTTCTTTCTTTTCTGGTCTTTTTGTTTTTCATTTATGATTTCTTTCTTTCTTTCGTTTTGCCTTCCTTTTATCTTTCTTTCTTTCTTTCTTTATTTATTTCTTTTCTGGTCTTTTGGTTTTTCCTTTCTTATTTCTTTCTTTCTTTCGTTTTATCTTTCTTTCTTTCTTTCTTTTTCTTAATTATTTAATTCATTCTTTCCTTTTTTTTTTGCTTATTCCTTCATCCATTCCCCTTTTCTTTCTTTCCTATCTTCTTTTCTTTGTTCCCTCATTCCTCTCTTGCTTCTTTTCTAATTCTTACTTTACTTCCTTTACCCGCCATTTTTTTTTCCATTTTTCATTCTCCATCTGCTTCTATATCCACGCTGTTGTCTCTCTTTCATTTTTCGTCGGCTTTGCCTCCAAATCCCTGACAACCAGCCCATAATGGTTTGCTTCGACAGGCTCGAATTTATTCACTCTTTTACTGCATGAGTTCTTGACGACTCTACCATATCTTCAACCATTTCTCGATAATAATTCTAAACTGCTATTTCTTTTGTCTGCAAAACCAAAGAAATTGATGCGATATCTAAACCACTGCCAACGAGCTTATTCAAAGAAAATGCATGGCACATTTTATCTCTCGGCTGCTAAGGACAACCTGGAACCAATAAAAGTAAAATATATCAGGAAAATCCATCAGATATCCATTCGATTTTGCTTTCAAATATCAGAAGGCGAAGTAAAATTTATGTTTTGACAATCGTCAGCACAATATACGATAACTGAAAAAAAAAAATAACCGTGTACATTTTTACACTAAATCTACACAATCCAAGGCTCGAGATTCGATCAAGCTAGATTCATATAGTTGAAATAGCAACTCAGAACAAGACGTGAGATATGAGCGGTAGAGAAAATGGTAAGATGTGAAGATTATGGTGATAAGGAGAATGAATAATGATTCTTCGTTGATTTGGAGAGAGATAAAGATTAGTGTCTCTGGAAACAGCCATACGAAGATTTGTTCTGTAAATTAGAGGTACGTGAAAAAAAAACCTTAGTGAAACGCCTTTTTTTTTACATTCTGGGTATTTCTGGGGAAATAAAAGAGCTTCGACTGCGTGATGTCTCCAAGTAGTAAATGCGTGAAATGTTGGAACTAAAGATTGGTGTCCATTTGAACGTTTGCCGTTGCCATAAATGGCGTCAAACATTGCGTCTCTGAAGAAAGAGGTTGCAGATTGGGAAATAAAAATGAATAATGTTTCAAGCTGCACGCCTGCTCACTTTTACACGGTAGACTATTACAAATTATATATGAGAAAAACAGCAAAATGCTCTGACCAGCGGAATTGAAAATAGCGTCCAATTAAACAAATATAGGGAATTGTGTTAACCATATATGTAATTATGTACTTTATATATTGTGACTTATTTATAAATAACATTTATATTAAATTTATATTCTATGAATAGACTCTGTCAAAAGAAAACAAATTATCATCAGTTTCAATAAACATTGACTTTTAAAGCTGGATCGCGAACGATACATTACCCATACGAGGCTGAACTGAAAAGTTCATAGGCTGGCTATGAAGAAGTGATGCTATAACTGTGAAATCTTGCATGCATTAATTTCAACTCTTCTTATTAATAACTGCATTGTTTCTTTCCAGGAACGAGGGTGGGCTGAAAAGTTCATAGGCTGACTATGAAGGTGTGATGCTTGAGCTGTGAAATCTTGCATTCATTAATTTCAAATCTTCTTATTAGTAACTGCATTATTTCTTTCCAGGTACGACGGTGGGCTGAAATGTTCATAGGCTGACTATGAAGGAATGACGCTACAGCTGTGAAATGTTGCATTCATTAATTTCAGCCGTTCTTATTAATAACTGCATTGTTTCTTTCCAGGCACGAGGGTGGGCTGAAAAGTTCATAGTCTGACTATGACGGAGTGACGCTAGAGCTGTGAAATCTGGCATTCATTAATTTCAAATCTTATTAATAACTGCATTGTTTCTTTCCAGGTACGAGGTTGGGCAGAAACGTTAGTAGGCTGACTATGAAGGAGTGACGCTTGAGCTGTGAAATCTTGCAATCATTAATTTCAACTCTTCTTATTAATAACTGCATTGTTTCATTCCAGGTACGAGGGTGGGCTGAACAGTTCATAGGGTGACTATGAAGGAGTGACGCTAGAGCTGTGAAATCTTGCATTCATTAATTTCAACTCTTCTTATTAATAACTGCATTGTTTCTTTCCATGTACGAGGGTGGGCTGAAAAGTTCATAGGCTGACTATGAAGGAGTGATGCTTGAACTGTGAAATCTTGCATTCATTAATTTCAACTCTTCTTATTAATAACTGCATTGTTTCTTTCCAGGAACGAGGGTGGGCTGAAAAGTTCATAGGCTGACTATGAAGGAATGACGCAACAGCTGTGAAATGTTGCATTCATTAATTTCAGCCGTTCTTATTAATAACTGCATTGTTTCTTTCCAGGTACGAGGGTGGGCTGAAAAGTTCATAGGCTGACTATGAAGGAGTGACGCTGGAGCTGTGAAATCTTGCATTCATTAATTTCAACTCTTCTCATTAATAACTGCATTGCTACTTTCCAGGTACGAGGGTGGGCTGAAAAGTTCATAGGCTGACTATGAAGGAGTGATGCTTGAGCTGTGAAATCTTGCATTCATTAATTTCAACTCTTCTTATTAATAACTGCATTGTTTCTTTCCAGGTACCACGGTGGGCTGAAATGTTCATAGGCTGACTATGAAGGAATGACGCAACATCCGTGAAATGTTGCATTCATTAATTTCAGCCGTTCTTATTAATAACTGCATTGTTAATTTCTAGGTACTAGGGTGGGCTGAAAAGTTCATAGGCTGACTATGAAGGTGTGATGCTTGAGCTGTGAAATCTTGCATTCATTAATTTCAAATCTTCTTATTAGTAACAGCATTGTTTCTTTCCAGGTACCACGGTGGGCTGAAATGTTCATAGGCTGACTATGAAGGAATAACGCTACAGCTGTGAAATGTTACATTCATTAATTTCAGCCGTTCTTATTAATAACTGCATTATTTCTTTCCAGGTACGAGGGTGGGCTGAAAAGTTCATAGTCTGACTATGACGGAGTGACGCTAGAGCTGTGAAATCTGGCATTCATTAATTTCAAATCTTCTTATTAAAAACAGCATTGTTTCTTTCCAAGTACGAGGTTGGGCAGAAACGTTAGTAGGCTGGCTATGAAGGAGTGACGCTTGAGCTGTGAAATCTTGCATTCATTAATTTCAAATCTTCTTATTAATAACTGCATTGTTTCATTCCAGGTACGAGGGTGGGCTGACCAGTTCATAGGGTGACTATGAAGGAGTGACGCTAGAGCTGTGAAATCTTGCATTCATTAATTTCAACTCTTCTTCTTAATAACTGCATTGTTTCTTTCCAGTTACGAGGGTGGGCTGAAAAGTTCATAGGCTGACGTTGAAGGCCTGACGCTAGAGCTGTGAA
This sequence comes from Acanthosepion lycidas, assembly GCA_963932145.1. NCBI lineage: Eukaryota > Metazoa > Mollusca > Cephalopoda > Sepiida > Sepiidae > Acanthosepion > Acanthosepion lycidas. The sequence goes on along the minus strand of OZ010596.1, from coordinate 44,375,430 downwards.
ATGTTGCATTCTTTAATTTCAACTCTTCTTATTAATAACTGCATTGTTTCTTTCCAGGTACGAGGGTGGGCTGAAAAGTTCATATGCTGACTATGAAGGAGTGACGCTAGAGCTGTGAAATGTTGCATTCATTAATTTCAACTCTTCTTATTAATAACTGCATTGTTTCTTTCCAGGTACGAGGGTGGGCTGAAATGTTCATAGGCTCATTATGAAGGAATGACGCTACAGCTGTGAAATGTTGCATTCATTAATTTCAGCCGTTCTTATTAATAACTGCATTGTTTCTTTCCAGGTACGAGGGTGGGCTGAAAAGTTAATATGCTGACTATGAAGGAGTGACGCTAGAGCTGTGAAATCTTGCATTCATTAATTTCAACTCTTCTCATTAATAACTGCATTGTTTCTTTCCAGGTACGAGGGTGGGCTGAAAACTTCATAGGCTGACTATGAAGGCGTGACGCTAGAGCTGTGACATGTTGCATTCATTAATTTCAACTCTTCTTATTAATAATTGCATTGTTTCTTTCCAGGCACGAGGGAGGGCTGAAAAGTTCTTAGGCTGACTATGAATGAGTGACGCTAGGGCTGTGAAATATTACATGCATTCATTTCAACTCTTGTTATTTATAAATGCATTGGTAAACTGACATCTGACTGTTGAAAGAAAACTGTTCATTCTGTTGCTCAAAAAAATTATCGACAACATTATCGTCATCATCATTGCTATAATGTTTCGCAGACAAGTGTTTTTCATGTTGTCGAACAGATGCTAGTCAAATCAGGAGAATAGGGAGGATGATCAACCAGTACATTTGCAGTGGTGTGTAGTAATATGATGTTATTTTCGGGGAGTATGATAAAAATTTCTTTGACCTTGAAAAATATTGCGTCATTCGTGATTGCGTCAGATTTTTATCACGTCTAGACTCTAGAAGATAGGTAGAAATTGGTATCATATATATATATATATATATATATATATATATATATATATATTTATATATATATATATATATGCGTGTGTGTGTTTGTGTGTACAGATTTGGGGACATTTTACGTCAACATCGTTTGTTAATTATATGTTAGAATAATTGATTTAATAAAGGTTGCTGTTTTTAGTTGTAAAAAATTTATCAGGATTCTCTCGAAATAATTACGTGTTTTTTATAATTATAGTTTTATAAATAATTAAGTACGTTTTTTAAAAAAAAATTAGTGTGTCATTTGTAAAATCAAAGTTATGTTCATTTTTATCACGTGTGTTACTAGTGAGATTAAATGGTTTTAAATAGTATGCTCACAGATACGGGTTTTTAGATTTCGTGACGTCTCTCCTCTATAAGTTTATTTACATCGCGAACACTTTTTCTGGTAAATCCCAGCATCGGAACTGTTGTCGAAAAACTATTTAAAAATGTAGGTATTGATATGAAAATTTATTTATATTATGAACAAGACCCCAGTTCAAAAATGTTTGAAAAAAATCAATATTGTTTTTATTCTCATATATAGCGTGTGCAAAGGAAGATCTGAGGAATATTAATTGACAAAAATGTTCCCCAAAATATATTTACTTGTTTTTGTTTTTCTTTCTATTTTTAGGAGAGGACCAGTTAATTTAAGTTGTGCTCTCAAAAAGAATAAACAAAATACGTTTTATAGGAATTGAGGTAGCTTAAAATTATTGTATTTATGCTTACTTCGTTAGATAGACTGTGTCTACGAGTTATATTTCCTTTAATAGAAATGTTAAGTCGTCTTCTATTTGTCAATCATTTTACCAACAAAGGAAGGCGATAAATCCATTTGCAAAAATAGCAGAAACTCAGAAGAGAACTCCACTAGCGAGAAGTGCGGAAGAAGAAACTATTAGCATAGAACTTACAGTTACATCCAGCCATTTTAACAATAGAATTATATGACATATCTGCAAATCCATCACCGCGTTTAAATTCTTGACGTCTAGCTACCGAAGAAAAAAGTTCATAAGAACAATTACAAAAAAAAAATATTTTTATAGAAAAGTAACCGGGAAGCCACGTTGATGCGTTGGGAAAATCACTGAAGTCGAGAGGCCAGATGTGGACCGATAAAGTTGCAGATTCATCTTTATATTTTGTAAAGAACCTCTAGGCATACAGTAGAAGCACCGTTGGGCATCTCGAGGCGGCAAGCTTGTCTCGTTAAAACAATTAAGACTGAGTAATGAGTTAGAGCCTCACTGGGTGCCCCCTACATACAGTCTTGTGCCACATCTACGCGACGCTTGGAAAATCACTAACATGAACCTTGAGGCGATGTAATGGTTAGCAAGCGTGTCTCGCTAGAACAATTGCGACTGAGTAGTGAGTTCGATCCTTAATGGCTGCCCCTTACGTTGGGCCTTGTGCCACACCTAAGCTGCGCTTAGAAAATCAATATAGTAGAAGCACCATGTAGTAGGAATATTGGATGCACGGACGAATGATAACATCGTAAACTATGAACTCTATAATACTATCAATTCCATATATAATTATTTCTGTATTCTTGAAAGTAATTTAAAAGTAAAGTCAGCTGATTGGCGATGTTACCTTTTGTCATATTTTTTATTTTTTTATTTTTAGTCTGGAATAATTGAAAATGAATATATAAAAATATTTTTTTTCTTTCAAGAGAAAATAGAACAAAAATGGGAAAAAAGTTGTAACGAAAAAAAAAAAGTATTTACTGCCTCCGATGTTCATTCAGTCAATACGACCTTCCCTCCGTTCCCGCCATTTGGCTCTTCCATCTTTACCTTCGGCCTCCACCCTCTATTAGCTTCTTCTACACTATCCTTTTCCTTCCCTCTTTCCATCACATCAGTTCTCTTACGATCATTGAAGTTAAGCAACGTCGAGCCTGGTCAGCAAGTTGACCACTTAGGTTGTGTAATGGATATCAGCTCGGAATTGAAAATCGGAGAGCCGACTTTCA
>OZ010596.1:44317469-44369969 GCA_963932145.1 Acanthosepion lycidas | reverse complement strand
TTAACTATCTTAGCTCTCTCTCTCTCTCTCTCTCTCTCTTGTTATACTTTTATTTTTCTTCATCGATTTTTATTAACTATCTTAGCTCTCTCTCTCTCTCTCTCTCTCTCTCTCTCTCTCTCTCTCTCTCTCTCTCTCTCTCTCTTCATTTTTTCTATTTTTATTCGTTTTTCAGTCGTCTATTCCCTCCATACTTTTGTCTTTTCTTCTTTCTGCCCGTTTGGTTGTTCTTGTATTTTTTTCCACTTTTCTCCCATCTCTACTTTTTAATTTGAATCCATTTTTCGTTCTTATTTCAGGTTTTTTTTTTTTTTTCGTTTCTTCTTTATCACATTCCTTCTTTTTATTTTTCAATCCATCTTTACTTTTTATTTCATTAATCTTTCATTTTTTCTACATTCATTCTTTATATTTTAAATCCATTTTTATTTCTTCTTCATTTCAGGTTTTTTTTTGTTTTTTTTTCTCAAACTTATTATTTTTAATTAAAAACTATATTTCTTTCTTTTGGATTTCCTTTTTCATTCGCTTCCTCTTTCCAAAATTCAATCTTTTTTCTTTTCATCATTCTTTCATATTTCTGTTTTCTTTCGTTTTTTTCCTTTGTCAATTTCCTTACTCCTTCTTTGTAGTTTTAAGCCATCTGTTTTTCTTTTGATTTCAGTTTTGAATTTGTTTTTTGTTTTTCTTCCATTCCTGGATTTTACTTTAAAACGATCATTCTGTTTCATTGTTTTTTTTTTTATCTTTCTTTTTTATTTCAGTTCTCTTTCGTTTCTTCGTTCTCATAAACCTTCATTTCATTTTAAATCCATTTTTCTTTCATTTCCTTCTTGGTTTTCTTTCGTTTCTTCTTTTTCAAATTCTTTCTTTTTTTATTTCAGTTTCTATTTATTTTTTTCTCCCATTACTTGTTTTTATATTAAAATAATATTTCTTTTTCATTTATTTTTTTGGCTTCATTTTCATTTTCTCATTCTCCCACTCATTCTTTTTTATTTTAAATCCTTTTTTCTTTCTGCTGTATTTCAGTTTTTATTTGTTTTTGTTTTTTCTCACAATCGTTCTTTTTTATTTTAACACCATCTTTCTTTTATTTTCCCTTGACTTTCTTTCGTTTCTTCCTTTTTCGCATTCTTTCTTTTTCATTTTAAATCCACCGCCCTCTCTCTTTTTATTTGCATGTTTTTTTCTCTCACATTCTTTGTATGTATTAGGTTGGTGCAAAAATAAATTCGTTTTCTCACATAGTAACATATGTTAAAAAACGAAATTATTTTTGCACCAACCTAATATTTGGAATCCATCTTTTTTTTCTTTTTTATTTAATCGTTCTTTCTTTTCTTCCATTCTTTCTCCTTATTTTAAATCCATTTTCTCGTGAATATTTCTCTCGCATTATCCTTCAACTTAATTAATGTTTCTTTTTGTTTTTTGCTTTTGCACTGCTTCAACCTTTTTTTTTGTCTTTCCTGAACTCTTTCTCCTGTGTTTCTGTAAAAAAAAAAAAAACCTCTTTAATTTGAACGAATTTTACCAGTTTCCTTTTCTTCATTCATATATTTGTTTCAGATTTAAAAATTAAAACAAAATGAATCAAAAAGAATATCCAGTTCTTTGCCTGCCTGCCTGCCTCCCGATGCACTTATGTTGATTCTCTTCTTTATTTTTCTTATTTCAAAAGCTATTTATTTATTCATTCATCCATTGTTACATTAGTCGTAAATATTTTATTTAACCATCGTGGCATGATAAACAGTTTTCTTGTTATTTATTTTCTATCTCTAAGTTTCCTTCTTAACCCTACAGCTACACTTTCGGATTCTCTGAACATTTCTTTCTTTCTTTTTAAATGTGCATATATATATATATATATATATATATATATATATATATATATATATATATATATATATATATATATATATATATATACATATATATATATATGTGTGTGTGTGTGTGTGTGCGTGTATGATACCCATTCAGCAACATTGCTTCTGCACGACGAAACATGAGATGTTCTAACTGTTTTCACCTCAGGAAGCTTAGTAGGCTGAGTGTACATCAGCCATATTTGCACTAATGTCCTTGGGAATGTCATGAAACTAACGTACTTTCTGCACTAACATATCCCCAGTTATTTAAACAAAGGTCTTCACACCGGTATTTCACGCTGGTTGCCAATACCATTTGAGATTAGGTCCCATTATCGATTCAAGAGTAATTTCGATAGTCTGTCTTCTTAATTCTTGGTTTGGTTTGGTTTGGTTTTATGGCACATCAACCTCATAGGTTCATTTAATGCCGACAAGGTTTGGTATTGCTGGTAATATTTTTATAATATAACATAATATTATTTTTGGTTTTAAGTACAGTATCCTTCTGAAGGATTTTCATCTTTATATCAAGAAATTGATTCGATCCATTAGTTGTTTGTTTTGGTTTGGTCTGGTTAGTTTTGTTTTACGGTATATCAACCCCACTTTTTTTTATTGCTGGTAATATTTTTTTCTTCAAAAATATATCGCTGGTAATGAATTTTTTTTTTATTCAAAAATGTATTCCTAGTAATAATTTTCTTCAAAACTGCATTGCTTATAATATTTTATTCCAAAAATATATTGCTGGTAATATTTTTTTTTTAAAATATACTACTGGTATTTTATTTATTTATTTTATTTTATTTATTTTATTTTTTCCAAAAATGTATTGCTGGTAAAAACTTTTCAAAAAAATATTGCTGGTATTAAAACCTATTTTATACTTTCATAATGTTTTGACCCCTTTTTGAGAAAGGTTAACTATTTGTCCATAGCTGGGACCCTGACAAGTCCCACCACCCTGGGTCATTGTGGGCCTGAGAACACCTGCAGGTGGTTCCACGCTCCACAAAACCTTGCCGTTTGATGTAGTTTATTGTCTTACCCAGGACGGCTTAATTCTTGTTCTTTTATTGTTCTCTCTTCTGAATAGCGTTTTTTTCTTCTCATAATCACTAACACTCAGTGACTTAGACTCTAAGACCTCGTGTCTTAGTGACTTTATTTTTATTTATTTACGTTTTTTTTTTTTAATAATTTTCACCCAATACAAGGCCCAATTGTCACTTAAGGTAGAGGGTGTCTGAGGGGTGTTGTATGAGCCTAAGAAAAGTTAAGTAGTGAAGTTCCTGGCGTTATTCAGGAAAGGTAACGCCTTATTCTAGAAGAGGTCAAAATTGTTGCCGTTGGGAAAACGAGCAAATGGACAGATTTTAGAAAGAAGCGGAAACCCAATCCTAAAGAGGAAACAAGCTAAAAACAAGTACTACTGTTCAAATGAGTTGAAGTATGAAACAAACAATAATCGAACCTCTCTACTCCGATGGGAAAGAAGAAAAAATAAATAAATAATAATTACACAATTGCCGAGTTCAGGCGAAGACATTCGAAGTATAAAGTTTAAGTAGATTTAAGAAGGAACACGAACACCCAATCCTAAGCAATAAATAAGGGATAAACCCCTACTCCTGTTCAAAAGACTGGGAGGATTATAAATAGGAAAAGAGACCAATCTATCTTTTCCTACTGACGGAGGAGAAAAATACATAAATAGTCAGTAAAATACAATTCAGATTTCAAGCGGAGTCGGTCGAAATATAGAGTTTAAGTAGATTTTAGACGAACCGGAAACCCAGTCCTAACAGGAAAGAAGGGATAAATTTCTACACCTTTTCAAAAGAATGGGGAGGATTATGAACAGGACAATAGACGAATCTATTTTTTTTCAAACTGAGAGAGAAGAAAAATAAATAGTGAAAAACAATCCCAGTCAGCGACGTTTGAAGTATAGAGTTTAAGTAGATTTTAGAAGGAACCGGAAACTCAGTCCTAAACAAGGGATAAACCTCGACTCCTGTTCAAAAGACTGGGGAGGATTATGAACAGGACGATAGACGAATCTATCTTTTCCTACTGAGGAAGGAGAAAAATAAATAGTGAAAAACAATTCAGATATAGAGTTTAAGAAGACTTTAGACGAACCAGAAACTCAATCCTAGACAAGGGATAAACTCTACCCCTGATCAAAAGACTTGGAAGGAGTGTGAAATTTATATAAAAAAATAATCGCCTTTCCTAAGGATTTTATGATGATTCCAGCATCAAGAGGCTGAAGAGGACCCAAGGCATGAAGTGTGTGAAGTGAATATAAGAGTAGAAAATGAAGATTATGAAGTATGAGGGATAGTTTAAAGATTTAATGTTGACCTAAAGGGGTTAAGATTGTCGTGTGCTGGGAACCACCCACGCAGGAGTCTGTTACACAAAGTGTCAGTTTTTAGGGAAAAGGCTGTTTGAGTGAAAGTTAGTGCTTACAATAAAAATATAGCAGGATTAAATGTGGGTCTACACCGTGGATGTCTCGACTATCGATGTTTGAATGGGTGAAGTTAGTCCGGACATTCACCATGGAAATAGATACTGAATAGCCTCAGGATTGTGACGTTGCGTCCGTGGAAAGATGTTTCAGGCTGGGGAAATATACCATCCCCACGAAGCCGCCTAAAAGATGTTGAACGCTATCAATGCTGGAAGTGGGGCATTGAGTAACGCGCATCAGATGCGTCAGCACTGCCGTATATTTGGTTTTATATGACGCCTGTAAAGTTAAATCGTAGCAGAAACATTCAACTGCTTTCTGTAGTGGAATAATGTGCCTACTATTTTCACAGTAACTTTAGCAAATTTTAATGCACCCCAAAGCAAGGCAATAATGCCACTAAGATGCAACAGATTATTGAGCGTGAGAGAATATAAGAAAAAAAAATCACTATTAAAGAGAACGAAAAAAAACATGAATGAGAAATACAGATGATAACGACTGGAATAGTATAGACACACACACACACACACACACACACACACACACACACACACACACACACACACACACATACATATATATATATATATATATATATATATATATATATATATTATTCCAGTCGTTACACACACACACACATATATATATATGTATATATATATATATATATAATATATATATTATCCCAGTCGTTATATATATATATATATATATATATATAATGGACTCTCCCGTCAGTTTCGACGTATGAGGATCTGACAATTTTTCCAATTGATTTAGATATGAAATTTTGTGCTATAATCTTAAGTGGCACTTAAGACCCGCTGGTGATTTGATAAAGAGGCTGCATATGGAGCAAGAGTGAGGATTGTGGGATGGGGTCACTTTATTTTGGTTGACCTTTTACACGTTGCTCTCGCTTCTTGAAGACGATTCATATTATCAAATTTAAAACTGCTGAGTCGACTAAAAGACGTTGATCTCCACTTTACCGGATCCAAGTCTAAGTGCTCAATGATGTTATGAGGTATATTGACAGCTGAAAAGTTCTTCTTCAGCTTGTCTTTGTATCTAAGCCATGGGCGTCCTACATTCCTGTAGCCATGATCTAACTGGTTGTGCATTAGGATCCTGGACATCATATCATCAGACATTCTCAAGACATGACAGGTGCCCTGCAACTAAGACTGTACTAGAGAAGTCTCGATTCCTCTAATATTACATCTGTTAAACAGGTCTACAGTGGATGTACTCTCTTGAAGGCTAACTCCACAGATGTTACGCAGACAGCTCTTAAGGAATACATCCAGCTGGCGTATATGATACCTTTACGGTGTCTACGACTCTGAGCTGTACAAAAGGATGGAAATGACAACAGCTCTGTAAACCGGAATTTCCGCATCCAGTCGGATTCCACGCTCATCCCATAGGCAATGCGAAGTTTCCCGAAAGAACTGGTACCCTTAGCAATCCAATGCATGATTTCATCATCTAAAGATCCACTGTAGTCGACTTTACTACCAAGATAGGTGAAAGACTTTACATAGTTCATGGCTTTGTCTTCTACTTTCAAGGGTCTCTCTGGAAATTTGTAGACTGATGGTTTTTGTTTCTCACCACGGAATTGCTTCAGAGTAGGACAAGGTTGGTGCACAACTTCAGTTTTGTTTATGCTAAGTGTAAGACCAAATGCTTTACATGCAGCAGAGAAACGATTTATTAGATGTTGGGCCTCCTCAAAGGATGTTGCAACAAGAGCATCATCATCAGCAAACAACAAATCACGAATAATTTCAGTACAAAGGTCGGCCTTGGCTTTGAAGCGCTAATGATTGAAGTGTTCACCAGTTGTTCAAAACTGAAATTTGACGCCACTCTCTGCGTCTGCAAATGCATATTTCAGCATCACTGAGAAGAAAAAGGCAAAAAGGACAGGGGCCATGACACATCCATGCTTGGTGCCATTTGTGACATCAAAGGATTCTGATATCATACCATCAGACAGGATATTAGCTTTCATTCCTTCATGAAAGGAGATGATGACCGTTAGCTTGTTTTCTGGGATGCCGAGTTTCCTCAAAACTTACCAAAGAGCCTATCGATTAACAGTGACAGAGGCATTTGCCAAGTCCACAGACAAGTACAACTCATTTTTCTCGCTAACCTTCTCTGCAACTTCACGAAGAGAAAATATCATATTAATGGTGCCACGACCCGACCGAAAACCACACTGCGAACATGAATGAGGAAGACAAGATAACGATTGGAATAATAATAATAATAATAATAATAATAATAATAATAATAATAATAATAATAATTATATATATATATATATATATATATATATATATATATATATATATATATATATATATGCCAGAATAAACAAACAGTGAGATATTTGTTAAAACCGTACACGTTAAAAATGGTTCGTTTCAAGTAGGAAAACCAAACTTGCAGAGCAATTTAATATCTTAAAAAGAGGGGTGCCGAATGAGGGATTTATTAGGTTGATGCAAAAATAATGACGTAATAATGTCGTTTTTTGACATTAAAAATACGTCAAAAAACGATATTATTACGTCATTATTTTTGCACCAACCCAATAAGTTGTTGATTTTCCTCTGATTGATTTGCTGATCATACCACCTGCCGAAGCGTCGGCGGTCGAAACAGATGTAGTATTTCCATGAGCATTCTTATCTTTTTAAAGTATATATATATATATATATATATATATATATATATATATATATATATATGTGTGTGTGTGTGTGTGTGTTTGTGTGTGTGTGTGTGTGTGTGTGTGTGCATATGTTTGAAATTAATTTAAATCCTTTATGAGCTTCCGATCCTTAGCTATGATTAATTTATGATTAATATGTCATTTTCGTTTAGGATCGATTTAATCAAGATTCTTCTGCTAAGCTTAAAGAGAAATTGTACATTCTAAATGTTCAAAGTAGAGCCCAACAGTGTTCTGAAACCTCGGAGAATTCCAGTAAGATATCTTTAATGCCTTCCAAGATCCAACGGCTTAATCTAACAAATGGACAAATTTGCTGTTACACCCGGTATCTATGTTTTAACTTACATATTTAGAGTTCACCAATAAATAACCTTTACGAGATTATATGCCGAGAAACAAACAATCAACCAACTCTCCAATGTACTCTTTTCATGGGATGTTAGAATAAGGGCCTCCATGAGATCACTAAAAAAGAAAATGTTTGCAATCTGTCAATTTTGACTCAAAAAAAAAAAACGATTTTTAACGAAAATTTCGAACGTGCTAGGAATGATTAAAAAATGTAAAAAAAAATACCGCCAGAATACTTTGATCTTTCCTCTTAATAATAACATAAACAATTAGACGATAAAATTTTGTTTTCGTCAAGTTTGGCGTCTTTTTCATCATGCTATGCTCTTTTTTAGCGATCTCGTGGAGGTACCTATGTTAGAATGTCACCGTCCACACTGCTTTCTAAGAGTGTCCGACTCAAAAGGTGCATTCTAAATAATATACATATATTATTGAAAATCTTCATTCTTCTCCATGTTCGTAAAAATACATTTACATGGATTATTTTCATAGAGGAGTTTTACAAATTTAATAGCAAGAGAAAATGTTGACGGATTTTTAATCTTCAATCTGAGAAAGCGGTTGTATACAGCTGACAGTTTAGATATTTCAGAATGAGTTTGGTGCCATAAATGACATCCATATGAAAATCTTGATCTGATGAGGCTATTTAAAAATTTGACTCAAATTTTTTTAGGTTAATGTTTCGGTTTTGTAGCAATATGTGGTTTTGGCTGAAACTACCCCTAGTGCAGCCTATTCTATTTTCAATTTCCTTATCTTCTATACTAAATTTTTTATAACTGATTCATACACTGATGTATTTGAAGTCTTTAGTATTTACTATTTCCACATCCTGAATTTTTATAATAGATTTAGTGCATGTGCCAACCTAGCTTTCATTCCAATTCCTGATCATAGTTTCTGTTTTGGAAAGGTTTATTTAAAATCCTATTTCTTGGAACACTTAGTAGAGAATGTTGATTTTTTTTGTTCAAGATCATTCTTAAATAAATTATGAAAATATAATCAGCATAGCCCAGTGGTTCTCAACCTTTTTTTCCCCAATGCACCTTATTTACCATATATCAGAATGTCATTCTCCCCTTTACGGACTCAAAAGGTGCATTTCAAATAATAAGCATATTATTGAAAATCTTCATTCTTTTCCATATTAATTCATATACATGGATTAATTTTATAGATGCAGTTTTACAAATTTAATAGCAATAGAAAATGTTGATGGATTTTTAAACTTGAATACGTGTACAGTAATTTGTTTTAATTCATAACTAATTATTAAATAAATAAACTGAAGCATAAAACAAACGTTCAATAGAATGCCAGGATATTCTAATTCAATAAACAAAATTCTGTAAATAAAAGGTCAGGTTATTTAAAACGATTTTATTCTGAAAATAACAGCCAATGAGAAACTTCTAAAAAAAAAGTCAAAGATTATTTCCCCCCTTACCTCAAACCCTGAAAATTAACCCCTGAGGGAGAATTTTCTCCTCAGGTACCCGACAAGTGGGTACACCCGTACTTTCCCGGTTTTTATTTTTATTTTCCGAAGAAGAAATAAATTTTGACAAATCCTATTACAGAAAACTGCTCCCCCACGAAATTATTTGCTCTTCCTCTCTGTAAATGTGATGAGAATCAATTCTAATGCGAGAAATGCTATAGTAATATGTGGAAATAACTCTAAAGGGGTTTCCCCTTTAAAATTGATGCCACACCCCACTGGAATTGATACTCTTCCCATTGGTAAAGTACTGGTGACACGGCTGCTTCCGGTCCCACACGACGTAATGATTCTTTTGTCTCCTTAAATTCAAGGACCCTTAGGATAGGGCTTTAATATCAATTAATTGCCATTGATTTTAGCAGAGAAACTCATTGGCAATGAGGTAAGAACATACATTGGTTGCAAAGGTTAAAAGTGTGATGCGGAGTAAATTTCATGAGAGAAACTGCGCTCTGATCACAGGGCCAGATGTGAAGTGCCACCGAAATGCATGCGTTGATACCCTCTTCATTGGTGATACCCTGGGTACTGACCTATTTCTGGAATCTTTTATTGTGACCAGGACACCTCGTTCTTAGAAAATGAAAGAAGCGAAGTATACAAAGATTCTATTTTCTATAGTCTATTTCTCGTAGATTATATTCCTATCATGTTATCGCCCTCCCTCTTCTATGTGTCGTGTTCCTTCAGGACAATCAGGGTTCTACACAATTTCCTGTCATTTGTAGCTTTTGATAAATGATGTCTTTTTGTTATTGCCCCATAAACATTGTTTCGCTATCCATTTCCTCAAGCTCATTCTTTTTCTTTCGATATGCCATGTCCCTTCAGCACGTTGATGATCATGGCTCTCCACAATTTCCTTTGTTTTGTAGATATTAATAAATGTTGTCTTTTTGTTATCTCTCTTAAACATTATTCCGCCATCAATTTACTCAAGTTCATTCTTCTTCTTTCTACGTACCCTGACCGTGCCGGACGTTGGCGATGATGGCTCTCCATAATTTCCTTTGCTTCTTAGATAATAATAAATGTTGTCTTTTTGCTATCTCTCCTAAACATTGGTCCGCCATCAATTTAATTCAATATCATTCTTCTTCTATGTGCCGTGTCCCTTCAGAACGTAGGTGATCATGGCTCTCCACAATTTCCTGTCCTTTGTAACTCTTAATAAATTTTGTCTTTTTGTTATCTCTGCTAAACATTGGCTCGCCATATATTTACTCAAACTCATTCGTCTTCTTTCAGTATACCATGTCCCTTCAGGAAATTGTCGATCATGGATCTCCATCATTTCCTTACCTTTATAGAACTTAATAAGCATTGTCTTTTTGGTATATCTCCTAGACATTTGTCCGGCACCCATTAATTCAAGCTCCTTCTTCTTCTATGTGCCGTGTCCCTTCGGAAAGTAGGTGATCATGGCTCTCCATAACTTCCTGTTCTTTGTAGCTCTTAATAAATGTTGACTTTTTTATCATTCCTAAACGCTGTTCTGCTATTCTCGCATGGTGTGAGTTTTGAATGTGACAACAGCCGATAGGGACCAGGTGCCCTATATAATCGTGTATAAGCCGATATTATGTAATGTGCGGCCGCTGATTTTTTTTGTATGAATTGTAACCTCTCCTCCAGAAGATATTACTTGTATATAATGCAATCTGTCACTGCAAATGCATGATTTTTAACCTCTTCAAAAATTTACTTGTGCATAGTGCGCAAAATATTGTTAGAATATGCAGACCCCAGCAGTACAAAATCCTGCAAAACTCGTCCACTCTAAACATTTCGTGATCTAATATATTCAATAGCGTGTCTTGAGTAGATTCACGTCAATATTAGATGTAGTTAATTGAAAATCAGGTGTAATCCGGTCACGTGAATTTAAGTATACGTGCAAGTAAGAATTTTTGAAATAGGGTTCATAAAAGAAACTGATATATGTGAAATTACCATTTCCTTATTTCCTCATTGCTTTTTCTTCACATTTGGATTCGGGCCACCTGCAGATGCATCAGTAAGGCTTAATGCAATTGTCACTTACCGATAACCGAATTATATGTACATTATTGCTTTTTCATTCATTTCGTAATTGTCTCCAGAATATATACCTGCCCACCAGTAATGCACGCATCATTATCCTATATAGAGTCAATATATGCTTTTTTCACGGCAGGCTTCTTCAGGGCCTTTCCAGTGATGACATGTACTGTGGTTCGTTAGATGCTGTAAGTGTATTTTTTCCTTTCTTTACATGTTTACACACACACACACACACACACACATATATATATATATATATATATATATATATATATATATATATATATATATATATATGTGTGTGTGTGTGTGTGTGTGTGAGTACTGCACTGTACTTTTCTAGTGGTTTCGATAACACAAAGTAAAATCATCACTCTCAGCCTAATCGATTTTTATTCATTAGTTTGTTTTATTTTGTTTACGGTATTGTTTACCTCAATGTGTTATTTAATGCCGACAAGATTTTTATTTCTGGTAATATATTTTTTAAATATAATGGTGGTAATATTTTTCTTTCAAAAATGTGTTACTGCTAATATTTTTTTCCTAAAAAATGCATTACTGGTAATTATTTTGTTTCTTCAAGAATTTATTGCTGGCATTAAAACCTACTTTTTACACTTTCGTAGTGTTTTGACCCCAGTTTGGGTGTTAACTATTTGTCAATAGCTAGGACACTAATAGGTGCTACTACCCCTGGTCAGGGTGGACCTGATAACAACAGCAACCAAGAGGTGCTGCACGCGCCTCAAAACCTCCTGTTAAGAGGCTTTGCTGTTGGACGAGGTTTATAGTCTTAACTTTTATAAGCATAGAACTCGTCCACAAACCACAAGTTTAATTACGCGTCGCTCGACCGAATCTAATATATCTGTCCCCCACTGTGAGTACTGTAGTATCTGTGCGCTTATATATATATATATATATATATATATATATATATATATATATATATCACGCACGGTGAATACAATACTAGACCTGGCTTCTTTAGTATTTCCCCTTTTCTAGCGAGATTAATACTCGACAAGCGTACATATATATTTTAGATCAAAATAGAATTCTTTTCATTTTTCATTTTTCATTCAAAATACTCAAATTTTAGGAATACGTTTTCACAGCGTCGCCCGCGTGACGACAACCTGACCATGTTTAAACGGAACGCTGATCATATAAAACTTTCAGTTATCTGTTTGGATAAGTCTTTTGCTCTGGGAGGGTCCCGGTTTTAGTTCACCCCTCCTTATATAGGGCTATTAAATTAATGTACCCTATTGAGGTCGGCGGTATTGTCCTGGGCGGTCGTATGACGACTGAATTGGGCACTGGCAGTCTGGGACAATCTGTCGGGGTCCTGCTCAACGCAGATTTCCGCCCCGTATGTGTATAAGGTTTTTACACTTATTCTTTTTTCTTTTTGCAGGCCTAGACAATGGCAGTTAAGTTAGCTATACTGAATGTGAATGGCTTGAGGGATCGGGGTAAGGCTGCCCGCCTGCTCCGAGACCTGTTGTCCTTTGATGTGGATGTCGCTGCGATCGAAGAGACCCACTTTGTTTGCAGTTCCGATGCGTGTGTGCTGGAGGATGACTTTGTCGTTTATTCAGCATATGGAGACCGGTCTGCCAGAGGCGTTTCTTTGCTTGTCAGACGTACTCTCGATGCGAAGGTAGACCTTGTGCATACCGATGCAGAGGGCCGGTTGATCGTGGCCGATATTGCCGTGAAAAGTGGTTCGTTCCGGGTCGTTGCGGTTTATGCGCCCAATGACCAGGGTGAGCGGGTCTCGTTCTTTCGGCGGTTGGGGCCGTTCCTGGTGGATTCAACGCGCCTAGTTTTAATAGGGGACTGGAATGCCATCCTGGACCCCAAGTTAGACAGGGGGCTGGGTGCTAGCGGGAGAGGGGGCGATCGCAGCTTGGTCGATCTGATCGACGATTATGGTCTCGTCGATAGATACCGGGTCGATCATCCCGAGGGAAAAATGTGGACGTGGGCTCTTAATTGGCCTTTTGACAAGGTGGTTAGCTACCTTGACAGAATGTTAGTGAGAAGAGCCGACATAGAACTACTAGATTGCCTTACGTTCCACTGGTTAGGCTATTCGGATCACAAACTCGTTTGTGCCCGGGTGGCGTTAGACAATAGGCCTAGAATGGCTGGGTATTGGAAGTTCAATCTGTCTTTACTGGACAGGTAGGACTTCCAGGAGCAGCTAACTAGACTAGTGCAGCGGGAGCTAGTGGGGGCGGTTATCGGGAATAGGTGGTGGGAACGCCTTAAATGTAGGATTAGGTCCTTCACCACTGATTTCAGCAAACGGCTCGCTCTAGATAGAGCTGAAAAAGTGAAGACGCTTAAAGCTAGTTATTCCCGGGCGGGTGGCTGGGGGCGATCCCCTAGAGATAGCCTTAGCTAAGGAGGCCCTGGATCGATCGAATAGCGAGCGGTACATGGGTCAGGTAATTAGACATAAGTTAAGCAAGATGTCTTCCGAAGCCGTGAACTTGGGCGCAGATCTGTGCAGGGAAGAGGTCCGTCGAGGTGGCGATCGTTACATTCGTGAAGTCAAATCCCCGGAGGGGCGTACTCTTCGGGCCACTGACGACATGTGCGGAGCGTTTCGGCGCCATTTCGAGAACCGGTTTACCAAGGAGCCTGGTCTCCGTGAGGAGGAGTTTCGTAGCTATTTGGCTGACTTTCCTCGGTTTTCGCCGACTGAAGCGGCTAGCTGCGAGGGAGAGATTACGGAGGGCGATGTCTACGCGGTTTTGAAGAAGGTCGGCAGAGGCAAGTCGCCCGGTCTGGATGGTTTGCCCTATGAATTGTACTTGAGGCTGTCGCACATCTTTGTTCCAATTTTGACTGGAGTGTTCAACAACTGGTTTCGGTCGGGGTCCATCCCCAACCGGATCACCAGGGGTGTGATCACTCTGTTGAAAAAGGGCAAAGATGATTACAGGCCCATAACTCTGCTAAACACAGAGTTAAAGATTATGGCCAAGATCCTGCAGGAGCGTTTGCAGTCAGTTGCCGAGTCTCTGTTGAGACCTGAGCAGACTTGTTCTGTGAGGGGCCGAACAATTCAGAGCAACCTGCATCTGATCCGCACGATCATAGAGGGTGTAAAAGACGACGAAGAAGCCGCGCTGATCAATTTGGATCAGTCCAATGCATTTGATAGGGTCGACCATCGCTACCTTGCAGCTGTCCTGCAGTCTGCTGGATTCGCACCCAACTTCTGCCGCTGGATTAGCCTCCTGTATCGCTCCCCCAGTGCGGTGGTACAGGTGAACTGAAGACTGTCGGACGCGTTCGTGCTGTCTAGGTCGGTTCGTCAGGGTTGTCCGCTGTCGCCTCTCCTTTATGCTTTGGCGTTGGAGCCTCTCCTTCGCCGGCTGAAGGACGAGACCGGCAGTCCGGCCCTACGTGGAATTGCCGTTCCTGGAGGGTCTCGAGCCAGGGTTTTCGCGTACGCCGATGACGTATCTGCTTTCGTGTCGTCCCGCAACGATATTGAGGTGGTACAGAAGGCGCTTGATAGGTACGAGAAGGTGACAGGGGCCAAAATAAACCGCGACAAGTCGTCCGGCTTGCGGTTAGGTGCCTGGAAGGGGGTCGCTCTTCCGGCCCGCTTCGTTTGGACAGACGATCCTGTCCGCATTCTTGGAGTGTGGTTTGGGCCTGACCTGCAGCTGGAGAAGAATTGCTCTGAAGTACGAGCAAAGGTCGATTCCGCCTGTCAGACTTGGAATCGACGGAGGTTGTCCGTGAAGGGCAGGGCGGAGGTGTGTGCTACATACATTTTCCCCCTGATTCTTTATCGATTGTCCGTACTTCCTCTCTGTAAGACTCACAAGAAGGCGCTCGAGCAATCGCTATCCTCCATTTTATGGAGGGGACGCGGGAATCGGGTCGACAGACGAGTCTGCACTAAACGTCCGTGTCATGGGGGGCTGGGAATGCCGCACCTGCCGAGTCACATCCGTGCCTCTAGGTTGGCTTTCCTACGCCGTGCATTGACTGGAGGAGATCCGATTCTGGAGGGGATTGTTAGGGACGCGTTTCCTGGCCTTACCATCAGTCCCCCCCCCATCTCGCGGGTTGAGCGCGGCCGTAAAATCCGGGATCAATCGGTTTTCCTTCGCGAGTGTCGGTCGGCCTTGAGGGCCGTTCCCCGGTCCAGTGACCTTTCTCGGCCTAGGAAGGTCTTCTATCGTGAATTAGTGGAGAGGCCCACGAAGGATCTCCTACGAGATACGCTCGGCTTGTCGGAGGAGGAGCATTGCTCCTACTGGTCTTGGGCGCCAGTGGCGGATTACCTCAGTAACCCTGAGTTTTCGCTTAGCTGGCGATTGGCTCGGAATCGGCTGCCTCTCAACGACAAGGCTTTCATATGGGGCTTGGCGGATTTGCCAGACTGTGAACGGTGTGGCCTTGGCTTAGAAGAAACGGCTGCGCACACCTTCTACCATTGCCCCCAGGTCCGCCCCTTATGGGACCATGTCGGCGAGCTGACGGCTCGTCTCGCTCCCGAACAGCTTGTGTCCATTGACCGCGCATACGCGTGTGACAATGTGTCGCCCCCGTATTCCGGGATGAAACGGATGGTGTTTCTGACGCTGATGGCCACGGCTCGAATGGTGATTTGGACGACGCGAAAGGAGGAAGTCTTGCGAGGCAATCGTCTTTCTCATTCGGATCTGATTCGATTCTTTGAGGATCAGCTCAAGATGAAGATTACATCGGATAGAAAACGATTGCATTCGACAGTCTTTAGCGAAAGGTGGGTAAAAGAAGCGAGCTTGCTTCGTGTGAACGGGGCTAGCCTTGATTTTCTCTTCTAGGTCAACCTTTTGCACATCGGGGTGGCTTCCTGTGGAACCCTCCCCTTGGTTAGGTTAGACAAGCTTCAGTGTACCTAGTTAATGTGAGTAAGTGTTGTTCCTGGCCTGCATCCCGGCCGTTCTTTGGTTATGATCCAAGTCGAGATTCCCATCCTCCCCAGTTTGTTTTGACCCCCGCCCCATTTTCATCTCGACTGGGTCAGTTTTATATTTTCCCATTCCAGCCTAACATTTTATACTTTTTTCCACTCCCTTAGCGAGAGCGTCTCTTGATTTTGTCCCCTGGGCAGAATACAGCGGCCTCTCTGTTTTATGGGTTGGACGGTCCCTACTAACATCAATTATGTTTAGTTTGTATTTGTGTTTATTTTAAGTTTATTATTGGGTTCATTTCCCTCCCCTCTCATTTTATCATTATTAGAATTGTATATATATATATCATCATTAGAATCTTCATGGTATGGGGCGCGATTTTGGTAGGTCTCCCTTGAGAGCACGTGGTATTATGGTGGTTGAAGGATTGTTTGGTGATGGACGAGTTCTTTTGGTGAATGTGTAAAATGTAATGTACGAATGGGTCGCGAATCTGATTAGCTAGGTATAAGATAGTTAGTGTTGACCAGCCTCTACCCCTCCCCTTTATTGGCCTCGTGCCACAATTTGTACTTTTTGTACCAATAAATACCAGTCTTGTTCTTATGTCCATCGTCTTTGTCATGTTGAATTGATAATGTTAATTATATTTTATGAATATGTCCTGAAGATGGTTTATTAGACCGAAACGTCCGACGTTGACATTATATTAACATTAAAACGGCATAATTGCATATACGGATTTTTTGTTTGTTTTTTCAGTATATTTTTCTTCATATATATATATTTATAGTTAAAACATTTTTTCACCCTTGGGAGGATGATGAACCAGGTTAAAATCTACACCTGGGAAATAAATTATAACCAATGGACCCTCAATGTTGTCTGTTTTCTATTAAAATATTTAAATTAATATATATATATATATATATATATATATATATATATATATATATATATATATATACTAGTCGAATTACTCGCGCATTGCTATGTGGCACAATTTTTCTCTTTTGTTTTTGATGATTGATTTTTAATCATTGTTATATTTTGTGGAGAAAAATGATGTATTTATTTATTATGCATTGATCTTGCCGATGTGATCTCCATCTTCTGGCTTTCTCCTTCTATATTTTTGGATAGGAGTCATTCCTTTCTTTGTTAATTTAAATAAAAGGGAAAAAATTAAAAGATTTAATTTTAATTTAAATCAAAAGGAAAAAAATATTAGTTACCAAACGACCAAAAGGACAAATGACGACGACATTCCACACGTACGCACGCATGGGCACAAGTGCGCGAACGCCCACGCAGACACACAGACACGCACACGCACACGCACACACAGACACGCACACACAGACACGCACACACAGACACGCACACACAGACACGCACTCTCACGCATGGACACGCACTCGCGCGCACAGACACACAAACGCGTACACAGACACGCACACGGATACACATAAATTCACTCGCGCACAAAGAAACGCACACCTACACTATTAAAAAAAAAACTTGCAAAAATGAAAAGTGAATATAAACCGAGAAGCATAAGCAGTCAATTGCTGGTATCCGCTGATATCCGCTGACTAGTGGACAGAGTGATTCTCGGAGAGTAAGTCTACGAAACTCTGTAGTCGGGATGCTGAAGGTAACATCATTCAGCTAAGTAGCAATCCTTTTACTTGTATTAATTCTATGCAATTGAAATTATTTAAAAAATACCGATAAAGAGCACTTCTTCTGCATTTGTGTATCTTGGAAATTTCCTAGACGGTAAGGATTTGTTCATTTGAGAGTGTTCACTCAATTTATTTTGTTCTTACTTAATGCCTCTAAGATGAGAGTTCATTTATTGCTCGATCTATTTTTGTTTTCCATTTGTCTTTGCAGCTATTAGAGCCTTTCAGAGTTCTTCCGGCGAAGGTCGATGCCACCCGGACACAAATGGGAAGCAGTCAAAGATTTTGGTAATTCTGTTAAAACAAAACTTGAATGCCGTTTAAAGAAAGAAAGAAAGAAAGAAAGAATGAAAAATGAAAGGGAGAAAGAAAATGACAATGGTGAATGAGAAATAAATAAATAAAGAAAGAAAGAAAGAAAGAAAGAAAGAAAGAAAGAAAGAAAGAAAGAAAGAAAGAAAAAATGAAAAATGAAAGGAGAAAGAAAATGACAATGGTGATGAAAAAAAAAAGAAAGAAAGAATGAAAGAAAGAAAGAAAGAGGCAGATAACACATAAATTCACTAATAGGGAAAGAAGGCAGAAAATGGGGAAAGAAAAGATACGGCAGGAGACGCGAGAAGAAAGAAAGAAAGAAAGAAAGAAAGAAAGAAAGACGTAAATAAACAAATATAAAGAAACAAGTGTGTAAAAGAAAAAACATATGAGAAAACAAAGAAAAAGTTACACCATATAAAATATAGAAAATATAGAAAGAAAAAAAAACAGAAAACACACGATATAGAAAGGAAAGAAAGAAACAAGCGAAAAAGAAAGAAACAATGTAAAATAGAAGACACGGGGAAGAAGTGCTGAAAGAATTAATTAAAAAAAGGAAAAAGAAAGAAAGAAAGAAAGAAAGAAAGAATGAATGAAAGGCTATTGAAATGTGAGAAATGATCAAAATAAACGAGTAAGCAAGAAAGAAACTGCCAAATCGAGCCGGTCAGAGAGAGAAAGAAAAAACACAAAGTACAGAAAAAAAAAAGAAATTTCAGAAAGAAAAACAAAAGAAAGCACGCAATAGAGAAAAGAAAGAAAGAAACAAGCAAGCAAACAAAAACGGACAGAAATAAACACTTCAAAAGAGTTATCCGCGCGATAAGGTAGAACTGAAAGAATGAAAAGAAAAGAGAGTAAGTCAAAAAATGGTACATTTTTAAAAAGAAAACATCCATTCGGATATAGCCTTGGATGGCAACTAGTCTAGGAGAATACGACGGGAGAATCCACTATGAGAAAGAAAGCGGACAAACACTTGCAGCCTCGTATGATGTGGCATTTATTATGACATATCAACAAAGCCGCATAACCTTATTTTCTTCAATTTCTTTTTTTAGAAAAGGACAAAGGGACTTTTACTAAGTTAAAACTAAGTGTTGTGAAAGTGTAAAATCAATGTGTCAGTCTGGACACTTTGCCAGCTACCTTCCCCTCTTTTCTTTCTGTTTGTTTTTGTCGTTCTTGTATGTGTTATATGTAACAGGAATAGGTAGGCTTTCCTACCGCCCGGTCAACATTCCTCCCCCTTCTCTTGGACATGAGTAGAGGCTTACACCTTGTTTTTTGTTTAGGAAGGGGTTCCCGGTACTCTCTCTCTCTCTCTTGAACTCTGTACTAGTGCAGTTCTGTTTCTCCCGTGATGTGTGCAGTCTCTTCATTCTGAGGGTACACGGTTGACAGTTCTCTGTTTGCTGTTTCCGACTGGTAGTTAGGAGACCTAACTCTTGCGTAGCGTCTTGAGCGGCCGCTCTGATCAACATTTGTATAATACCGGGGTGTTTGTAGTGCCATGTCGCGCATGGAAAGGTGTCCCTCATTCACCTCCAGTGGGCAACCCTGAGGCCAAATTATGATGCAGGCTGTGCCAACTCCTCTCTGCCCACGTCACGGTCGATAATCGTCTGCTTCTTTTACTTCGGGCCTTCTCATCTTCCGACCATAATTCCACATGATGACTTACAAAGACCGAAAAAAGAATCCTAAACCAGCCCCTCAAAAATCACCTAAACCCCTCAACATTTCGTTCTCCAACATCCGTGGCATTAGAACAAACTTCTGCAGTATGGGATCTTTCCTCACTGCAAACTGCCCGGATATACTGGCTCTCTGTGAGACCAACCTTGTCTCGTCTATCCCCTCCTCTGATCTCTCGATCCCAGGCTATCTTCCTCCCCTCAGTAAAGACTCTCTAGCCCACATGCACAGCCCTGGTGTCTACGTCAAGGACCATCTCCCTCTGGCCAGAGAGTTGTCTCTCGAATCGCCAGACCAGTTGTATATGTGTCTCCGACTATCTCTTCTCAATGCGGTAAGCTATCACTTCTTCCTTTACCGCTCTGCATCCTCTCAAGACTGTGGGATACTCGATAGCATTTCTGACAGTATAGACAAGGTTCTCTCCCTCCACCCGTTTGCTCACATATTTGTGTTTGGCGATTTTAACGCCCATCATACCATGTGGCTTAAGAATGGTACCACTGACCACGCAGGCATTCAAACACTTAATTTTTCAGTCTCTCAATCCCTCACGCAGATAGTTAACTTCCCCACTCGTTTTGCCTTCAACCGGGAAGGTAAGGCCTCTCTTCTCAATCAATGTTTTACCTCCATCCAACTCTCCCTTCTTGGTAATTCCGATCATGCTGTAGTATCTGTTAACATCTTCAAATCCACCCCCTGCAAAGAACCTCCTACCACTAGAACTTCGTTCTACTATCAACGGGACTCGTTGCGTTATTTCCTCCGCGATGTCCCCTGGGATGTTGTCTTTACGCTACCCGTCCAAGAATGTGCTTCTGAGGTCTCATCCTGGGTTAAAGCTGGAATCGACGCTTTCATCCCCTCAAGGAAATATAGGGTCAAGTCGTGCTCCTCCCCTTGGTTCTCCGCTGCTTGCTCAGCCGCCATTGCCCATAGGAACTACTTCTTTCACCTATTTCGTAGCGACATGTCTGACTGCAATAGACGTCTCTTTGCCTCCACCTGTAACGAGTGTAAGCGTGTCCTCAACGATGTTAAGTCACTGTTTGCTGCTCGGATGAAGGAGCGTATTGTATCTCGCAAATTTGGCTCCAAAGATTATTGGTGTCTCTGCAAGAGGGTATTGAACAATTTCCGACCCTCTATACCTCCTTTGTTCAACCAGTTCGAAGTCTTGACCTTCTCTGCCGACAAGGCTGAATGCTTTGCTCGTAAAATTTTCATTCAACTCAACGCTGGACTCTTCCGGTGTACCCATACCCGACTTCTCTCTTAGAACTGAGCCCCTATTGAGTGGGTTACACATAACCCCATCTTTGGTATTGAGCATTATCTCCAATTTAGACCCCAACAAGGCTAGTGGTGGAGATGGGATACCAGCCATTGTCTTGAAGAAATGCGCGCCTGAAATTGGCGCCCGCCCTCTCTAAACTATATAACTACTGCCTCAAGGATTCTTGTTTTCCTGACTGCTGGAAGTCTTCCTCGATTGTTCCTGTCTTCAAGAAATCTAGCGACCCCTCTGACCCTTCTAATTACCGTTCTATCAGTCTCCTACCCCTCTTCGGCAAAGTCTTCGAAGCCCTAATCAATACCGAAGTGGTTGACCACCTTACATCCCATGATCTGCTCTCAGACTAGCTATATGGCTTCCGCTTTTCCCGATCTACAGCTGATGTGCTTACGGCCATCACTGAAACTGTCTACCAAGCTCTTCAAAATAAAGGGGAAGCTTATTCCGTGGCCCTAGACATCTCCAAAGCGTTTGATAGGGTTTGGCATGCCGGCCTTCTTCGCAACCTCCAGCGTTATGGCATTACGGGTCGATTGTTTGACCTAATACAATCATTCTTGTCAAACCGTGAATTGAAGGTCGTTCTCAACGGATTCTCTTCCAGTTCCTATCCTACGAACGCAGGTGTTCCTCAAGGCTCCATCCTAGGCCCCACTCTATTCCTTATCTACATAAATGACCTCCCTGACGCAATAACTTCCCAAGTTGGCATATACGCGGATGACACCACAATTTATTCCTGCCTCCAAAACAAATCTAGTCTCGCTGAGAAAACTCGCCTGGCCGTGCGTCTCCAAAAGGACCTCCAATCGATTGTGAACTGGGGCACGAATTGGCTGGTCAACTTCAACGCTTCTAAGACAAAACTGCTCTCTATTAATCACCACAGAGGTCCTTCCCTTCCCTCCATTAGAATGTCTGACGCTCAACTTCTCGAGAGCAACTCTCTGTGGCTACTCGGTCTCACGTTGACGGCTGACTTGAGATGGAACAAATACATTGAGTCAATTGCTTCGTCCACCGCAAGGAATGTTGGCTCCCTGTGCCGCGCCAGGAAATTTCTCTCCTCGGAATCAATCCTTCAGATCTACAAATCAACAATTCGACCATGCATTGAGTATTGCTGCCATATATGGTCTGGAGCCTCTTCTGTTTGTCTTGGGGCATGCAATATAATTGTCCCTGTTCTGGCATCTCGTCAACAGTCGCTCTCTCACAGACGCGCCGTCGCCTCTCTCTGTCTTTTTTACAAATACTTTCATGGCAATTGCTCCGAGGAGCTGCATTCGCTGGTTCCCAGACTTCATGAGTTCAAGCGCTCTACGAGGTTAGCATCCCGCTCTCACCCTTTCACTGTCGAAACTACTAAATGTAGCCGTCTCTTCTACTCCAATAGCTTCATGTCTCGCACCTCTCGCATGTGGAACTCCCTTCCCTATTCCAGTTTCCCTGAGAGCTATAATATCCAGCTATTCAAGTGTAATGTCAATCGACATCTCCAGTTGCCTTGATCTATCCACTCTCTTTCTCATCATCCTTTACTCTATCACTCCTGTCTGATCTTGCTCCAAATCTTCTGTAACCCTTGCGTCCTAGTGGCTTCCCGCCTTGCTTGGGGTAAAACGCTTAAATATATATATATATATATATATGTGTGTGTGTGTGTGTGTGTGTGTGTAACGTGCCACAAGGTCCCCAAACGACCTTCTCCTAGACAAGTTGCCATCCAAGGCTATAGAAACTAGTCTTTCCTGCTATGTATCCATAGTCGGAAGGAGAGTAAGACGAATAAAATCTTTGCCAAAGATATTAGTGCGTAAGTGAATGCTATGGATTCGACTGGAATTCGAACTCGGCTCTCCGATTTCTTTTTCTTATTGTCTATATTTTTATCACTTTTGTCATTAACAATCCGACATTGCGAAGCTAGCAGAAGAACGTAAAAAAAGTAATTTCAAAAGAATTAAAAGAATTACGTTTCAGATACGAAATTGAGCTGATATGGAACCCTGAGAAAAAAATTTATACGGGTGTAACAGCAAAATTGTCCAAATCGTGTAACAGCAAAATTGTCCAATTTTTAGATTAAGATTTGAACAGTTGTATCTTAGAAATAATTAAAGATATCTCACTGGAATTCTTCAAGTTCTTTATAACACTACTCGACTCTACTTTGAGCAATAACAATGTATAATTACTCTCCAGATTTATCATATAAGAAAATGACATGTTCAAAGATTGGAAGCAAATGAAGTAATGAAATAAAGTTCAAATATATATACATTGGTCCAGGTTAATTTTCCAGCTTATTCAAGATGATCTTCGCTCTCTCTAACCTTCTAACTTTCTGTCCTGGAGTAAGAAGATGCCTCACAGGTTTCACGTACGATTTAATTTTCAAATCTTTTTTCACTGCTCTTTGAACTGTCATAGCTGAAACTCCTTTAGCACATGCCAAACATCTTACTGATTGAGTTGTATCTTTTCTAATTGACTTCTTTAGCTCTCAGTTCAAATGATGATCCCACTTCTTGTTGTGACCTCCTGATATAGTTTTCCTCTCTACCGTTTCCTCTTTATAAGCATTCACTATTCTCTTGATGGTTGTTGAATGGACTTGTAGTGTGATCTAGTACCCACAAAGAAGGTGATGGAAACCAGAATATGAATGTTGGTACCATCACTGAATATCTGAATGATCTTTTTCCTCCCACCATTTCTCAGCTGGGAAGTCATCGCGAGGCTGACACAAAACGGTTTTAACCTGTTCTCTTCCTAGCTGAATAACTAAAAGATATTAAACATCTTGTGGGATGGATAATTACGCTGTTACACGATATGGACAATTTTGCAGTTAAACTGGATATATATATATATATATATATATATATATATATATATATATATATATATATACAAATATTCAATATTGTATCATATCTATTTCAGTCCAGAAGAAGAGAGTCAGTCAGGAAAAACATTGAAAAAATCCTACTATGCACGCCGGACACTATTAACCCCCCAAAAAAACATTTATACAGCAACAAAATCTGTGATTAGATCATATGAAAGTGCAAAATCACAAAATTTTAATTCACTATAATATGTCTATACAAAACACATTTCTCCGGCGCGCCAAATATAATTTTTCTACAACATATGGGAAAACAGAGAAGCCTTAATCGCCATTACAACTACTACTGCTATTATGACACGAGTCAGCAAGCAACAATACAGCGCTCCTTTTCCCCACTTGTCTATTGGCTTGACCAATTCTTTGTCTTGCCGACGTTTGACCCAATTTCATCCGGCAGGCGTGCTTACGATCTTACCAAATGGAAAACGCAACGCCATTTTCAACTAATTAACATTCTCTTCTTGTTGTATTGTAGTGTGATCTAGTACCCACAAAGAAGGTTTCAGCTCCCAAAGACATTCATGCTGACATGGTTGTTACATTATTGTATAACGGTCCAGCTTTATCAAGAGTGCAAAAGCAGAATTTAAGAGGAGAAGGGAGAGTCTTGAAGATGACTCATGTTCTGGATGATCTGAAATTGCCACCGCCGCGGAAAACATTGGTGATAGATCATAGGTTATTGACTATAAATCAAATAAGCAATGCTATTAGTTTGAGAGTGTTGAGAACATTCTAATGAACTTGGTATGACTAAGCTTTCCTATCTTCTGACACCTGATCAAGAGTATAACTGGATAATCTGACATTGCTCGAAGCAAATCCAGCTGAATTCCTTGACCGTTACTTAATCCAGGATCAGTGTTGGGTTTATCAAGTTGACCCAGAGATAATCCATATAATGGAAAAAGCCCTCCTCACCTGTTCCAAAAGAGACGAAGTTCTTTTCCTCTACAGGGAAGATGCTGTCCTCAGTTTCTTTTTGGATTCAACAGGCATTGTGTTTATGGACTATATTCAAAAGGTCTTACCATCAATGGAGAGTACTATGCCAATTTGAGGTAGTTAAGAAAGGCTATCAAGACCAATCTGACTAAATGGGTCTTGTTTCATCAAAACAGTATCCCAGCACATAAGTCCTTGGTTTCGGTGTTCGCTTGTGACTGTAACTTGGAACTGGTTGATCACTTTCCTTCTTCTCTTGATTGACTATCATCTGTTTCCCAACAGGAAAAATTTCTGAAGCTGAGATTAGTGTTATTTCATCACTTTGAGTCAGACACAAAGCGAGAATCCACCCAGTGGAAACATCCCTCCTTATCTTCGCCAAAGAAGGTCAAAGTCGTTTCAGCTCCAGGGAAGGTGATGTCCTCAGTTTCTTTTTTTAATGCAACAGGCATTGTGTTTATAGACTATATTCAATCGAATCACAACATCAATGTCTTGGTTCATCAAAACAATATTCCAGGACATAAGTCCTTGGTTTCAATAGCTGCTGTGCTTGGTCACTCTCCTGGTTCTCCTGATTTGACTATCATCTGTTCCCCAACATGAATAAACACTTGGCTGGGAACAAGTATCGCAGTCATATTTGCTGTCGTTGATTTTTTTTTTTTTACAATGGGTCGAAGTCTTTCTGAACAGTCAGATGGCAGTTAACCTGGAGAGAAACAATGCAGTTATTAATACGAAATTTGACATTGACGCAAGACTTCACAGCTTTAGCATCACTTGTTCATAGTAAATCTATGAACTTTTCAGCCCTCCTTTGTACGTGGAAACAAACAATGCAGTTAATAATAAGAGTTGAAATGTTTTGAGACAGATCCAATTGGTTTTCTTATTTAGCAAGGCCTCTGATCGAGAGATTGTATGATTTGAGGCGCACTAAATCGTTGTTATTTGCCTCCAGGTCCACCCTGACCTGAGGTGGTAGTATCTGTTTGGGTCCCAGCTATGGTAAAATAGTTATTTGATTTTTGTTTTGTAAGAAAGTATAAAAATTCATTATGTTAAAAATACCAGAAATATATTTATTAGAGAAAAAAAAGTGAGCAGTAGTTATAGATTTTTTTAGAAAAATGACAATCGGTTTATCAGAAACTGATAAACATGCATTTCTATAGTAAAATTACCAACAATACATTTTATCATCTACAAACTATATATCTTTAAAAAATATATACGTTTGCCTTGAAAGTATAAAATTATGGACAAAGTTGAAGCCATAGATTTCGGCATTAAATAAACCATAAACAAGAACAACCAAAGATATACCACTTGATGTTTAATAAATATATAAAAGAAATACTAACTAAAACTAAAGTTTTATTTACTGAATGATAGTGACATCTATCCGCACAAGATGAAGGCCGGTTCGTTCTGCGCAGATATAAACAATTAATTATAATTTGTATGAAATATCCCGCATATCGAATGTTAAATTAATAGCTACGTTGCGAAATTAGTTTTGAATTGAATCGTAAGATTGATTTGATGGACAAAGAGAAATATTAAATCACTTCAGACCTTATAAAAGGTAAAAAGAAGGAAATTGATTGGCAATTATCAGTAAATTGTGAAGAGGTTCGTTGAAGAACATGGACGAATTCGATGCATGTCTGATAAAGGCAAGTTGACTACATTAATTCGCCGAAACGTGCTATCTGAATCAAAAGAGAAGTTATATATATATATATATATATATATATATATATATATAGTTGAATGGATATGAGTTTGTGAACGTCGGTTTCACGCTTATGCGATCCTCAAACACTTTTTGTCTGATGATCGTATAAGCGTGAAACTGACGGTCACAAACTCATATCCATCCAAGAAAATATGTTAGCTCTATCACTGATATTGAGCGCTTTCCAAAAAGTACCACACATGGCGTCTCCAGTTAGTACATTTTACGGTATTTAAGGTATCAAAACAATTCAAATTGGCGTACATTGCATCAGTTTCAAGTGGGTTTTCAGTGTTTTCATAAAGTTGTGAGAACCATTTTTTTTATTATAACTTTATGTGTGATGCCAAAAGTGGTTTATATTAATAGTTTTTGATCGGAAACATCGAGTTTCAATTTTAATTTAAGTTTCCATTTTAAGGGCTTTGCAAATATAAAGAATTGGTAACAACTTGTATGAAACAACCTGAATAATGTATCTCAAATTAATAAACATTATTTGGTCAATATAAACTTGTATACTTTCTGAATATATAGTATTAGGTACATAGTTCGTAGATAAAATATATTGTTGGTATTTTTTTAAAAGAGATTGCTGGTAATTTCACTACAAAGAATTATTGCTGGTAATTTCATTATAAAAATGTACAGTTGATTTGTTTTGGAAGGGTTAATAATTCCCATAACTGGGACCCTAATAAGTGATACCACCACGGGTCAAGATGAACTTGAGTATCACAGTAGTTTAGAGGTGTGTCCACTATCCTAAGCACCTCCAATGTCCCGATAAAAGGCTTTGCTACCGGATGTAGTTCATCATCATACCCAGGACTGGAAAAATTGATGCTTTTTAACTGGTGAAAATGGAGAAGCATTTGTACTACGACATCCTTCCTCCAAATAAACAAACGCTGAATCCACACCATGTCCACACAAATGATGTCCCAAGTTGGACGAATTAATGGTAGCAATCATCATCATCTTCCTTCGACCTCCCAGTGGTTGGTCGGAATTCCATTAACAATGAATTTGCACACTGCTCAGTCTTACATTGCCATCTCCAGATGTTCAATGTCCAACCCTGAATCCACAGCCATGGGATCCGGAAAAGGCAAGTTTCATGTGAAGACACTTCCAGAAGGATGCCACAATCTCCCCTTCCATTCGGTGTTTGTGACTGGCAAACGGCAATCGCTTTGGGTTTAAGCTTCAGAGAGGTTGGTCTCAGTTCTCCGTAAATTCTGTCAAGGTAACAATAGATGAAAAGAATTGGCCAAGAGAAAGAACGGCAACTTCCGTCAGGATAAGAACATACCTAACGCGGTGCGTCCTGGGTGTGACGATAAACTACATCCGTGTCCTGGGTATGACGATAAACTACATCTTCGTTCTGAGTAAGACGATAAACTACGCCTAACAGCAAGGCCTCTGATAATACGTTTTTAAAAAAATTAATGTTGCCAGCTGTACGTTTTTGAAAAAATAGTATTAATAGTTATACGTTTTTTTTTTTTGTTTTTGTTTTTTTTTTAAGAATAGTGTTGCCGGCTATACGTTTTTGAAAAAATAATATTACCAGCTATACTTTTTTTTTAAATAATATTACCAGCTATACGTTTTTGAAAAAATAATATTATCAGTTATAGGTTTGGAAAAATGATATTACTAGCTATATGTTCTTTACAAAAATAATATTATCAGCTATACGTTTTGGAAAAAAAATATTACCAGCTATACGTTTATTTTTTTGTTTTTTTTTTTGTTTTTTTTTTTGTTTTGTTTTTTTGAAAGAATACGTTTTTGGAAAAAATAAAGCTATAAGTTTGGAAAAATAATATTACCAGCTATACGTTTTTGAAAAAATAATATTATCAGTTATGCATTTTGGAAAAATAATATTATCAGCTATACATTTTTTAGGAAAAAATTATTAGCAAAAATAGATTTTTGACAAAACAAAAATATTTCCAGGAAAAAAAAAAGTTTTTGGCATTAAATGACCCATTGGGGTTGATAAGCCGTAAAACAAAATGAATCAAACCAAACCTAACGCGGTGTTGGTCTTTATATAATGGCTGAGATGCCACACTCCAATCGTCGTCATCACTTGAGCTTGAATTTTCAGATTGTCACTTATTTCGACCCCTACAATGTTCACAAAATAAGAAGAAATTATATAAAGACCTGAAGAGAAGGAAGATATGAATGTGAAAAGAAGGCGGGAAAAAGGAAACTGCAGAAAGAAAGGAAGGAAGGAGTGGAGGAAGAGGGAAGGAATATATGAAGAAAGAAAGAAAGAAAGAAAGAAAGAAAGAAAGAAAGAAAGAAAGAAAGAAAAATGTGCAAACAATGCAACCTTTTACCATAAGTCAGAATGTCCTTCCCACACACTTTCTAAGGGTTGCACCATCCAAGATGTACATTCCAAATAATATGCATATATTATTAAAATGTTTAATTCTTTTAATATAAAAATAGAGATGATTGTTTGTTGGTTTAGTTTGCTTACTGGCATATCAACACCTTATGGGTCATTTAATGCCGAAATTTAATTTTCTTGGGAGCATCGGTAATTTCTTTTACAAAAAATGTTTTGCTGATATTATCTTTTTTTATATAAAAATGTATTGCTGGTATTTTTTTTTTTTTTTTTTACTGCTGGCATGTTCACAATAAAAATGTATTTCTGCACATTCATAGTATTTCGGTGTTAACAATTTGCCCAGAGCTGGGTCCCAAACAGGTGTTACCAAACCGAGTCAGATTGAACCTGGGTACAACAGCAATTAAGAGGGGTTTCATGTAGATGATAATGATTTACTGATGCAAATCTCACTGATTAACCCATAGCTAGGGAGAGAATAAGTAAATCCATACCTTTCTCAAGGATGTTTTCGCGTGAGAGTATATAACGAATCCAACTGGATTCGTTATATACCACTGATATGACTGTAAGCCTAAAGGTTTTTTACAAATTTAATAGTCATAGAAAATTTCGGTCGATTTTAAAACGTGAATATGTCTACACTAAATTGTTTTTATTCATAATTATTTATTGAATAAATAAACTGAAGCATCCTTCAATAAGCAAAAAGCTTACTAGAATGCCAGAGGAAAGAAGATAGGGAGAAAGAAACAAGAAAGAAAGAAAGAAAGAAAGAAAGAAAGAAAGAAAGAAAGAAAGAAAGAAAGAAAGAAAGATATACAAACGAATTTGAAAAGGCGGAAGAAAAGGAAAATGCAGAAAGGAAAGAAGGAAGAAAAAAGTGAAGGAGGAAGGAAAGAAGAAGATAGGAAGGAAGATAGGAACGAACGAACGAAAGAAAGAAAGAAAGAAAGAAAGAAAGAAAGAAAGAAAGAAAGAAAGAAAGAAAAATATACAAACGAATGTGAAAAGAAGGCGGAAAAGGAAACTGCAGAAAGAAAAGAAGGAAGGAGTGGAGGAAGAGGGAAGGAAGATATGAAGAAAGAAAGAAAGAAAGAAAGAAAGAAAGAAAGAAAGAAAGAAAGAAGGAAAGAAGGAAAAATGTACAAACGAATGTAAAAAGGCGACAGAAAAGGTAAATGCAGAAAGAAAAGAAGAAAAGAGTGAAGGAAAAAGGAATGAAGTAAAATCGGAAGGAAGATAGGAAGAAAGGAACGAGAACGAAAGAAAAAAATAAAGAAAGAAAAAAAGAAAAATATAAAAACGAATGTGGAAAGGAGGCAGAAAAGGAAAATGCAGAAAGGAAGAAAGGAGTGAAGGAAGGAAAGAAGATAAGAACGAAGAAACGAGAAAGAAAGAAAGAAAGAAAGAAAGAAATATAAACAAGCAAGTGGGTAAAAAGAAATAAACTGCTGAGAAAAGAAAAATCCAAGGAAATAAGGTGAAGAGAAAGGAAGAAAAAAGAAAAGTAAAGGTTTAAATGAAAGAGGTGAATGAATGATGAAACACAGAAGTGTGAAATATAAGAAAAAAGAAAGAGAAAGAAAAAGAAAGGAAAAAGAAAGAAAAAAGAACGTGAAAAGAGGCAGAAAAGGAACAAATGGGAAACGAAACAAAGAAAAATTGCGGGAAGAAAAAGTAAAAGAATTAATGGGCGAAGAAAGAAAGAAAGAAAGAAAGAAAGAAAGAAAGAAAGACAGAAAGAAAGAAAGAAAGAAAGAAAGAAAGAAAGAAAGAATGAAAGAAAGAAAGACAGACAGACAGACATACAGAAAGAAAGAAAGAAAGAAAGAAAGAAAGAAAGAAAGACAGACAGAAATACAGACAGAAAGAAAGAAAGAAACGAAAGAAAGAAAGAAAGAAAGAAAGAATGAAAGAAAGAAAGACAGACAGACAGACATACAGAAAGAAAGAAAGAAAGAAAGAAGAGAGTAAAATGAAAGAAAGGGAGAAACCATCAATACTAAGAAAATTAAATGGGTGAACCAATGAGAAACTTATGAAACGAAAAGCAAAGATAGCAACCATAAAAAAAAAAACAGAAACATTTTCCCAAAAATACGTTACGTTAAAAGGTTATAGAAATACTGAAAAAAAATAACAGAATGGAATAGAAAAATGCTAAGCAAATGGAAAGAAGCGACAAGAAAAAAGAAGTAAATGCGAGGCGGAAGATTAAAGAAAACAAAAAAAAAACGGTTTAAAAGAAAAGTCGTAGGACGAAGCATGCAAGAGATTTTCAAATCAATCAAAAAAGATAAGTTTAATTCGAGTTAAATGGAATCTCTTTTTGAGCGATTTTTACCAACTTGCACTTTTCTTGATTATTGCTACTTTTGTTTTACTTCGTTTTCTTTTACAAAAGATCTTCGAGGCTTTCTATTTAAAATTTATTTTCACTGTTATTTCTTGTATTTTTTTAAATTTATTCTGCAGAGGTTTTTTTCCCCCCCATTTAAAACTAACCTCCCATGTTCATTCGTGTTATACTATTTCTTTTAAGTTCTCTTTAAAGACATTTTCTTGTCCTATTAATTGTCTTGCTGGGCAACATTTGGGAAATAATTAAAAGAAATTGCTCTTCAGGCTTCTAGCAACTGGAGTTATAGCTATGTGGTTACTATTTAAGACTATCATTAAAGAACTTGTCTTCGATTCCTATAACATCAATGATTTTTAAGAATACATAACATATGGTTTTTAGCAAGAGAAAGACACCAAAAATGCGAACTGCGAATTGGATATGTTAAAACTAAACAGGTGTAAAAAATTAAAGTGTTTTAACGCAGGATAAAAGATATTGCACCGAATTCCGAACGGCCATTGGAATAACAAAATGTGGCTTCTAAAATCTAAGCAATGAATTAAAAACAAAAAAAAAAGGGTTTACGCTGATCACAGAACTATTTACCCGGCCTTAGTAACAATTCCGCCATGTTCGATAAGATTAAAATTGACGACTGCTCTTGAAAGATAAAACCACTCAGTCGTCAACTCGGGCAAAGAATAGCTTGTAAATTTTAACACATACAAGACCAAACTATTCTCTTTTAATCACCACAGAGGATCTTTTCTGACAGCCATTAGCATGGCTGATGCTAACTACCAATAAAAGAAAGTATTTGCGCTTTTTGGGACTGACTTTTTACATTTGGTCTTACGTTTTATACTTGGGCTCACGTTTTACACTTGGACTCACTTTTTATACTTCCGCTCACGTTATACACTTGCGCTCACGTTTTATACTGGGTCTTACGTTTTACATTCGAGCTCACGTTTTATACTTGGGCTCACGTTTTATACTTGGGCTCACGTTTTACACTTGGGCTCTACTTTTATACTGCGGCTCACGTTTTACATTTAGTCTTACGTTTTACACTCGAGCTCACGTTTTATACATGGGCTCACGTTTTAACCTTGGGCTCAAGTTTTAAAGTTGGGATCACTTTTTATACTTGGGCTCCCGTTATACACTTGGGCTCACGTTTTACACTTGGACTCACTTTTTATACTTCGGCTCACGTTATACACTTGCTCTCACGTTTTATACTGGGTCTTACGTTTTACACTCGAGCTCACGTTTTATACATGGGCTCACGTTTTAAACTTGGTGTAACGTTTTATACTTCGGCTCACGTTTTACACTGGGGCTCACGTTTTACACTGGGGCTCACGTTTTACATTTGGTCTTACGTTTTATACTTGGGCTCACGTTATACACTTGGACTCACTTTTTATACTTCGGCTCCCGTTATACACTTGGGCTCACGTTTTATACTGGATCTTAGGTTTTACACTCGGGCTCACATTTTATACTTGGGCTCACGTTTTATACTTGGGCTCACCTTTTAAACTTGGGAACACGTTTTATACTTGGTCTCACGTTTTAAACTTGGGATCACGTTTTATACTTGGGCTCACGTTTTACACTTGGGCTCACGTTTTATACTTGTGCTCACGTTTTACATTTGGACTCACTTTTTATACTTCGGCTCCTGTTATACACTTGCGCTCACGTTTTACACTTGGAATCACTTTTTATACTTCGGCTCACGTTATGCACTTGCTTTCACGTTTTATACTGGGTCTTACGTTTTACACTCGAGCTCATTTTTTATACTTTGGCTCACGTTTTACACTTGGACTCACGTTTTACACTTGGGCTCACGTTTTACACTTGGTCTCACGTTTTATACTGGGGCTTACGTTTTACATTTGGTCTTAAGTTTTATACTTCGGCTCACGTTATACACTTGGACTAACTTTTTATACTTCGGCTCCCGTTATAGACTTGGGCTCACGTTTCATACTGGGTCGTACGTTTTACACTCGGGCTCACGTTTTATACTTGGGATCACGTTTTATACTTGGGCTTACGTTTTACACTTAGGCTCACTTTTTACACATGTGCTCACGTTTTACATTTGGACTCACTTTTTATACTTCGGCTCCCGTTATAGACTTGGGCTCACGTTTTATACTGGGTCTTACGTTTTACACCTGGGCTCACGTTTTATACTTGGGCTCACGTTTTACATTGGGGATCACGTTTTATACATGAGCTCACGTTTTACACTTAGTATTACGTGTTATACTTCGGCTCACGTGAAGGGGAGTGAGTATATTGAATTTATGGGTCTGCTCCTAAGGAAGTTGGTTCATTGGGTCGCGCTAGAATGTTTCTCTCGTTAGAATCAATCTTGCATATTTATAAATCCACCATTCGATCTTTCATTGAATACTACTGCCATATTTGCTCAGCTTCTCTTACTATATACTCGAGATTCTTGAAAGAATTTAAAGAAGAGTTTGCAATATAATCAATCCTGATCTGGCATCTCGGCTTCAGCCGCTTTCTCACTGCCTTGATGTGGTTTATTTCTATTTTTTTAGCTAGATTCAACCGTATGTTCTATTATAATAGTTTCTTTTCTCGGAACGCTTTGTGGAACTCTCTTCCGATTTCATACGGCCGTGCCACCTGCAATTTAAATACAACGTCTATCGTCATCATCCACCTTGATTTATGTTCTTATATTGTTCTTTCTACTCACTAAAAACTTCTCATTCTGTTTCAATGTAAATAACCAATTGCGTTCTCATGATAATATCGCCTTGCAATCGGCGAAATGGTTTAATAAAAAGGAACCAAGAAAAGAGTGCTGAACGGCTATGTAATTCTGTTATTTGGCAATGAATGCTGGACTCGGAAATGAAGTGACGACTTGAGACAATAGAAGCGTGGTTCTATAAAAAGGATGATGAGAATACTATAGCGCGTAAGCAACGATGTAAAGGAAAATAGAAACAAAATGGACACTTATATTGAAAATTCTGGAACACATAATGAGGAAAGAGGGCTTAGAAAATTGAACTCACATGGTATATTGAATGCAATAGGGGCCTGGGTAGGCAGCGGGGTACCTAATTTTGTGATTGTATGATGGAATGGAGAGTAGGAGGGGTGTTTAAGAGACAATTATAAAAATAGATAAAACTTTAGTAAGAGCTCAAATAGGATAGGAAAATATGTGAAGCCAAGAGCACAAAACTCCTGAAGAGACACGGAACATAGAAGAAGGAGAAGAAGAAGAAGAAGGAGGAGGAAGAGACGGAAAAGAAAAAGAAGCAGAAGTGGAAGAAGAAGAAAACGAAGAAGAAGGAGGGAAAAGATAAGGAGAAAAAGAAGCAGAAGAGGAAGAAGCAGAAGAAAAAAAAGGAGGAGGAACAGAAGGAGGAGGAAAAAAGAATTAGAAGAAGAAGAAGGAGGAGAACAAGTACGAGGAGGAAAAAAGCAGAAGAAAAAGAAGAAAAAGAAGAAGGAGAAGCAGAAGAAGGAAGAGAAAAAAGAATTACAAGAAGGAGGAGGAGGAACATAAGGAGGAGAGAAAAAAGAGAAGGAGGAGGAGGAGGAAAAAAGAAGAAGGAGAGGAAGAAGGTTGAGGAGGACGAGTAAGAAAAAGAGACAGAAAAAAGAAGGAGAAGGAGGAGGAGGAAAAAAGAATTAGAAGAAGAAAAAGAGGAGAAAAAGAAGCAGAAGAAGAAATTGAAGAAGGAGAAGGAAGAGAAAAATAATTACGAGAAGGAAGAGGAGCAGAAGGTCGAAAGAAGAAGAAGAAGGAGATGGAGGAGGAAAGAAGAAGGAGGTGGAGGTGGAGGAGGAGGAAAGAAGAAGAAGAAAGAGGAGGAGAAGGCGAGAAGAAGAAGAATCATTTAGTACACGGCTTGGGAGTAAAATGGAAATAAATGTATTTGGAAAGAAAGATTCCGTCTAATTCTTTAATTCGAGAATATTTGAGTTCGTTCAGGAACGTTCTGATTGGCTGTTTAGCTAGAGGCAAATATTAGCCAGATCCTCTGGGCAAAAAGAAAAGGGAATGAAATCTGCCAGAACAAATTCTAAACTTCAACCTGGTTAAAACTCTGTCTATTTAATTTTATTTTAATATTTCGCTTCTCCTCTGACCTGGCGCTTCATCAGAATCAATTTTCTCCAGCGTTCAAACGATTCTCTCGTTTTACGGATTCTCCATTTTCCAACCAATCAAATCTGCTAACTTTACATTGCTAGAATTCGTCTTCTTCATCTGT
Source organism: Acanthosepion lycidas (assembly GCA_963932145.1). Lineage (NCBI taxonomy): Eukaryota > Metazoa > Mollusca > Cephalopoda > Sepiida > Sepiidae > Acanthosepion > Acanthosepion lycidas. The sequence continues at coordinate 44,334,373 of OZ010596.1, read as the reverse complement.
AAACGGAAACCTGCAGCTTTGATGTCTGCCTGCTTCTGCGTCTTCTTCTTCTTCTTCTTCTTCTCTGCCATCTATTTACTCAAGCCCATTCTTCTTCTGCTAAGTACCGTGTGCCTTCAGGACGTTGTCGGTCTTGGCCCTCCACATCTTCCTGTTCCTTGTATCTCTTAATAAATTTTGTCCTTTTGTTATTTCTCCCAAACCCTGTTCTACCATCCATTTCCTCATCATGTATGTTACATGCTGCTTTACTCTGTCTCTCTTTCCCACAATCTGTTTTGTGAGTCTTCTTTTTTTAAATATCATGTCCCTTAAAGACGTAGACGATTATGGCTCTCTACACCTTCCTTTCCCTTGTAGCTTTTAATAAGTTTTGTCTTTTTGTTATTTTTCCCAAACCCTGTTCTACCATCCATTTACTTAAGTTCATCAAGTATGTTATGTTTTGCTTTCCTCTGTCCCTCTTTCCCTCAATCTGTCCTGGAAGTATCAGGTTCTCCAAGCCCTCCTTCCTCATTACATGCCTCAGAAACCTCAACTGCCTCTTTCTGATGTTAAGTAAAAGTTTCCTTTTTGTTTCCATTTTTTTCAAAACCTTGTTGTTGCTCACACGTTTGGTCCATGGTATCCTCAGTATCTTTCTGTAGAACCACATTTTCATTGCTTCAAATCTCTTCTTCATCTTTGAGGAGATTGTCTAGCATTCATTGCCATACAGGAGGACAGATATCATGTAAGAGTTCAGTACACTTTTCTTTGTTTCTAACGATACTTTTTCTGTTTATTATCCGCTGAGGAGACCTTAATTAAACGATGTACCGTATCTCTTCAAGATTTCTGCAATCATAACTCTCCACTACTTCCTCTTTTTATTGTTGATATGTCCCGGAAATAGATATATTTGAACGAAGTAGCTAAGTGGTTTTGAGCTACTATAACCAAGTAGAATGCGGTAGCAGTAATCGACTGGTACGCGTCGTAATCGCAGGTAAGATGTGTAGATCAATGGCGTAGTCCAATGGGCGTCGTTATAGAATTAGCTCTCAGACTAAGCCTCTTGACTCTCGTACACGTCCGTCGGTATTCATGACGGACACCAGCAAATCATATTCCAGTGAGGGGGAACACAGGTGTACGCATATTCCATTATATCAATTGTTCTGAGTAACTTTTGACTCTTAGTTAATTCTGTCTTTTTATCATCTTTTCTAAATCCTCCCGACATCCATTTACTCAAACTCTCTAGGAAGGTTATGAGTCTTTTTTCTCTGCCTTCAATCTTTCCTGTGAGTAGCAAATTTCCCAAGCTCTCTTGCTTTATTATATGCACTAGAGATTTCAATCCCTTCTTCGTGATGCTAAGTCTAAAGGTTTATTTTGCTTCTATTTTCTCTGAAACTTTGTCTTTGCTCACATCCATCTGTAGAACCGGTGTACGGGTACGAAAGTTAAGCAACGAGGTTCCTGTCAATACCTAGATACGGGATTGCTTGCGAATATCATGCGCTACAATCTTGGATATACCAGGGATGTAATGGCTCGGAATTGTTAATCGAGAACCTGAGTTCCAATTCCGGTTGGGTTCATTATATTCAACTACGCGCAAATGCTTCTGGGAATAGTATAAATCCATCTCTTCTCCCCAACAGCTATGGGTTAAACAGTAAGGCTTTTTATCACCAAAGCAATATTCTATCCAAAAAATATAATCTGTACAATATTTTCTGATTTTAAATAACCTTAAAAAATTTGATACGTCTAAGAAAACGAATCAATAAATTCTGTCATCCAAATTTCTATTACTTCAAATAGTTTGTTTTTCTATCAGATTCATCTGTCTACCTTTTCGACCTATAGCCTTGGATAGCCGGACCTATAGCCTTGGATGGCAACTGGTCTATGAGAATACTACGAGAGAGTCCACTAATATATATATATATATATATATATATGTATACATGACGGGTCAAAACAGCTCAGTTCCTAGGAACCGACACCGACAACCAGCCACCAGCATATATGATTTGATTATAGTGGTGGAGGCTTTATGCAGAATCAACCACACTTTTTGAAGGGCCGAATACAGAGACCTGGTGCCCTACGTGCCACAAGGTCCCCAAACGACCCTCCGCAGGTTTTGAATTCATAGTTGTCCTTCTCCTAGACCAGTTGGTATCCAAGGCTATAGAACCCAGTCTATACTGCTATTTACCCATAGCTGGAGAGAAAATATCTTATGCCTGCCATTCCTAATCTAAAGCAAATCGAACGTATATGTACTTTTCTAAATCTCATGTAAACCAGACTGTTATATAAGAATAAAGTTTCTCTGCCGACACTCGAGTTTGAACATAGAACTACAGTGAGCAAACACAGGCGATCCCATTATTGAATTAAGTAAACCACATGACCATAGAGGAAACGCATAAGGAGGAATTAGCCTGGCGTCTAATTGGTCGCTATTTCTATTCTATCCTTTATTACTATACGGATCGCCATTTCTACTGTATCCTGTATTACTATACGGACCGCTATTCTTTTCACTATATTATTCTCTATACTGATTACTATTCTGTGGTTACTTTCCGAGCGGGTATTACCGAGCAAGTATTATTACTGCTAGATTATTCGAAGGTGTCTGACACCAGTATTATTCAACGGCGTTACGATAACTGTATCTGAGATTGCAAAGTCTCTCCTACAACAAGCATTTCGAAAGTGACAACGAGTATTCGTTGCCATCAAAAAAGTGGCATCGTGTGTTCGTTGACATCACAAAACAGACCTACGTCTTTTTGACTCTCGTGTAAACCATACATATGTCTACTTTTTTCACTACTCTGTAAACTGCACTTATGTCTACCATCTGAAATTTATTGTAAACCGGACGTAAGTGTACCTTTTTTATTCTCGTGTAAACTAGAGATATGTCTACCTTTTTGGCTTTAGTGTAAACCGGACCTATCTCTGCCTTATCAAATCTTGTCAAAATGAACCTGTTGCTGAGCAGACAATCTCGGGATACTGAAAGTGAAAGAGAATGAAAAGACATTAGAAGGAACGAGAAACCCAATCCTAAAGAGGAAACAAGGGATAAGGCCGGGGAGAAGTTGGAACTGGACGCTAGAGGAATTTATCTACTCTTATTGAGGAGAAAAAACGTAAGTGAATAAAATTGCAGGCAGAGACGTTAGAAGGAGAGAGTTGGAGTATTCAGTCTACAAAAGATTTCAAAAGGCAGAGATAGTTCCTGCTGAGACTAGAACCAAAAATTTAAATAAATGTTGGGTTTATACTGGGTTTGAAATGGTAGACATAGGTCTGGTATACACTAGAATCAAAAAGTTAAACATAAATTCGGTCTACTATTTGAGTTAAAAAGGCAGACATAGGTCCGGTTTATATCGGAGTCTGGAAAATGTTCTCTCGCAATGTAGTGAATTTAGATCAGGGGCTACAGTCGGTAAATTCAAGGTTCAGCTGAATTGCCATGTATGGCGTTTATGAGAAAAGTCTTAAGTATTGCGTAGGTTGTAAATAGTTCGCAATGGAGGTTCAGAAATGTCTATTAAAACAGAGCTATGAATAAAAGAAAATAATTTAATAGTCTTCTTCTCAATCTTCTTCGTCTCACGCTTCTTCGTCTCACTCTTCTTCTCTCCTCCCTCTCATTCTTCTCTTTCTCACTATTAGTCTTATTCTTACTCTCCTCACTCTTCTTCTCTCCTTCCTCTCATTCTTCTCTTTCTCGCTCTTAGTCTTATTCTTACTCTCCTCACCTTTCTTCTCTCCTTCCTCTCATTCTTCTCTTTCTCGCTCTTAGTCTTATTCTTACTCTCCTCACTCTTCTTCTTCTCACTCTTCTTCTTACTCTTATTCTCATTCTTCTTCTTCCTCTCACTCTTCGTCTTACTCTTATTTTCATTTATCTTCTCACTCTTCTTCTTCTTTTTCTCGGTCTTCTTCTTCTTCTTCTTCTTCTTCTTCTTCTGCGGATCCTGCGTATGGTAGGCTGACAAGTAATATAACATATCACATTCTAGATAACAACAACAGTCAGATGCGTTATATATGCAACTTCCGATCGCCATCCGGAAATCTATTTAACTTCAAGGCTATTGGAACAGAATTGGCCGACATGAAGTCTTCATAATCGCAAAGGAAACATTAATCAGTGTAATACTCGGCTACCCCTTACACACACGAACAGACTTAAATAAATGCACCATGTTATAATCACACAGCCGCACCTATTCATTCATAAAATAAATTGTCTTGATTCAACGAACAGAGATTCTTCAGTCTACTTGTTTTGAATTGTGTGTAATAATTGGTATATATATATATATATATATATATATATATATATATATATATATATATATATATATATAAGGATAAAACGAGTAACTAAAAAATTTCTAACTAAACATATGTTCTAAATACACATACTAACAACAACAAACACACACACATTTCCCATATTTATTTATTTGAATAATAATTAATTGTTTTATTACATTTTCAGCAGAGGAACATTTTTTCCACCAATCCAAGAAGAATTTGGATTACTACCACTCATAAAAGATTGTGTGTTATATATAGGAAAACATAAAGAAATAATTAATTCCTTTTTAATAATATGTAGAAATAACCATTCTACGCCTGATAAAGTTCACAAGACCTGAAAAACGTGTAACAAAAAATACGGAAAATAAAGTATCATATTTTTAAAAATAAAAAAATAAATCCACTGTCTAACCAAAACCATTTGCGGCTTCTCTTTTGATATATATATATATATATATATATATATATATATATATATATATATATATATATGTGTGTGTGTGTGTGTGTGTGTGTGTGTGTATAGAAATATTTATAAAACTATATATATATATATATATAATATATTTGTTTAAAAATATGATTCCTTCGCTACATAAGAGTTCTCATGTTTCAAAAATGAGAGCCGAAACCACCCAAATAATTATCAAAATTAAGTTGAATTAAGGTGTTTAGTCCCGTTTCATCTTCAAGCGAAATTTTAGGAATAAGCTATCTCTTGGTTTACGTGTGTTTTTAGGCATGGTTCGTTATAACATTCGTTATTGTGGCAGTGGCTAGGCGAGTCATGTTGGTTAAATGGTCAAAGAGTTAATTCTTATTTATAGATTCATCATCTTCTGAGAGGTTTTGCTCAGGTTGGGTAGGGTATCTATTTCCAGGCTAATGTTGGCGGTCAGCCTCTAGTTAGTTCCCAGTCAGGGATATTTTTATGGCGCGCCTACAAGTCGTTATGTGTCGGGAGGATTTTGTTTTATTATTGTCTATCTGATTATCTATTGATTTATTTGTTTATTCTAGTGGGTGTTTTATATACAAACCGTATTACATTGAATTTCAATTTGTTTTTTGGCGACTAGAGAAAGGGTTTTTCCTATTTAATGATTTGGCTAAGCTTTTAAGACTTTTATTAAACTATGGGATTTTTTATGCTAATTATTTAATGCGAAAATTTGTTGATGTCGGCAAAAAACCGTTAGCTCCTGCCTATGGTTTAATTATTTTTCATTATTTAGGAATTTAATGATGTGTAGTTTTTCATGTAGGCATAAAGGGCATGGGTCATCCGAGTTTTTACAAGTTCTTGTTTTATTTACTATTTTCCATTTTACTTTTGGTGTTTTATTAGTTTCTTTTAGATGCCAGAAATATTGGGATAGACATGTCTGATTTCTATTTTAAATATTGTTGAAGGAGCTCTTGTGTTGCCTCCATCTAATTTTAAATTCATTCTTCGTTGACCCAATGTATATCCTATCAGTGTTAGGACTCTCAATGGATGAGATAGTGCATTGGTATACCACGAATTGTGTGAGGCATTTATTTTCCAACGGACAGTCTCTAGGATTTCTACAATCACATAATTTTTCGTTATTTTTATCTAATTTTAAGTCAAATCACCCTCCATCTATAATTAAGCATATACCCACATCAATAGAGAAAAGAATCAGTATGAACTCAGCAAATAAGGAAATATTCCGACAACACCGTAGTTTTTATAACACAGCCATGAAAAATAGCTGATACAAAAACGCTGACATAACCTATAGAAACGATAGTACCAATAAGAAAAACAGGAAAAGAAAGATCATCTGGTATACCCCTCCGCACAACCAAATGGTCAGTACCAAACTAGGCTACACACTTCATGAAAGGAAATACTTGTTTTTCGTGGTTTTAACAAATTGCGATAACTCTGTTTAAGAGGGACCCTAAAGCATATTTTGTATCGCAGAAAACCCATTACATTGTCGGCCCTTAGATAAGAAATTGAAGAAATCCCACTGGAGACTTTGGTCAACGTCGACCAAGCAGTATTTCGCCGTACTAATACCTGGAATCTAAATGCCACCATTTTGAGCATCTCTTGTGATTGTAGAATCCAAAGATAAATTGTATTAATCTCATGCAGTTTGAATAAATTTAGTATTAAAATATCTATACAAGTTTATCCTTTTCTGAAATGGATATATATATTTTGAGGTGGACTCTCTCTCCCTCTCCCTCTCCCTCTCACTCTCTCTTTATATATATATATATATATATATATATATAATTTATTCGAAATTTATAACAAACATGTTATAAAATCACTACAAAAATAGCCGTCTTGTTTCAACACTTCTACATTCAACTCCATCACTTGATAAGACACCAGTAGTGTTGAAGCAAAATGGCTATTTTTGTAGTGATTTTATAACATATTTATGTTACAATTTTCGAATAAATTATATTTGCTCTACTCTGTATTGACTACTCTTTCATGAATAGTATTTTTGGTTATTGGAATTTATTCCGTATACACCAATCCCATACTTGGGGATAGATAGATAGATAGATAGATAGATAGATAGATAGATAGATAGATACCATACCTTCCTTCAAAGATGTTTCATAGAATAATATAGACATATTGTGTTGACTTTTTTATACTGACCTTTTCTTGTTGATTAAGCAGTTTTCTGGGTGTTATGATGAAATTCAAAGAAGGCCCCGTAGTTTTTTTTTTGTTTTTTTTATTACCCAAGTACTTTCAATCTTTTCCAAGATCATCTTCAGAGGTAAATTACAAAGACAAACTTAATGCAACTGGGGAAAAAATCTGCATTCCGTCATGACGGTGATTTTTAAAAAGACGCGCCAACGTGCTCTGTAACTATTTTAAAAATTTTAAATTTATCTGTTGTCGCTATGGAATGAAAAATATGTAAAGAAAACAAGTGAACGTTGAACTTTGAAATCTAGAACACAGCATAAGTAGTAAAAAGCGAATAGTTGAAATGTTTTGAAGTTACAAAAACACATATACATACTCGCAGACAACTTAACCCCCTGAAGATGGTCTGAAATGAGATTGAAAGTACTTGGGAAAATAAAAAAAAATATTTGAAAGAAAATTTTGATATATTTCTTAATAAATTTTCTAAGGCTGCCAAGAAATTAAGCCGTGGACGTCAAAGAATCCCAACGAAAACTAATCGACATGATATGCAATTTTTGACAAACAAGCTTCCCAATATAAGGGAGCTGACCAAAAATCGGTAGAAACGTAAAATGGGATAAAATGTTATATGCATTTTAATATTTTGTTGCTATATTTGTAATAAATTTTGTTTAGTGTTGGTTGATTGATTTTAATATAGAGAGCCTTTTGAAGTAATTATTTATTATTTTTGTAGTCTAATATTAGGTTGGTGCAAAAATAATGACGTAATAATGTCGTTTTTTGACCTATTTTTTAACGTCAAAAAACGACATTATTACGTCATTATTTTTGCACCAACCTAATATATAGAATACAGTGTAACCCGGATATAAGAGAGTTGTCGGTACCGGAGACTGTCTCTTATATCCGGGTTTCTCTTATATCCGGGTTTGGCCTATTTTATATACATTAACACAGGCTCTAATTTGAGACCAGAGAAAATATATCTTATATCCGGGTTTCTCTTATATTCGGGTCTCTTATATCCGGGTTACACTGTATATATATATATATATTAGAATTTTGAAACAGTTTTTTGAAACAGCATTAACTCAAACCAATATTGTCCAATCGCTGAATGCGGACTGTTTTGGATATGTGTTTAGTTTCTTACTTTTTGATATTCTCTAACACTTGGTGGCGTTATTGGCTTACGTAGGGTGTGAAATTATATATAAAAAAATGTATCTATATTACATTTGGTCATTTCCAGTCCCAGAATTAAACATTCTTCTTAATTCTACACCCTCCTCTATTTTACTTCTGATAGTAAATTTTTAAAATATCTCCGTCTCTTCAGGCGATGCGAAAAAAAAAAAGAAGATTAATCATTAGAAAATACTAATATAAGAATTTCTTACCTCGATTCATAACTTTGTAAAACGATTTTTACCTTAAGAAATAACCTATTAATTATTCGAAAGAGAATTGCAAGGCAGTTTCTCCCCTGAAAATTTGGAGTATGAGTAATTTAAATTGCTTCTTCCGCTAACTTTATCTTTTCGGCAATCAATATGGCTGCCGAGTTACCACCCATTGACCGTCTAACAAACACCAGACATAAAATATCAGTTGAAAAAGATTAAAAGACAGAAAACTAAATGTAAAAGAGATTTTAGCTTCAGGTCCTGTTTATGCCTGTGGCAAATTTCCTTGAGTAGGCCCAAAAAAAAAAGTAAAAAATAAAAAATTCCGTGTGCCTATAAGATTGAAGAAAGCGTTATATAACAAATTTAGCAATTTTGCAATCAAGGATGGTTATTTCGCTAACAACGGCTCCTCGTCGGGACATGAAGTTAATATACTAAAAATCAGAAGGATTCTTCAATATCTGCCTGTATGACTGAGAAGAAGTATTATGATTTCCGATACTATTTACAGTTGTACGGTAGTTGTACGCTCCGGGCTTCTTCGGGTGATTGGAACGCTGAGATGAGTTATTATGATTACCTATATTATTTACATTATTCGGACTTTTATCGTCATCTTCATTGCCATATTCGCAACGTTTCGGCCGTTGTACGCTCCGGCCTTCTTCGAGTGAGTAGATCTCTGAGATGAGGTATTATGGTTACTTACATTATGTACATTATTTACATTATTCAAACTGTTATCCTCATCTTCATTGTCATATTCACAACGTTTCGGTCGTTGTAGGCTCCGGCCTTCTTCCGGTGATTGGATGTCTTAGATGAGATATTATGATTACCCATATTATTTACATTATTCAGAGTGTTATCCTCATCATCATTGTCATATTCACAACGTTTCGGCCGTTGTACGCTGCGGCCTTCTTCTGGTGATTGGAATCTACCCCGGTGGATGAAATAAAGGGAACGGTTCGAAATGCTAATCTCCTGACGAAGGCCGGAGCGTACAATCGCTGAAACGTTGTGAATATGGCAATGAAGATGATGATATCAGTCCAAATAATGTAAATAATACAGAAGGGTTCTGTTGTTATACAGAGTAATACAGATTTCGTAATTGTTAAATCTGTGATACCGACAAAGAATAACTATTAGTTTGGTGCAAAAATAATGATGTAATAATGTCGTTTTTTGACGTTACGTCAAAAAACGACATTATTACGTCATTATTTTTGCACCAATCTAATATTACTAATTACAATTAGGAATGCTGAAAAGTGGCGAATAATGGGAAATCCTGAGTAGACTGTCTGGAAAAATGAAAAAATTTGGTTTACTATGTTAGAGGCAGTAGAGATAATTTAGAAAAATGGAGTGGGTCTAGTAATAAAAACGCAGTATCGATAAGAAACATGAAAGTGTCTAATAATGTGATAGGCAGGATCCACAGGACACGTGGATAGTGGCTAATAAGGTGAGACGCAGTATCCACAAGAAACATGGATAGTGGCTAATAATGTGAGACGCAGTGTAGTCATTTAAGAAAAAAATTTAAAGTTCAAATAATGTGAGACGTATTTTTAGACTATTAGAAAAATTCAAAGTGGCCAATAATGTAAACGTATTATACAGAAACATGAATAGTGGCTAATAATATGAAATGTAGTGTATACATTTAGGAATTTTTTTTAATTTGATATTGATGAGAGGGATTGGAGTAAATTAGGATAAGTGGCTAATAGTCTAAAAGTATCATCAACAGGAAACGAATAGTGGCTAATAATGCGAGACGCAATGTAGACATTTAGGAAAATTTTAAAAATGGCTAATAATGTGATACTCATTACAGACAACTAGGGAAATGAAAAGTGGCTAATAATGTAAATGTAGTATCAACAGAAATATGAATAGTGGCTAATAATGTGAGACGCAGTTTAGTTTTTAAGAAAAAAAACTTAAAATTCTAATACTGTGAGACGTATTTTAGACTATTATGAAAATTAAAAGTGGTCAATAATATATATATATATATATATATATATATATATATATATATATATATATATATATATATATATATATATATATATGGCTTGTGGTTGCGTTTAGCATGGAACAGTGGCTCGCCTCTAAGTGTTGACTTCAACGGTCAGTTTATATTTATATTTACATACGCTCTATCTCGGACATTGAGCATTTTAACTCCTAATTATAGCATACATTAAAACTATATTTCTTCATCTCTGTCGTGCAACAATAGTAAAAACGTTAAAATGTCCCTACCGTTCTGCTCCGCGGTGATAAATTGGGGGTAGAATCTCTAACTGATACCAAATCGGTCGTGTTTCGATCCCACCTTGAAGCAATCGAATGTCTAGCCACGCTAAGCTGATAAGCTGTGATACAGCCAAACAGTCTGTCTGTGGATGACTATATATATATCTATATATATATATATATATATATATATATATATGTGTGTGTGTGTGTGTGTGTGTGTGTGTGTGTGTGTGTGTGTGTGTGTGTGTGAATAAATATAGTTTTAAGATATGTTATATTTATGTGATAAAGTACTCAAAATTAGAGATAGAGCGTATATTAATATAAAAGTGAACATTGAAGTCAACCCTCAGAGGCGACAGGCTGTGTCATGCTAGACGCAATCGTCAGGCTGTGAATGTTGGATTTTCCTTGACTATTCATATATATGGGTCAATGGTGCCTTGTAGGTAAACTATTCTGGAAAATAAGGAAAAGATCATCAGCCTACAACAATCAATCAAAACCCTCAAACTTTGCTTGGACGAAAAAATAGCTATTATTACCTTCCCAGACCAAAACAAATTACTAAATAAACAATCTGGGCTCATCTCAAAATGCAGACATGAAAACAAATTTTTACTAGCTTACATAAAAATAAACATTGAATTCAGCACTCAGAGGCGACAGACTGTTTCATGCTGGAGGGGAATCGTCAAGTGGACTGACAATTGCGTCTAGCATGAAACATCCTGTCTGAGTGTTGATTTCAATGTTCACTTCTATATATATATATATATATATATATATATATATATACCAAAACAACACACAATGCCTGGCGAATTTTTGTTGACCTCAATGTCCACGTTCTTATTTACATACGCATTTTCGCTGATATTGAGAACTTTTTACTCTCTCTCTCTCTCTCTCTCTCTATATATATATATATATATATATATATACAGAGAGAGAGAGAGATAACAAACTGTGGTAGATAGATATAACATCTATCTATCTCACTTTCTCTCTCTGTCTCTGTTTCTCTCTCTCTCTTTCTCTCTCTCTCTCTCTATATATATATATATAGAGAGAGAGAGAGATAACAAACTGTGGTAGATAGATATAACATCTATCTATCTCACTTTCTCTCTCTATCTCTGTTTCTCTCTCTCTCTTTCTTTCTCTCTCTCTCTCTCTCTCTATATATATATATAGAGAGAGAGAGAGAGATAACAAACTGTGGTAGATAGATATAACATCTATCTATCTCACTTTCTCTCTCTGTCTCTGTTTCTCTCTCTCTCTCTCTCTCTCTATATATATATATATATATATATATATATATATATATATGTGTGTGTGTGTCTGTGTGTGTGTGTTAATTGATAACACCCGAAGCAAGCAAGTAAAGCAAATACAGCTACTCGCACACCAGGGTTTACAAGGTGTAGAGGAATTTGGAACGGAAACATCAGTCATGAGGAGAAAGAAAAGATTAGTCAAGAGGACAGTACATAGCGATTAACATTGCATTTGCAGATTAATGTTGGTTGGATAGCATGAAGCAGGAAGGGAATTCCACAAGCTAAAAGTGCGGGATAAGAAACTGTTAGCTAGCTAGCTAGCTAGCTAGATAGATAGATAGGGAACGTTCTGAGATAGATAGATAGATAGATAGATAGATAGATAGATAGATAGATAGATAGATAGATAGATAGATAGGGAACGTTCTGAGATAGATAGATAGATAGATAGATAGATAGATAGATAGATAGATAGATAGATAGATAGATAGATAGATATTACTATACTTAGATGATAACCGATTCCAGAAACTAACACAAAGTGTAAACGGGAAAACGCTACAAAGACTGTCCCAAGAGCACATTCAGGCTAACATTGACAGCAGCGTTTGGGAAGATCTCGTGTCTTAAATATCAACTAGGAAGACACTGATAACGGCTTCTACTAATGCTTTTGTTGCTTTATACAAAAAGTTACTAAAAAAACATTTACCTCGGCGCGACCGTTTTCTTGAGTAGTCACACACGTCACTACAGCGACCATACAATCGATTACGATGATTTCTAGTTTGATTACAAATCTATATGTGAGACTAAGTTGCTAATTTTTAAGACACATGAAACAAACCTATTCTCTTTTAATCGTCTAAGAGAACCATTTGTTACTTTCCATCAACATGGCTGATGCCAATCGCCTGGAGAGAGACCATTACGATTTCTCAGGTTAACATTTTGCAATAATATAAAGTGGAAAGATTATATTTAATCACTTGCTAGGTTTCCTGCTAGGAATTTTTGTTCACTGTGTCGTGTTAGACAGTTGTCCCCTCCAGAATCTACCTTATTTATTTATAAGTCTACCATTTGCATATTGCTGTCACGTCTGGTTGCATCTACTGTGCAATTAGAAATTCTTGATAAAGTCCAAAGAATCTGCAATTTTATCGGTACTGATCTAGGCATCTCGGCTTCACTCACTCAACCACCGGCCTAACGTAACTTCCCTGTGCCTTTTCTATAAATATTTCCATGCTGATGACCTTTCCTACTTGACACCTCAACTTTAAGCGCAGTAATATAGTGACGGCTAGGTCTCATCATTTTACGGCTGAAATGGATAGATGTAACTGCCAACAGTTTCTTCGCGCGCACTTCTCGCTTGTGGAACTTTCTTTTGGCGTCAAACTTTCCAGTCGAAAATTTAAATGCCATGACAATCGTTATCTTGTGGCTTTTTGATTCCACTTCTCTTTTAGATAAGGTTTTTCTTTGTCTTGTATTTTTTCACATTCAGTAACCCTTGCGTTTTCGTGTTTTTATTACCTTGTTTGAGGCGAAATGATTATTTAAAAATCCCATTCCTTTACCCATTAAAATTCCATTCAGTTTACGTCTAAAAAATTACATTCAGTTACTGTCTAAAAAATCCCGTCCCGTTACTCTTTGAATAATCCCTCTAAAATATCCCATTTCTTTACCATCTAAAAATCTGTCATTTACCGTCTAAAAAATACTATTCCTCTTACCTCTAAAAATCCCAGTCACTTACTGTCTAAAAAATTTCATTCAGTTACTGTCTAAATAATCCCTCTAAAAATTCCATTCAGTTACCCTCTAAAAATTCCCATTCCTTTACCCTCTAAAAATTCCCGTTCATTTTTCCTCTAAAAGTTTCCATTTCCGTTGCTTTATAATCCCTTTAAAAATTCCATTCAGTTACTTTATAATCTCTCTAAAAATCCCATTCAGTTACTTTATAATCTCTCTAAAAATTTCATTCAGTTACTTTATAATCCCTCTAAAAATTCCATTCAGTTACCCTCAAATAAATTCTATTCCGCTTCCCTCTAAAAAAATCCTAGCCAGTTACCGTTTAAAAAATCCAATTCAATAACCCTCTAAAAAATCCAATTCAATAACCCTTTAAAAAATCCAATTCAATAACCCTCTAAAATATTCAATTCAGTTACTCTTTAATCCCTCTAAAAATTACATTCAGTTACCCTCTAAAAAAATTTCATTATTTTACCGTCTAAAAAATTCTATTCACTTACCTTCGTGATTTTATTAGGTGAACATTGGTAAAAAAAAAAGATAATGTTTTTTGACTCTTCTATATACACCGTCGACCATGTTTCCTTTTCACAGCAACTTTCAAAGTTTTCTTTACTTTTCTCCATTTACTCTTGTCTCTTTGTTTCTGTCTATCTTTCCGCTTTTTACTTTCTTCCTTCACCTTTTTTTAAAAGTATGTCTTTAATTTTATTTTTCTTAATTTTTTGGCCGATTTATTTTAACCTCAAGGTTTATGGATTCATGTTTTCATAAAACAGAGCGAAAGATTTTAGAAGACTAAAACATAGAAAAAAAAAACATCTAATCAAATGAAACAATGAAAATTAATTGATTTTTCTGATAATTTTCCACGAATTGTCAGGGCCTTATCGGGACGAGAAAGAAATCCTGCTTCAGCCAAAAATCCTTCAGCAAATACCCTTTTCAGCTCCCTTCTTTACACACTTTCATTTTTTTTTTTTTTTTTTTTTTGCTTTCTTTCGTTTTTTCTTTCGTTTTGTTATTTCTTTCTTACGTTCTTCCTGTTTCTTTCTTTTTTTTTTCGTTTTTTCATTCTTTTTCCTTCTTACTTTGTTTCATTCTTTCTTTTAGCATTACTCATCTCTCTCTCTCTCTCTCTCTCTCTCTCTCTCTCTCTCTCTCTTGCTACCTTGCTTACATTCTTTTTTCTGTCTTTATCTTATTCTTTTTCTATATCTTTTTTTATCTTTCTCTCTCTCTCTCTCTCTCTTTGTCAACTTTTTATTCTTTTCTTTCCTGCGTTCTTCTCCTTTTTGCACGCGTTCTTTCTTTTCGTTTCACTGTTTTCTTCCTTCTTTCTTTTTCTCCTTTCTATCATAATTTCAACTTCCGATTTTTCTCCTTTGCTTGTATTCTTTGCTTTCGTCTTATCTATTGAATTTTGCCTTTCTCTCTTTCTCATTTACTTAGATTCTTTCTTTTTCTCCTTTCTATTTTAATTTCCCCTTTCTCTCTTACTGTCCTGCTTCGATTCTTTCTCCCCCCCCCTTTCTATCGTAATTTCTACTTTCTCTCTTCTTTTCTCTTTCATTCTTTCGTTCTCATTGCGCTGTTTCTTCCTATTTTTTCTTTCTTTCTTCTTTTATTATCTTTATTTGATTCTTGCTTGATAGCTTTCTTTTTCTTTATTTCATTCTTTCTTTCTTCCTTCACTTTCTTTTTTACTGTTCATAACTGGCAATTTCTCACTTTGCTCAATTGTATCCATCTAACACGGTTATCTATCTGTCTGCCTGTCTATCTATCTATCTATCTATCTATCTATCTATCTATCTATCTATCTATCTATCTAAGTTTCTGGTCATCTATCTATCTATCTATCTATCTATCTAAGTTTCTTGTCATCTATCTATCTATCTATCTATCTATTTATCTATCTATCTATCTATCTATCTATCTATCTATCTTAGTCTGTTGTCTGTCTAGCTATCTATCTAGTATCTATCAATCTAAGTTTCTTGTCATCTATCTATCTATCTATCTATCTATCTGAGTCTGTTGTCTGTCTAGCTATCTATCTAGTATCTAAGTTTCTTGTAATCTATCTATCTATCTATCTATCTATCTATATATATATATATATATATATATATATATATATATATATATATATGAATCTGTTGTCTGTCTATCTATCTATCTATGTAGTATCTATCTAAGTTTCTTGTCATCTATCTATCTATCTATCTGAGTCTGTTGTCTGTATATCTATCTATCTGTCTATCTATCTGGCTCCCTGAGCCTGTTCATGTTTATTGCTCTCTCTCTCTCTCTCTCTCTCTCTCTCTCTCCCTCTCTAAATCTGCCCAAATCTATCTAACTCCGAAATTATCTCTTCGTCTCTATATATCTTTTTATCCATCTCTCTCTCTCTCTATCTATTTATCTATCCATCTGATTCTGTTCATGACTACTGCCCTCTCTCTCTCTCTCTCTCTCTCTCTCTCTCTCTCTCTTTCACTGTCTCTCTAAGCCTGTTCAAATCTAACACCGTTATTATCTCTATGTCTATCTATCTGTCTGTCTGTCTCTTTCTTTCTCTCTCTCTCTCCATGTATATATATATATATATATGTGTGTGTGTGTGTGTGTTTAACTGTGGAGATTGAAACGAGAGAGATGAATAAATTTAGAAATGGGAAGAATTCTCGAATCATGTCTTCCTTTCACTAAATAATTCTCATTTTTCTTTTCCTCGTGTTCTTTTCTCTATCTTTCTCTGACGATTTTTCTACACTCTCTCTAGCTTTTTTTTCTTTCTCTCTCTCTCTCTCTCTCTCTCTCTCTCTTTCTGTCACACTTTTTTTTCTCTTTCCACTTTCTATCACTGACTTTCCTTCTCTCTTTCTGTCATTGTTTATCGCCTGTTTAGCTATCACTATTCCTTCTTCTCCTTTTCCATCGCTGTTTTCCTCTCTTAATGCAATTTTCAAACAACAACGCTGATACGATTAAAGTCGAATGCCAGAGGCTGACGTGGGAAAAAATACAATTTCAATTGTCAAAACCGATTACAAAATAGATTTAAAAATTCAGCGTGATTGAAAAATTCATCAATTTCATTTTCAGCTGAAATTTTTTTGCCTTTTCATCCACCAT
>OZ010596.1:44267469-44314969 GCA_963932145.1 Acanthosepion lycidas | reverse complement strand
ATATATTGTCAAATGATAAATTATTATATATATATATATATATATATATATATATATATATATATATATATATATTGTAACCCGGATATAAGAGAGTTGTCGGGACCGGAGAAGAAGTCTCTTATATCCCGGTTTCTCTTATATCCGGGTTTGTTCTATTTTGTTTGGGTAAGTATGGCTCTAATTTGGGACCGGAGGGAATCTCTCTTATATCCGGGTTTCTCTTATATCCGGGTTACACTGTATAATGTTTCTTTACAAGGCGAATTCGATTATTTTTTATTGAGTTATTCTCATTCTTATTATGTATATATACATTCACTTCTGCTGTGATGCCATTCATGTCTCATTTGGTTTTTAAACAAGTCGCAGCTAACGACGGCTTCTCCTGCAAAGATGGGCGCCGTTTCGAATCCTACCAGAGGGCTCATCTTTTTTCTTTAATAAGATTTCTTGAATATTTTGGCCGGTAAACGAAAATAAACATACAGTATATATAAAAGTGGATATTGGTATCAGCACCCAGTGGCGACAGTCCTTTTCGTGTCCTAGCCAGGATAAGCATTCACTAGGTTTCCCCGTACAATATTCGATTTTAAATAATCCATTAAGAATTGATATATCGGCAAACCTTCCAACTTAACCTTTTCGCCTTATATTTACTTATACTTATATATATTTACTGATACTCTTTAAAACGATGTCACTGATGACTCATGTTGGTGGGGATAAAATTGTATCCATCCTGAAATTGTCTCACTTATCAAAATCAAATAGATGTGTTTGGAAAGGGCTTAAATCATATTTCCGGTGGTCTTATATCTTAAATTGTTTTGTATCCAGGGAACTGACGATTATTTTCTTGAAAACCCAGTCGAACAGTCGTAAGCCACTTGCCGGTTTATGTCATTTTATTGTGTAAATATGTACCTTGTACTTTAATGACACCGGCTTTGAATCAGAGAACTTGTGACTGCATTCAAATCCGCATACGACGCCTTGTACAATTCCCCCAAAAAAGAACACACAATCAAACAACCAGTTGTCTGATGAAATGTCTTTTGTAATTCAATATTCGCCCTGGCCATATGAGATATTTTATCATATTTTAAAATTCATCGACTTCCATGAAATAAAGCAACTTAAAAAGCATATTTTCTTTCTTTCATATTCATTTTAGTTATTATGATGTTGTCATTAAACAGATCTGTTCATTTTATTTTCCCAATTAATCTGAGAAGAACAAAAACTGATTTTTTTTCTTTTTCGTAATACTGTCGTTAAACGCCATCTTTTTTTTTGTTTGCAAGGAAATAATTTCAATTAAAAAATACAAGAAGAGAAATTTTGCGTTATCTTCCTTGTACTGACTACTTTTTCAAATTCTTTCTTTTTTTTTTTGTTCAAATTGCGTTCGTAATGATTAACAAAAAATAATATAATTTCTCAGGTATCAGATCTCTTGTTTCATTAGCAGGAGAGAGTTTAATCTGCGTCGGCCTCAAAATCGGGTGAGACGCGTAAAAGTTGTCTGCTTTTGCCATTCATTAGCTGTTGTTCATTGATGAAGAAAAACTCATGAAAAATGCTCTAATTTTAAATCCTCTTCTTCGTTTAGAAAAAGAAAATCCAATCGTCATGTAGCAAATGAACTTTTTAATCAGTACGTCATAATACATGGCTCTCCAAACTTCATTTACTTTAATATCTGCGCATTAAGAATTGGTATAATTATTTTTGAGAAATGGTAAGGTCGCTGGAGACAGCACTGCAAATGTGTGAGTTCTCATAATTGTCGCGGGCAATTTTCTCAAACACACGAAACCAACAAAATATATCTTGTAAGAAAAGAAGGCTAAATAATTCAAAATTATTAAAACAAAATTCTTTTGATTCCCAACGAATCAAATTTACAGAAGACATATTTATGATCGTTGTTCAGTCGTGGGCGGTATCAGTTTCAATAGTCTGCACAGTTGTCTGCACGCCAATGCCGTAATATCGCACTTTCTTTCATACCTGTAAGTAGAATCAGCCGTCTTTTCACCAGGGGAAGATGTTTTTGTAGTATTAAATAGCACAACGCATATAGACTGCACTGGATACTTTTATTATCCACATTTGGTAAATTTTGCCCACTACTACTTGCCAGTGACCGAGGGAGTGATGTTAGAAGAACTCCCCAATCCCTGCCTTTTCAGACACAGATTTACGCGGAAGAATTTTGGAGAAAGAAACGCCTTTTCTACGAGGAAATCACACATCCTCGCTAATTACTGAATCACCAATTCACGGTCCACTGAAAAGGCAGTTCCATATTCTTATTCTTCTTTTATTGGGCATGTGACCATCAATTGAACCTATCAAACATATAGTATTTTAGAAATACGATACATATATATATATATATATATATATATATATATATATATATATATATATATATCCGAAAACCTGTGTGGCGTTCGTTAATAAATTGTTTTTTCTTTTAATCCTAAAATATATATGTATAAAATATATATTACATACACACAATGTTACATTCGCAAGTACGGATCTGTGTACCGTCTTAGAGTTCGTAAATATTCTGATAGAAATTAAAAACTCTTCGACTATCTTGTGACGGACAACTGAGTTTTGGTGTGAGATTTATACAGTGACCACAGCTGCTATCAGATACATTATAATTAAAGGATCCAATACTTGAATATAGAACCTTTCGAGAGGGGTCGGTTTATAAGTGTTTAAAAAGATGGATGGTTATCTCAGAGATTTGCTGTGTGTGTTAGTTGTGACTCGTGTCTAGTGCTTCAACATAAAAAAGTAGTAGTCACTTGTACATTGCAACCCTCGTAGACCAGGTTCTGGATGGCCACATATTACAGACGTTCGACAAAATTGATGCAATCTAAAAGCAAATAACACAATGTACACAGTACATATTATAGTAAATTTAACCGGAGGAATGTTAATTCCGAATGTCGGGCATAGTTTGCTAACAGAGGAACGACGTGTTTACGTGTCTCTAGTCAGACGTCAACTTATGCCAGAAAGTCCTCTTATATAACTACGGTTTCTGGAAAGTGTCAAGTGACGGATCAAATTAAGCTTTCTAGCTTTCTAGCTATAGTATGTGAAATTTGATCGTGACAAATTCATTTAAATCTTCATAGTAAGTCTGACGTGTAGGGCAAAGTAAAACTGGTAGCTGGTTTCGGGAATGAGATACAATCAGTTGTTAACTGGGGCAAGAAATGGCTTGTAAATTTTAACGCCTCTAAAACTAAACCGCTATCTTTTAATGATTATAGAAAAGCGTATTTAACTTCCATCGGCAAGATTATATTGAATCATTTGCTAGGTTTTATGATAGGAAATTTGGCTCAAGATGTCGCCATAATATATCTTGGACATTTTATAAATCTAATATTCGTTCATGCATTGCTGCCCATCAGATCTGTTGCTCCTGCTATGTATCACAAGATTTTCGACAAAATCCAAAGATGGCTGACCTTACCTAGCATCTCGACTTCAGTCACTTGCACTCCACCCTGACGTGAAGCACCTCTGTCTTAAAAAAAATTAGAATTATTTTGATAGCGATTGTTCTAATGAGCTCTCCACCTCGCTACCTCGACTGCATGAATTTAAGCGTAATACTAGATTGGCAATTTGGTCTCATCGTTTTCCTGTTAATAAAGTTAGATGCAACCCTAAGTTCTATTTTAATAGTTTCTTCTCTCGCACTTCTCGCTTGTGGATTGCTCTTCCGGTTTGTTACTGATCTGCCACCTATGATCTTCGACGACGTTAACCGTGATCTGTTGTCTTCCTGAATGCTAAATATCGTCCTTTCTCTTCACTAATGTCATTATATTCTCTTTCCCTATTTATCTCTCAGTCTTAGTGCCTTTATTGCCTTCCTTGGATTGATATTATTTTTTTTTTAAATCCTTTTTACTTCTAGCGAATATTTTACCGACCATCCTGTATCCTCTCCTACCTTCTAATTATTCAAGCTTCTTAAATAGTTTTTTGTGATTTCAACATGCTCTGCCTTCAAGTTAAGACGATAAACTACATCCGTATCCTGGGTAAGACGATAAACTACATCCGCATCCTGGGTAAGACGATAAACTACATCCGCATCCTGGGTAAGACGATAAACTACATCCAACAGCAAGGCCTTTGATCAGGTTTTGAGGAGCGTGGAACCAACTCTTAATTACTGGTGTTTCTATGTCCACCCTGCCTAAGGGTGATAGCATTTGTTAGGCTTCCATCTATGGGTCAATAGTTAACCTCCAAACTGGGGTCAAAACGCAGTGAAAGTGTAAAAATAGGTTTTAATACCAGCAATACATTTTTGTAGAAAATTATTACCGGCAATATATTATTACCAGCAATAAATTTTTGAAAAGAAATATTACCATCAATACATTTCTGAAAAAATATTTCCAGCAATACATTTTTGAAAAAAAAATATTAACAGCAATGAAAATCTTGTCAGCATTAAATAACCCATTGAGGTGTTGATATGCCATAAAAACGAGCAAACAAACAAAATACCAAAATGCTCTGTGAGTGACAAATACACCAACTCTCCTTCCTTATTGTCCCCGAAATTTCAACAGTCACGTTATGAATCTGGATATATGTGTATTTCTTGTCCCCACTGTCCTTAAAACTTCCGCCTTGCTCATATGTTCTGAGCATTCTTCTGTAGAACCACATGTCTTTTCCTTGGGTTGCCTACTCATCTGTGAGGAAACTGTTCACGATTTTCTGGCAACGGGTGATCATATACAATTGTTCTGCATTTTTTTTCCTTTCTTTCTAACGTAATTTTCCTCTTTCTTGATACTTTGCTTAGCTTTTGGGTATCATCTTTGTGCTATTTCAATAGAACTTTGAACTTCGGTTTTTCGTCGTCTTTTAAAAGACTTACCTGATATTTAAGCTTCTTTAACTGTTCGATTTTAAAAATCTCCAATTCGTACCTCGCACCTATGACAGTATCTGTTATCGACTTTTTTTCTTCTTTTATCACTTCTCATTCTCTTCCTGATACAACACTCCTTTCTTTTCTTTTGTTCCGGTTTCATTTTCATCTGCTTCTGCTCTGCGCATTTCTACCCATCAAAAGAAATCTTTGCTTTCTCTACTTTTTCCCCCTTTTTCTTTTCAATCCCATTTCTTATTTTTATTCCTTTCAGTTTTCCTTTAGTCCCTTTATCATCTGTCCATCTATAGTGATTTTACAAGTGTAGCTTAGATGTGGTACAAGGCTGAAATTATTGGGCATCCAGTGAGGATCGAACTCATTATTCAGTTGTAATTGTTCTATTGAGACAAGCTTGCTAACCATTACACCGCCTCGAGGCGTCCAAGGGATTTTCCAAGCGTAGCTTAGATGTGGCACAAGGCCGAAAGTAGGGGCACCCAGTGAGGATCGAACTCACCATTCAGTCGTAATTGTTCTAGTGAGACAAGCTTGCTAACCATTACAGCGCTTGGAGGTGTCCAATTGATTTTCCAAGCGTTGCTTAGATGTGGCACAAGGCCTAAAGTAGGGGGCACCCAGTGAGGATCAAACTCATTATTCAGTCGTATCTGATCTAGCGAAACAAGCTTGTTAGCCATTACACCGACGTCGAAGTGCCGTCAGTATATTTGTAGTTATGATCTGCGAGATCATTTCTTGTCGACAAGTTTTTTGGGGTTTTTTTTTCAGTTAGGGTGGTGGTTTATAGAGTGATTTTCCAAGAATAGTTTAGGTGTGGCACAAAGCCGAAAGTATTCGGCATCCAGTGAGGATCGAACTGACAATTCAGTCGTAATTGTTCTAGCGAGACAAGCTTGTTTACCATTAATCCGCCTCGAGGTGCCCAAGTGATTTTTCAAGCGTAGCTTAGATGTGGCACAAGGCTGAAAGTAGGGGGCACCCAGTGAGGATCAAACTCACTATTCAGTTGTAAATGTTCTAGCGAGACAAGCTTGCTAACCATTACACCGGTTCAAGGTGTCCATAATCTGCCCATCAATAACGATAGAAAAAAATCCTTTTCCATTCTTTCTTTCTTTATATATTTATCTATCTATCCTCTCTATTTCATACTGATAGTCAAATTAGCCGTCCTATTGCCAAAGAAATAATTTTATAATATTAAATAGCACAACACATATGGCATTCATTGGCTATTTTTATTGTCCCAGTGGGTAAATTTTGAAGACTTCAGGTTTGCTGTCTCCTCTGCTGTTATTTCCCAATTTTGCCATATTTATGGACCACACATAAATACGGCAAAATTGAGAAATAACAGCAGAGTAGATAGCAAGCCCTGAAGAGTGAACATGTTATCTTGACATGCTCACGAAACTACGTAGTAGGCATGACTGAACCAACATTAGTCAGCTAAGTGATAAAATTCTCCAAATTAAGATTACAATTGAATTGCGTATGTATGCGGGCTCGAACATATGGATGCATGTCTCGCCTGGTCCCCCATTGTTTACATATGTATATGTATGTGTTTGTGCGAACCACAATACATACGCCCGTATATATGTATGTCCCCGTGCGTATGAGCGTCATCCCAAAATGGACACAGAGGAGAATCCCCACTGCATCAACACCAAACATAATCAAACAAAACTGACATCATCTCAAATTTAAAAAAACAAATTGAGTTGTCTTAGTATTTGATAAGCGTGAAACTGAAGTTCACAAACACATATCCATTCAACTAAATATGTTAGTTTTATCACTGATATTGAGCGCTTTCCAATAAGCATATTTGAGCTACTGGCGAGGTAAACAAATGTATATTTATTATTAATAAAAATTATCGCTTTTTTATTATGCACATTTTGTTATCACCGGTTAAGAGTGCGATATTCTCTGTCTTTCTATTTCTGCCTGTCTGTCTGTCTCTCTTTCTTCATGTTTCATCCAGAGCTAATAATTTAAAGAAAAACCGAACACTAAGGTTCAATTATAATAATTTATTTCACCAGAGCCCTTTTAAGGGAAGCTGGATCATCAGATAACACTTCTCAAAAATGAAACGAAACATGAAATGAAAATTCACACTTTTGACGGGAGAGACATGGTCGAGTTTAGAGTGTGTTTATTTTTATATCATTATTAAAAATAAACCCTCTCTAAACTGGACCACGTCTCTCACACCACTCCTCGCTACCCTCTCTGTTAAATTACATAAACTTAAAACTACCAGTCAAAAATGTGAATTTTCATTTGATCTTTCGTTTCCTTTAGAAGTGTTATCGGATGATCTAGCGTCTCTTAAAAGGGCTCTGGTGAAATAAATTATAATGGAACCTTAAAGTGGTCTGTTTTTATTTAATATATATATATATATATATATATATATATATATAATATTCCAATAGAAATATCTACGAGGGAATATGTTATTTTTAGTAAGCCGATTATGACACAAGGCAGCAATGTTAGAGTTCTTTGTTGCAATCGATATACCCTTCAAAGGCTCGCATAATCAATAATCTAACAACGAACTAGACCCAATCCTTCCGGGGAAAGAGAAGACAGCGAAATCTGCAGACTCCTGGAATGCAAGCCATATCAACACAAGCGATGAGTAGAAGATATATGCACCGACGAGACAGAACCGAAATTAACATAATTACGCATGGAAAAGCCTAAAGAAATGTTCAAGTATAACGAGAATAGCCAACAACAATATATTCAAGGTGAATGTCGTTGCGTAGTCAGAAAATACATAGATTTTCTTAAATATTCCAAGCGTGGAAAAATATTCACTGGTGTATACAGAAATTGACACGATAGAAAATCTTACAGAAAAGATGTTTATATACACACATATATTAAATTCAGTGATGTATACGACAAACATGAACAATAAGAAGATAGACACGAAAACAGGCGCGCACAGACAAATACGCATATATATATATATATATATATATATATATATATATATATATATATATATATATATATATGAAGCAGCATGTGTGTGTGTGTGTGTGGCCGCAATTTTCGACGGATTTGCACCAAAATTTACATGCACATGCTCCAAGTTAGCGGGAAGCCCAAGACAGACTTTGCATTTCCCAACCCCCATCGATAGTGGAAATAATCGATTTTTTCATGCTTCTACGGCAGTTTTCATGTAGTTTGCGGCCATTTTGTACTGGCCACCGTGAGAGCCAACAGCTGACTGACACGAATGTTAACTAGTATGCTAGCATGCAAAAAAGTCGATGGCTGCATTCGTCACAAGTGGGAAAAATTTAAATCTGCATGGCACTTTACTCTAATTGGCTCATTCGCTTGCTTAAACTCAACGTTGATTCGGATTCCGCAGAACTGGGTTGGGTGTGAAAAAAGTATTTGTTGTTAACATTCTTTTTTTCATTTGGTTTTTCCAGTTATGAGTCCGTTTTTAAAGCTGATCGTTTTGTGTTCATTTTGTTTAGTTCTTTTTTCGTAACAGATTTAATGTTTAGTATAGAGCTTAGAAAAAATTCGCAGTGTGAGATAGGCAAGAAGTAAGGCATGTAGCAACATCAGCACGGCAAAGGGCACTCCTTTAAAGGCAAGGAACGGCAAAAATATTTTAAGTCAAGTGATAGCGATTGCTGTACGAGTCGTACGATTTTTGAATCAAGCACGGGCATCGCCGGGTCATGCTACTAGTATATATATATATATATATATATATATATATATATATATATATATATATATATATATATATATATATACACACACACACAAACACAATCAGTAAGAGGAAACAAATATTCGTACACATATAATTTTTTAACATTTATTTCTAACGAATGAATAAATATACTTTTCATATAATAAACTGTACGTAATAACTAAATATATGCATAGAAAACATAAAAATTGATTTAATAGAAATAAATCCCATTTATCGATTTCAATGGGTGAAAAAATTATTCGTACAATGCAAAAAATAAATCATAATCTTCATTTGATGCCCCCACCCCCATGCTATCTTCTACCGCAATCTTTAATTTTCTTTAATTTGAAGCATTAATTCCCTTGAAGATCTTGCAGAAATATTCAGTGGAGCCTTTATCCACTGTGCCATGGGTCCTCAAGGACCCATGGCACAGTGGATGAAGGCTATTAGTTAGATCCAGTAACGGGACCCAAAGAATGTGAGTTCAATACCTGGTTAAGACAGTGGAGAAGTTAGAGAGCGGAATTTACAGGAGATAACTGATAACTGACATCCAACTGACACGGCACGTGGAATTAGAACAATCAGTCCCAGCGAGCGAAATTAAAAGTTAGGTAAGAGGTCGGAGCGTACAACGGCCGAAACATTGTGATAAATATGGTAACAAAGATGTGGACGATAGTCCGAACAATGTAAATCGTGCATATATATATATATATATATATATATATATATATATATATGAGTGTATGTATGTGTGTGTATGTGTGTGTGTGTGTGTGTGTGTGTGCACGGTATAGGGGGAAAATTAATATTTGTACACAAAGGAATTTTTAATTTATTGTATTTCCAACTGATGAATAAACAAAATTATCATATAATTAAATGTATACAGATGTTTAATAACTAAATATGCAGAGAAAACAGAAAAAAAAATTATTTAATAGAAATAAAACCCATTTAGCAATTTTAATGGTTTGAAAAGTTATTCATAAAATGCAAATTTCAGATTTTTAAATTTTTAAATTGCTTTACTACTCTAGATTATTCAAGTTGAATATTCTACAATGTTCCAATAATGTTGTCAGTAGTTATTTTTAGCCTAAAAATACAAACAGATCATTCTAAAATTGATATTTGTGCAAGAAGATTTTCATCCTGGCAATAGGTAAATAAATGACAAATTCGAAAAACAACTGATTGTTAACCTCTGGAAAGAAGGTAATAGTTACAGGAAAATCTTAGACAACCTGAATATTTCATTGGCTACCATTAGTTCATTCATTACAAGGTATAAAATATTCAAAGCTGTTGAAAACCAAATAACACGTGTTCCACTGAATATTTCTGCAAGATTTTCAAGGAAATTTATACTTCAAATTAAAAAAAAATCCAATGGTTACTCGTCAAGAGTTGCAGGATGATTTGTTTGCATTATGAATCTGTATCAGTAAACGGACAATAAGCAATGGAATTCATATAAACAATCTAAATTCACGCTCCCTTCAGAAAACTCCACTGCTGTTGAAAAGACACAAAGATGCCAGGTTGAAATTCGTTCGAGAACATAAGAATTGGAAAAAATCGTATTGGGAAAGAGTATTATGGATAAACGAAACCAAAATTGAGTTGTTTCAACGTAATTCTAGAAATCATGTATGGAATAAAGATGGCGATGCCTTAAAAGAACACAGTAGTGAAATTCGGTAGTAGCAGCATTATGGGTTGGGGATTTTTTTTCTGCAAAAATTACTAGTAAACATATCAGTAATAGATGGTAGAATGAATGCCGCAGCATATCAAAATATTTTGGAAGCAAATTTAATGATTTCGGTTGAAAATCTTGAACTTCCTTCTGATTGGATCTTCCAACAAGATAATGATCCTAAGGATACTACAAAATCTACGAAGATATGGCTTCCGGAAAATAATGCAAATATCCTGAAATAGCCAAGCCAGTCCCCAGATTGAAACCCAATAGAGAATCTGTTGCGTTAATTGAAAATTCAAATTTCAAACAAGAGCTCCAACAAACATCCCGGATCTGAAGACCATACGCGAAGAAGAATGGAACAAAATACCAAATAAAATTTGCAAAGCATTAATTGAGAAATACAAGAAGAGGTTGGTTGCTGGAGAAGTGAATAATGGTTATTCTACAAAGTATTAAATGAAGATTATGTATTCTTTTTTGTATTGTACGAATACTTTTTTCACCCATTAAATTAGATAAATGGAATTTCATTCTATTCAATCAATTTTTTTCTGTTTTCTATGTATATTTAATTATTACGTTTACAGTCAATTATAAGAAAAATATGTTTATTCATTAGTTGGAAATACAATAAATAAATAAAAATTGTATGTGTAAGAATATTTGTCCCCCCCCCACACACACTGTACGTACATATATACATTATTTTTAAAATGATGTTCACTCTGTACAAGGCCTGAAATCCACTCGAGGTAGAAGGTTCCAGGGTAAGAAGCATTTTCTATGGAAATATGTGCGAAGACAACGGTTAACAATAGATTTTAAAAGGTTAAGATTTTAGTGATCTGGGAAGCATCCTCTTGGGAGTTGGTTCCACAGAGCATAGTTCATGAAAGAAGGTGCTTATATATATATATATATATATATATATATATATATATGAGGGGATGGATTTTTTATTTATTAATGAAACAGATTTTTATTACTTAAACGTTATTTTTTAGTGGATACCCGTATTTATGTAGACGCTCCGTATTTGTGTAGACGCGAAGTTTACGTAAACCTAAGGAATCAGTACATATGCTAGGCCACAAAAATCTTCTGAGCCGACCAAGAATATAAATGAATGCAATATGGGAACCTGTAATAAAGAGTGTGAGAGAAAAGCAATATTAACAAAGAAAATTTCAATATGAGCCCTGGTAAAAAAATGCAATGATAACAGCAAAAATTGCAATATGGGTACTGGTAAAAATGATTGCTGAAGACATTAGGTTTATAAGTCAATACATTCAAATGTATACATATTATATACGTAGAAATTCACACTGAGATGTCCTCAAGGACACATAGCACAGTGGATAAAGATGTTAGTTAGATCCAGTGACAGGACCAAAACAGTTGTGAATTCAGTACCTGGTGAAGATGATGGAGAACTTGGAGAGCGGAATTAACAGGAGATAACTGATGACTGACATGGAACTAGAACAGTCTTCCCCAGCGAGCGAAATAAAGGGTTCAGTCAGACATTCCAACCACCTGAAGAAGGCCGGAACGTTGTGAGAATTATGGTAACAAAGATGACGATGAACAATGTAAATAGTGTACATAATACCTCATCTCAGAAATATTGACAGATACTGGAGATCCTATTGTTAGCGAAAACCCGATTTTTGTCTCATTCCTCGATGTGCGAATCTTTTTGTGAAAATAAACTATTATTACGAGTATATATATATATATATGTGTGTGTGTGTGTGTGTAAAAATGTATAGAAAATAGAAAAGAACTCGTTAGATGAATAATCCAAAGTTCTTTAGTATTTTTGTTATTTTTAAAAAATAGTGATCGATACAAAAGTAGAGCATAAATAAAATTATTTATTTAAAAATATGATTCCAGCGCTACATAAGAGTTCTCGTGTTTAAAAACAAGAGCCGAAAACTTGAATGTAATTATTTGAATTAAATTGAATTAAAGTACCAAGCTCTGTTCCATCTTCAAAAAAATTTTGCTTAAAGATGGAACATATATATATATATATGTGTGTGTGTGTGTGTGTGTGTGTCCGTTCTACGGCAGGATTCGAACTTGCGTCCCCTAGGGGAAGCCGTCATTAGTTCTGACGTTCCTTAGACCAACTCGGCCACGCAGGACCACCTGTTCAAACGAAGCTCGAAGAGTACTTTTGGACACACGTCTTCCTGATTCTTGAAATATACATATTTGCTGCGTTTTGTTTCCTAACGAAAACAAAGACAATTTTTGAGGAAATGAATGAAATCCAACGGATTTTTAATTCATTTGTTATTTTTAGATAGCAACTCATATTTGAACAGATGCTCTATTTTGGCCGGAGGTCGCATGTTTTTTCTGAAAAGATTTCTCGAATATACTGTTTAATAAATAAATATTAGGTTGGTGCAAAAATAATGACGTAATAATGTCGATTTTTGACCTTAAAAATACGTCAAAAAACGACATTATTACGTCATTATTTTTGCACCAACCTAATAAAAGGAGGGCATCTACTCAAATATGAGTATTCATTTCGAAAATAACTTTTAAACAAATAAATTAATAATTTATATATATATATATATATATATATATATATATATATATATATATGAAGAAATATTGTTTTAAGGTGCGCTATATTTACGGGATAAAGTACTCAATATCAGAGATCGAGTGTATGTAAATATAAATATAAAAGTGAGCATTGAAGTTAACACCCAGAGACGACCGGCTGTTTCATGCTAGGCGCAATCGTCAGGCCTGACCTTGGTTTCATTGATTGTGCGATAACACACATATATATGTGTGTGTGTGTGTGTGTATGTGTGTGTGTATGTGTGTGCGCGCGCGTGTGTGTGTGTGTGCGTGCGCAGAAGTAGGTAAATCAATATAGCTAGATATTAGCAATCGTGTATTTCGTGCCTGATGAGTTGGTAGAACAACAAAACTTAAGTAGCACACCAAACGTAGGTATATATATATATATATATATATATATATATATATATATATATATGTGTGTGTGTGTGTGTGTGTGTGTGTATACGGGCGTGCTTATCACTTTATATGCGGTTGCAAGTAACTTTGTCCTTTATTCATATTGTTTATTTATATATTCTATTCTTTCATCATTTTCCTTCTTTTTGATATCATTCCCTTTTTGGTTTTTTCTCGTGTTTTTTTTTATTTTTATTATTTTTATACAGAAACCGCAATTTCTTCAATATTTATTTTTTCTTTCCCTCGACTTTTGTCGATTCTTACTTCCTTTTTAAATTCACCCACTCTGTCCCATTGTTTTTATCTGAGCCCCGGCGCCTGCGTATTTTGTTTGATTTCTTCGTTTCGTTCCTTCTTTCCACTTTCCAGTTCTAATTTTAATTCTACTCTCCAGCGTCGTTTTTACACGTTTATCTTCTCACTTGATTTCTCTTTTTCTTTCTTTTTTTCTCCCCGCCATATTTGATAATATTGATTTTTAACACTTTTACCACGAACTTTTTTTTTACTTCCCTCTGTTTCTTTTTTTTCTTCAATTGTTCCTTCTTTGACTTCATCGTCATTGTCTTCACCGCTTTCCTTCCTTTCCCTCCCTATTCTACATCTCCAACTCGCGCGCACACCCTTTTTCTTTACTCCATTTTCTGCTCCAAATCTCATTCCTTTTATCTCCACTTTCAAGTTTCTGTTTTCTTTATATACTTTCTTCTTCATTGTCAGCATTCCTTTAAAGTATAAACCAAACCACCCCCTTGGGGGATACTATACCGTTTAGATCTGTTGTCGCTAAAGAGAAAAAAGATTCCCTAAACGAACCAAAACGAAGTGGTGGGTGGGAGTTGCGAGAAGAGGGCGAAATGCATATGAAGGAGGTAATGACAGATGCGATGGGCGGGTGGGGGTTGATGTCTGTACCTGCAAAGGAGTAGATGGGTAGGTGTTTTGTTACACTGGGAAGGTGCAGCCAAAAACGAAGAAGACAAAATGGAGCAAGTATAAAGATCAGAATAGTCGAAAAAACGAGTAGAAAAAGATCGCTTCGGTTTCTCAGTTAGAAGACGGAAGAAAACCGTTACGATACAGAAATAAACGTGGACAATTCAACAATGAAAAAAATATGTTTTTTTTTTTTTTTGTTTGTTTCTTTTTAATTAGACAACGAAAACAGTCGGAGAGAAGAAGAGAGAGTTAGTGATTACCCTTCCAATATGGCGGCGATAAATATCACGTCTTATTTTAACCTCAAATTTTGTTGTTTAAACCTCATATTGCAGCCACTATTGCTACAGTGAGAAGCATACAATTCCATCGAGCTTGATAATACTTCTACTACCACAGCTACACTTCTCTTGTCAGTTGCCTGGTTCACATCATGGGTTTTGGCAAACGTCTCTGAAGAAAGAACCAAGTGCTTAGGCTTCAAATATTCTGTGCCGTTACATTATCGAAAACATGATTGAAAATAAAGTCAAGTTTTTCAGTCTCTTCGTCCGCCATACGAAAAAAAAGTACCTTTTATTCTTCACTGCCATAAATAGGTTTCTTGCTTGCTTTGTACTATATCTATTAGCTGCGCGGATTTTACAAACATTTCATCCATACAATTTACACGCGGTACAAATTATTAACTCGAGAACTTGAATTTTCTCTTGCTTACATTTATTTCAATTAAAGATTTTATACAATTACTGAATACTTGTTAATTCACAAGATACTACTGGAATTTTAAACAGCTAAAACAACAACAGCATTAATAATAATACTAATGATCTATATCTAAAAAACAGAAGGTGTATTTGTGTGCGTGTCTGTCTGTGTGTGTGTCTCTGTGTGTATCTGTATGTTGCTTATGCACGTCCACATTTCTCGACCGATTTCGATGAAATTGTACATACATGTTGCAAATTTACCAACATAGGTCAAGACCGACTTTTCAATCTTCAAACCCCCACCCACGGGTTAGGCAGAAAAATCGATAAGACTGAAGTTGGGTATGCCTTTTTTTTTTTTTGCAAAAGGCAATGTTACACGCTTACAAAACTTTCACTAGATGAGCTGATGTCTTTGCACTTAATGCAAATCATAGATCATGTTACGAGGTTTATGTAAAGGGCTTGATAGTTTTCCTGCAACATTGGTTTCGCGGGGAAAATTGCGAAATTCGGTTTTTCCGTACTACTTTAAATAAAAAGCTTTTGATCATATTTTGTTCAAACATGTCGCAAAAAAATTGCCATCATGCAAGAAATAAGATGGATTTAATTCTGCTCTCTTCCCTGCATATTACAAAAATCCACGAAAAATTGTTCAAAAACAATTTCCGTCCATAACTGCCTGGTTTTTCATAGATGCATTCCAAATTTGCCATCTAAATTACATATGACACAAATTCATTGCGTGAATTTTTGTTTTTGAGATTATTTCATTTAAGGGGATGAAATCTGCGACAAACTAGGTTCAAAATAGGTTTTTACCATTTAGCTAATAGTTTCTTCATATGATTGCATTAGCATTCAAACAACTTTTGATGCAAAGATTGTTTGAGAAGTATTATTGAAGCTTTACAGTAAACATGCGAAAAAAAAGGGGAGCATTCATGCGTTTGCACTTGCAGTTGAATCAAGCTCTGATGCTTCATCCCTGTTTTTGTTTGATTATTAGATTCGTGAACAATACCATACTATTTGAAAGTTATTACGGCCATAGGAAATTTACTGAATATCTAAAACATTGAAACAATTTAACCCCGAGCAACGACCACACAAGAAGGTTTTATTGATGGAATTCCTTTATTAAGAACAATCAAACACTTGTGAAGGATATACCGGAAAGAAGATGAGGTAGGAGGGCTTGCATGCGTCATCCGTTGGTATAGAATCAATATCTACAGTGGAAAATCTGCAACTTTTACGCGAAGGAATTGTTGGGAGCATCACCCAGACCCGGTTACAGAGATAAGATCTGTAACAATTTTATGGAACTTTATACTACACACAGACAGAAAAGTCAAAGATAATCTCACAAACACCGTTACTAAAGACTACAAGAAAGTGCTTTCTTACATGGCAGTCTCTACAGATTGTAATGTTTCTTTGAAGATCTTCAAAAATCAGCAGAATATAAGGATCTTGAAAGGGTAATTCAAAAAATGTACCACATCAATAATTCCACTTGTAGTTGGAGCCCTCGGATTCATTGGAAAAGGGTACTAGAGACTCATTGAAATCCATAGCTTAAAGAAATACATAGTTGTACAGTTCACACATTAGGGAGAGCTTAATCTATGTAAAACGTGTGTTATCTTAGGTTGCTTTTTTTGTTTTCTTTTTTACAAAAATGATCAGTAGAAAATGTCATGATGCCATTTTTGACATTAGGTCTCTGGTTGGGACCTGGAAGGAAATGTGTATACAACAGAAAACCAAGGAAATAATAATAATAATAATAATAATAATAATAATAATAATAATAATAATAATAATAATTGGTATGAACACCACCCAGAACCGGTTACGGAGATAGGACCTGTAACATTTTTATGGGACTACACATTACACACAGACAGAACAATCAACGCTACCCTGCCTGGCATCGATATTAGAGACCGCAAACAAAAGAATTGCCTCCTTATTGATATGGCAGACCCTGAAGACTGCAATGTATCTTTGAAGATCTTGAAAAAGCTATCGAAATACAAGGACATTGAAATCGAAATCTCAAAAATGTTGCACATGAGAACATCAACAACCCATCTTGTAGTTGGATCCCTCGGTTTGATTGGAAAAGATTCCAGTAGACTCATTGAATGGATTCCTGGAAGCCCATGCTCTAAAGAAATACAAAAAATTGTTCTCACGAGTACAGCCCAAACCTTACGGAGGGATTTATCTATGAAAAACATGTGTTTTGTTGTTCTTGTTGTTTTTATTGTTCTTTGTAATTGCTGAGTGAAAAATGTCATGATGCCATTTCTAACCATAGGTCTCTAGTTGAGACCCGAAAAGAAATGAGTACACACCAGAAATGAAAGGAAATAGAACAATAATAATAATGAAGTAAAACTGAAGTTTGATAAGCACATCTCGACTGACAAGCGCTTGGAGAACAATCGCCCTGACATCACACTTGTGCCCAAGAGTATCTATGAATGGATCCTGATAGACGTTGCGTTAACTTTGGATACGGACATCGTGAACGTGGGGCAAGCGAAAATACAGAGATACAAAGACCTGGCAGGTGAACTGGGTAAAATGTAACCCACCTGCAGCTCAAGATCTCTCTTTTTTGGTTGGCGCGCTCGAGAATGTTTCAAGGAATCTTTCTGCCTCGAAGGTCGCAGGAAACCTGGCATGATTTGGAATGCATAGAGGGTATTAATAATCATCTGGAGAAACAATAACAATCTGAAAAAACAACAAAACATTTACTCGCTGATAAAATATCAATTAAAATTAACTTCAGATGAGAATTGAAAGGAAAGTCAAGATTGACAACTACAATGATTTGAGCTTTTAAAACTTACGGAAGGACAAAATTATGAAACATTCGGAAAGATACAATTGTGAAAAATTCGGAAGGACTCTATTTTGAAATATTCTGAAGGAGAAAAATTTGAAAGTTTCGGAATGAGAAAATTTTGAAAAGTCAGGAATGACGAAATTTCGATAAGTTCGGAAAGAAGAAATTTTGAACCTTTCCGGAAGAGAAGATTTTGAAACATTCGGAAGGACGAAATTTTGAACTTCTCGGAAGCACAAAACTTTGAAACATTCAGAAGGACGAAATATTGAAATCTTCCGAATGACGAAATTTTGAACTATTCGAAGGGACGAAATTTTGAAACATTGAGAAGGATGAAATTTTGAATCTTTCGAAAAGACACAATTTTGAACTTTTCCGAAGGACAAAATTTTTAAACATTCGGAAGAACGAAATTTTGAACTATTCTGAAGGATGAAATTTTGAAACATTCGAAAGGTAGAAATTTTGAAACATCTGAATGGATGAAAGTTTGAAACTTTCCGAAGGACGCAATTTTTAAAATTTTTGGTTGAACTAAATTCTGATTTCGGAGTGACGATCATAGAAGGTAATTACAATACAGATTATCAGGTTGCGTATCGGGGTGTTTGCAAATAACTTGCAAATATTACATTTCACATTACAGTAATTTGGAAATGGGCTCGTTACAAAAACCGAACCTGTTTGAACCAGCAAGAGTACATTTAATCGGTATTGGATGAAAAGAATAAAATCTTCTGTTTATTTTCTAAATTCAGGAGGAGTTCCATTAGCGTAAGTGAAATAATAATTATAATAAAAATAATATGGATGAGACTGAAGGGTTTATTCTTGTTACTGAAGAAAAGGCTTGGCTAAGAGTGAAGTGATAATTTATAGCGAACGGAAGTAGTAAAAGAGGCACCCTAGCATTTTTCTCTGATTTCTGGTTGGATTCTTCGACTGGAACGGAACAAACGAATGCGTCAGTATGATAAAGACGGTGAGGTAGAGAGTTGTTGCCCAAATTGCTTAGAGGGAAAGAACGAGAGTGAATAATATTATTATTAGATGCTGTTGCCTTAGATTTTGAGGAGAAAGGAATGAGAAAAATGTTTCATGCAAAAGAAAGAACGATCCATTGTGAAAGATTTATAGTCGTTGCAAAGAAAAAGAAATGCATGGAAATAAAGAAATAAAGAAGAAAGAAAAGAAAACGCCATGAGGAAAAGAGACAAAATAGAAAGTAAGAAAAATGAAGAGAAGCAGACGGGAATAAGAAAGAAAGAAAGAAAGAAAGAAAGAAAGAAAGAAAGAAAGAAAGAAAGAAAGAAGGAAAGAAAGAAAGAAAGGCGAATACTGAGAAGAAAGAAAGATGAGATTTTGGAGGTCAAAAAATACAGAGAAGAATGGAAAAAAGCCGAGAAGAAAGAAAGAAAGAAAGATGAAGAGAAACAGAGGGAAACATGCCAGCAAGAAAGAAAATCAAAAGGAACAAAATGATAAAGAAAGAAAGTAAGAGAGACGCAGATGAGAACATGAAAGAAAGAAAGAAAGAAAGAAAGAAAGAAAGAAAGAAAGAAAGAAAGAAAGAAAGAATACTGCAAAGAAAGAAAAATAAAATAAAAGATGTCAAAGAATACAGGGAAGAATGGAATAAAGCCGAAGTGGAAGAGACAAAAGAAAGAAAGAAAAAAAAAGAAAGAAAAAGAAAGAAAGAAAGGAAAAGGAAAAGAAGCAGAGGGAAACATGCAAGCAAGAAACAAAATCATAAAAAAGAAAGAAAGAAAGAAAGAAAGACAGGCGCACATGGGAACATGCAAGCCAACAGAAAAGAAAGAAACAAACAAACAAGCAAAGAAAGAAAAAAAGAAAGAATTGTGGAAATTTTAAATCCGGTTCACGAACGAAACAATAATCTGACCGACTCTCCAGTAAATAAACAAATCATTCTAAGAAAGAATGAAGTCTTATTTCAAACGAAAATATTGACCCGTTCACAAAACCGGAAGAAAATAGTGAGTTTTTCTTTCGTCCATTCATGGACGGCTGTTCACCTTATGCGCATGCGTTCTTCAGCGATTCCGCTTCCGTTTTTCTTTTCTTTTTGGTAGCGATAGTCACAGATTATAACATCACTGCTGTCTGCCACAGATCTTCATCTTTTTGTGTGGGTTAACAAAAAAAGTATTAAACTAATCTGTTATAAATAGAGTTTTATCTGAGATTTTATTAATATTTTCTGTTTAATATACAATGATAATATATTTTTATTTCTCCACAGCGCTGTTACTTATTCATTAAGTTTCGCTAGCACTGAACAAGTAAAACTGTACACTGTGTCTGAATTCTCGTATCAGTGGCAATTCTAATCTTTGAGGTGACAGCCAGTCTAGAAGTGAAATTCTGAATTAAAAACCAGTTTTCTACAGTGGTGACCCAAAGACTTTAATAGGCTACATGACAAGTGCGTTTGAAATCTTAGTCTAATTTAGTATAAATTTTCATTCGTGGGACAATGGCCATGCACCCATAATAAGCTCCTACTACGAGATACCAAAACCCCAGGTTGGAATAAATGCTCTGTATCATTTTTTTTTTTTATAGCAAAGAAAATAGTGGTGAGCAAAGATATATCTAAACATCAAATAGTAACCATCACTTTCAATGAACTTATTCCATCTGCCAACCAGTTTCTTAATGCTAATTGTATAAAATTCTTTAGTATCTGTCTATATTTCTGAGTTGACGTATTTTAACTATTTACATTATTTAGATGGTTCGACTGTTTTTTTGCCATGTTCACGGCGTTTCGGCCGTTGTACGCTCCGGCTTTCTTCAGGTGATTGGAATTTCGAACTGAAACCTTTATTTAGCCCGACAGGGGTAGATTGCTCTATTTCTACGTGCCATGCCTCACCCGAATGTCTCAATTATATTCCTTCAACTCAACCTTCCAAGTTTTTGTTCACTACTGCCGTTGGGTCAAGTCACTGGACTCAACCAACGCTTTTATCCAATTGGGCCATGTTGGAGAGATGAGTGAGTCATCCGGTAGAGGCATAGCACGTGAAACTAGAACAATCTACCCCGCTGGACAAAACAACCCGTTCAGTTCGAAATTTCAATCACTTGAAGAAGGCCGAGTCGTAAGACGGACGACACGTCGTGAATGTGAATATAAAGTTGAGGAAAACGATCCGAACAATGTAGCAGTGTAAATAATTATAATACTTCGGAAACATTTCAGAAATATAGAAAGGTATATTTACATATAAATAAGATTTATCTCAGATAAATACAATAAAATCATATAAAAGTTAGAAAGTTGGTGGTAGATACAAACAGTCTAACATAGATAGATAGATAGATAGATAGATAGATAGATAGATAGATAGATAGATAGATAGATAGATAAAAAGAATTGGAGACGTAGCTATTTATTTACTTATAAACAACATGAGATTTGTGTTTTTGTATAACAGTAACAGAAATAAATGTGGCGATGAGGAGACAGTGGAAAAGCTTTTTAATGTCACTTTTTGCCAAGTCCCATAGCAGTTGGCGAAAGGCGTCATTTGGAGGATTTTCTAGTTTGTTTCCTCTTCTCCAGACAGATAGATAGATAGATAGATAGATAGATAGATAGATAGATAGATAGATAGATAGATAGATAGATAATGAACAGACCATGATAGATTGATAGATATATAGATAGATAATGAGCTGAGATAAATATGGACACAAAGAGATAGATAGATAGATAGATAGATAGATAGATAGATACGAATATACCGTGGTCCATACATAGATAACAGTCTGAGATAGATACGAACACAAAAGTTCGATAGATAGATAGATAGATAGATAGATAGATATGAACAGACTCAGATTGATTTTTTAAAATTCTTTAGGTTTTGACCCGAAATAAGGGACTAATTAATTTCTACCCCGTCTCTTGCAAACTTCTAAACAGTAATCGGGCCGAGCAATAAATGGTAAATGAAGAATTTTTTGCAGTCGAATTCTCAGAGACTTTTGATTATTAGTGTAGTAAGTGGTCGAGCCATTTCATGGTAAATGATCATATATTTTCTCCCAAATAAGGTCTTTTTGTCTGAAGCTGCCTTTAGACACGTTAACTTATCACATAACAGCGGCTATGATTGACTATCGTTTTGTCGTCGTCGGCTTTATTCTCGTGTCCCAGAATTTAATTTCTTCTTTGCTGATTGCTTCCTTTATGATGATGGTGTTGATGGCTAAATTTGCCGCCAATGCGCAGGTTCAGGACTAGAAGCTTCCAGTTCCATCAAAGCCTGCTCCCATCAGCCATTCCCTATCGCCGTTTGACTATGCAAGAGATGGCTGTAGTTAAAAATATATACCAGAATATTACCAATGGCGTGAATTTGTTTAAGGATGACATCAACTTGCTAGGAAGAGAACCACATACTTAAATTCATGATCTTCCTCTGTGATACATAGGGAATGATACATGCAGAATCCAGCTGTGAAAATGTAACAGACTGCCACTGATTCTGTTATAATTTTGAGTGACGCCTTCTATAGCATGTCCGTCCTGCGTAGCCCTCTTCTTCCGCTGGTTTAATCGTTGAGATCTGTTGTAATCATCAACAGCTTGTTCTACTATTGGTGGGTTTGGGGTTGGTTCCTCTTAGTTTGGGTTTTCGCCTTCGGCCTTGCCGCTAAGGTTGGCCCTACCAGGAGTTTAGAACTCCCGAAGGTATCGCTCTCAGAGTGATTGGACTGCGCCATCCCTTCCTGTTTAAAGCGTAACTGTAATATTGAAATATCTTTTACAACGGAACTTTCAACTTTTGAGACGTCAGCTTGTAACACTCTCGATAACAAATCAAATTAATAAACCCTTATTCTGAGATAAATCCGGACGAATATTTTGGGGATGCTCAAAAGGTCTTCCAGCCCAATTAAATCACAGCAGCTTACTGTTAACGTTGTCTTAAAGTATACCTTTTTCATCGACGTTTTTTCTGTAGAAAAAAAAACTGACTTGAATGACACGTTGCTTGCGATTGTTTGCTGAAATGACACTGAAACTCATTCTCATGCATTTGACACTTTTTATTTTGAGATGGATGCTCATATGTCTAATTTTGAAGTGACCACTGATTTCCATAATTACTATTAACAGTTGCTCTCGCTGTATCGAAATCATGTTCTCTGAGATTTATACTAAATCCCATTTTTTGAAACAAGTAAACCATTTGTTCTATAGTCTCTCACACACAGCAGTATCAGGCAAATGAATAACAAAGAGGAAATCCGACCTGTGTGAGACGATGCGCTGCATCCGGCATCGGGGCCTCTGTTCGGGAGGTTTTAAGGATCATAGATGACTCTATGATTGCTAGTGTTATCGGGCTCGCTCTGACTTGAGGTGGTAGCACCCGTTGGCGTCCAAGATGTGGGCGGATAGTTGGCTCCGGGAATTTTTCGGAGCACTGTGAACGTGTAGGAGTGGGATTTTGTACCAGTAAATTAATTTTTATGAAAATATTGCTAGCAATGAATTTTTAAGGAAAGACTCGAGTTTTGAAATCCCCTCTTAAACATATATAATTATATCAGCAAATTTACAGTCTTTTCTCCTTGTTACAGACACACGCGTTTTAAAATCCCCTCTTATACATATATAATTCTATCAGCAAATTTTCGGTCTTTTCTCCTTGTTACAGACACTCACGTTTTAAATCCCCCTCGTACACATATATAATTCTATCAGCAAATTTTCAGTCTTTTCTCCACGTTACAGACACTCACGTTTTAAATCCCCCTCTTATACATATATAATTCTATCAGCAAATTTTCAGTCTTTTCTCCTTGTTACAGACACTCACGTTTTAAATCCCCCTCGTACACATATATAATTCTATCAGCAAATTTTCAGTCTTTTCTCCACGTTACAGACACTCACGTTTTAAATCCCCCTCCTACATATATATATATATATATATAATTCTCTCAGCAAAAATTTTACTTTAGTCCGATGAAATGCTTCTCGAGAACGAAAAGCACATCCCACACTTTTTTTTAAATTTTTGTCATTCATTTGCATTCCTTTGAGATATAAAATATCATATTTATCATATTCACCAACGCTACAGAATAACAAGTAGGCTTTCTACCATAAATAAACCATTTACACCTCTGCTTCACATTGTGATAAAGGATCCATTTCTCATAGCCGGTAATTTCTCCATCAAAAAAGGTACTTGAAGTTGACGTTAATGTAATAACAATCGAGAAGTCGTTTGCGTTTCTGTGATGACAGGTCACGTAGAATTCACTTCCAAGATTTTCGATTAGCAATGGTCAGTCATGTTATTAACGCTGAAATGCTAGCTGATTTTTTTCTAATTACGACCAGCATGTGCTCCAAGCAGTCGGAATCAAGTTTGAGGGTGACTTTCACTTTATCCTTTAGGTGGAAGTCCTTTTTTTCTGTGTCAGGGAAAACATCTCCAATATCTCCGTCCACTCATTACAGTATAACAAAATATGATAACGATGAATGTTGCTGCTACGGTTACGTTACTCCTTCTGTGAAATGTAATGACGAATGAGTTCTTTATTTGGAGCAAATATGTGATCGATCGAGAAGCTTTTCTTCAAATAATTTTCGCAGAGTGTGAAAGGCAATTAGTTTTAAATTGAAACTATTTTGAAATGATTTTCGACCTTTCCATATATTTTTTTAGCAGTACCCTAGGTGTCAAAACGGAAGGAGATGATGAAATGTGCTCACTTAGATTTCTTTTCAATCTATATTTTGATTAACAGTTAAGTCGTGAAAAAAGCGAAACATTAACTGCTTAAACTGCGACAAAGATAACGTAACTTGTAGAAAAGTATAAGTGTTTGGTTGCAATGAACATTTATCAAGTAAGAGCGCTTGAGATATCCCCGGATGTTATTTAGCATATATATATATATATATATATATATATATATATATATATATATATATATATTATGAAGTGGACAAAGCCCGACAATTATTTTAAGACATTTTTATGTCTATACATTCTTTTTTTTACAGATACAGATATTTAAGTAAATGCTCCGTTATAATAAACAATATTAACAACATTTACCGGCCTGAATGTCCGAGAAGAAATTGTTATAGAAAATATGCATCCTCCGACAGGAATCGAACCTGTATCTTATACGGAACCACCATATAGCATTTTCATAATGTGTGACGTTATTTGTTTACATTTGGATACCTATCGAGCAGAAATGAACGTACGTGAGAAAATCATGGAAAATTGTAGTTTAAAAACAGTAAAATCGAGCTTACGAACGATCCTCTGTGGCGAAATCGGTAAAAGCACGTCAGACTATATGCCGGATTTCTTGTTCTCTCAATATTCTCGCGTGTCATCTCTTTCAATTTTCTCGAAGGATTTCGCGTTCTCTCAATTTTCTCGCTGATACAATAATCTCGCTGATACAATTTTCTCGCTGATACAATTTTCTCGTGGGTCTTCGTCTTCTCTCAATTTTCTCGCCGGATTTCTTCTTCTCTCATTTTACTCGCGTGTCTTCTGGTTCTCCTAATTTTCTCGCGTGTCATCTCGTTTTTTCAATTTTTTCGCGGGTTTTCGCACTCTCTCTATTTTCTCGCTGATGCAATTTTTTCGCGGGTCTTCACCTTCTCTCAGTTTTCTCGCCGGATTTCTTGCTCTCTGCATTTTCTCGCTGGACTTCTCGTTCTCTTAATTTGTTCTTGTTCTCTCAGTTTTCTCGTGTGTCATCTCGTTCTTTATATATATATATATATATATATATATATATATATATATATATATATGAAGAAATATAGTCTTAAATTGTGTTGTATTTATGGGATAAAGTGCTCAATATCAGAGATAGAGCGTGTGTATATATAAGTATAA
Organism: Acanthosepion lycidas; assembly: GCA_963932145.1. Classification (NCBI taxonomy): domain Eukaryota; kingdom Metazoa; phylum Mollusca; class Cephalopoda; order Sepiida; family Sepiidae; genus Acanthosepion; species Acanthosepion lycidas. Next base: position 44,289,071 of record OZ010596.1, on the reverse strand, counting down.
AAGTGAACATAGAAGTCAACACTTAGAGACGACAGCCTGTTTCATGCTAGATGCAATGGTCAGGCCACGAGTGCTGTTATTTTTCTCGGCTATTTATATATACGGGTCAGTGGTGCATTGTGGGTAGTCTATTTTGGTCGTTATTTTACCGAAAGTCGTTTATTTGTTTATTTATTTATTTGGGTTAAATTATTTAGCTTGTTTTTATTTATTTTTTTTATTTATTACTTTTTTTTTAAATTCTTATCTATATTATATATATATATATATATATATATATATATATATATATATATATATATATATATATTATTTTAATCGGTGTTTTTATTAACGTAGTAAAAATTTGTTTATATCACTTATTTAATAGCTTTGTTTTGGTTTGGGAAGATAATTAAAGCTATTTATTCAATTTGGGGGTTAATTGTTGTAGTTTATTCTAGCTATTATTTTGGCGGGAACAATGCACCACTGACCCGTATATATAAATAGCCGAGAAAAATAACAGCACTCGTGGCCTGCCAATTGCATCTAGCATGAAACAGTCGCCTCTAATTGTTGACTTCTATGTTCACTTTTATATATATATATATATATATATATATATACAAGTAACGAAAATCTTGTTAATCCGTATGGATAATCGCAAGGAGGATGAAATCCTGAGAGCTGAGAGGATGAAATCCTGTTAAGCCAGAGCGAATAATTTAATTTAAAGAAAAAAGACCACTTTAAGGTTCAATTTGTTATAATTTATTTCACCAGAGAATTTTATTTTTCTCTGGATGTTCAGACTTTACTTTCAAAGGTGAAAAGAAAAATGAACTTAAAATTTACACTTTTGAAGGGCAGTATAAAGCTTATATGAGGTGACATAGAGGGTGGTGAGGAATAGTGTGAGAGACATGGTCGAGTTTAGGGAGGGAAGGGAGAGTTTTAAAATTTATTTTTATTTTTATATTTATTTTTATTACAATACTTAATATTGAGGAGCAGGAGGTGGTAAGGATCAGATATTGACCTATTTAATCGGTCAACTCAACGGAAATGATATGGAAAAAAGGAAAAAAGGATATATATATATATATATATATATATATATATATATATATATATATATATATATATTGTGTATTATGCAGCAATCTTTCATTTATTCATGTTTCATTCAAGACGACAGAGAAGGTACTACGATTAAGCCTTTTATTTATTTTTTCTTGTGTTCGAACAATTCTTTTCTTTTCTGGACACAGAATGTCTAGAAAGCGTCCCAAAGTGCTGTATATCCGAACGCTTTCGTCTATACTTTTAGACATTATCAAAGATGATTTTCTTTTTGCTTTTTAATTAGGTGTATGGGTTGTGTGTATGTTTCTAGAGTTATAGCGATGTTTTATTTCCCGAACACAGTTAGCACATTGTGGCCGTGTTCGGAGTTCATATTAATATTATTTTCTTTTCTTTTTATTATAGCTTTCCATTATTTTAAATCTTTTTTTACATGCGGATGAGATTATTGTGGTTGTATTTTCTACTAGCATGTTTCGGGTGGAGTCTGGTAAGCATGTGCGTGTGTGGTTAAATGGATTCTAATAGAGCTGTGGTCCGATAGATGTAACGTAAGGCGTCTGGATAGGCATGTAGTAGGGTGACCTATGTAATTATTTATGAATTCGGTTTGATCAAATATTTATCCGTTGTAGAAACTAATAAGAGAAAATAGAAAGGATCATTAGAAAAAGAAATAGACATAATATGTCTATATTATTCAATGAAGCATGTTTGAATGAAGATATGCTGCATATATATATATATATATATATATATATATATATATATATATATATATATATATATATATATATATATATATATATATATATATATATATATATATATATATATATATATATATATATATATATGTGTGTGTGTATGTGTGTGTGTGCGCGCGCGTGCATGTATACATATTTATATACATATGTGTGCATAAATATGTGTGTGTGTGTGTTGGGCGCGTGGTCAAAGCGTTCGCTTTCTGACCATGAGACCCAGGTTCGAATCTCACCATGGTTGATATGTCAGGAAGGCGACTTCTTGATGTTATCGGACTGCACCTTTGAAATGTGCGTGAAACAATACCACGGGTTGACCCAAGACTTGTGAGTGAAATTGCTTAGACGGGCCATCAATAGCTGGCTTGTCCAAATTGTTGATCACGTTAGATAACACTCTCCCTCCCAGAACTGTAACTAACTAAGGTCTGCTCAGCATAGTTGCAGTATAAAACACAAGTGGACAAACACAAATGTGCCTGAGCGAGCATCTACTAGCCGCCCTAAGAGATAGGTATCCTGAAATATACCAGTGGCCAGCTATCACACATATATATATATATATGATTACTTACTATTTAGAAATATATATTTTCAGGCAGTAATGGAGAGGTGGGAAATATATGGATTCATAAATTTTGCATCAAATAATTATAAGCGTGAAGATGAGATGAGAAAAAGAAAGGAAGAAAAGTCTAGAGAAAGAATGAAAGGGAAAGAAAAAAGAAATAAAGAGAAAAAGGAAAGACTAAATGAAGAGAAAGGAAGTCAGCGAAGCAGGAAGAAAACAGAAAAGGAACAAAATGAAGGCAAACAAAAGAAAGAAATAAGTAAAACCTCAAGAAAAAGAAGAAAAGCCAAAAGAAAAAAAAACAAACACAACGAGAGAGAAATAGAAAGAAAACGTAACGAGATAAGGCACAATATGACATACTTAAATATTTATCTCCGCAACAACTTGTTTTTTCCTCAAAATAATATAAGCTTTTGTTGTCATGGTAACACCTACATATCTTTAAAATGCTGTCGTCTGCTACTTTGAAACAAAGAGAAGGAATGATTAACTAAGTGAATGAAGCCTCACACTGCATTACAAACAAGAAGTTATTATCAGAATAGAATTATATATATTTATTTTCTTGATAGTTTTATATATATTTCGTATAAATCTCTTTCGAGTTTTTGAAAATGGCGCTGAACATAAACGAAAAAAAAAACATAAAAAGAACGAAATTTCTCGTGAATGTGCTAATGAAAAAAATAGTGACATCTTCCAGGTCTGTTGACTCTGCCTCTGCGCATGCGTACATAGTCACTTCGAAAGATAACGTGTTCAACGCACAAAATGGCTTCTTCCTAATTAACAAGCTGATACGACACAGGAAGGAGAATGGGTGGAAGGTGGCATACATCACCATATGTCTAAGACCCCCACTCCCGAAAAACCAGTTCCTCTCCAACACATCTCTCTCCACTTATCATCCGAATAGCGCATATTGATTTCCCCGAAACAAATTATCTGCTTGACCCGAGGGCCGCAGCTCATTAGAGGTTTGCGCATGCAAAATGTAGTGCCGTTTGTGGCAAAGGTGTGAACCGGCACCCACCTCCTACGTTGTGAACGTCTTTCATTTCCCCTCGCTATTTTGCCTTCCGTCGAGCTATCTTGTTCTGTGATTACAACTATTTGCAATGGTGAGCATCGTCTGCATTCACCAGTGTATCACGGTGTAATATTTTCTTTATCATATTGTAGGTAGGCAGAGCGGGGGCCATCATTACGTACCAATGTCCTTTTCATTACATACCCTTTTAGTTGAGCGCTTAGAGAAACGAATTGGTAGCTCTGTTTCATGTGTATCTATTATTAGAAGATGGCTGACAATTTTTTATTAACTTTTTTGTTTGATTTCCTACCGCTTTCACCAAAAGAGAGAACCATTTTGCTAATCACAAAGCTCGGTGTATAAAAGACTGCCATCTGCGACATTTACCCTTTTATAGAATGCGTAGGCTAGACAAAAATGGTAATTGTACTGGAGACCTTTCCATGATTTATTATCAGTGGGCGTCATCATAACAATATAAGATATGCAGATGACACTCTGTTGATGGCTGAATGGAAAGGAAGCTACATGAACTCCTAGACAGGGTAGTACAAGAAAGCTAGAAGAAAGGACTAACTATCAACGGCAAGAAAACAGAAAAAATGGCCATCAGTATGAGAAAAAGACGAAGATGTGAGTTACGAACTGGAGATATCAAGCAGAAGTTCAAATATCTGGGGAGCTTTTTAAAAGAGGATGGAAAATGTGACAACGAGATCCGCATAGGAATTCTAGTGGCGAAAGAAGCTTTTCAAAATCTAAGACAATTTCTGAGAAACGTTAAGAAATTTCGAGAATCTATAACGAAAAGGATTTCCTTTAGAGGCACTATTCAGCGTTGGTTGATCGGCAAATTTTCTTCATGGCCGTGCCGATCTAAAATCACATTGAATCTAACGACGGTACCCACTGCCCAGGGGATGGCACATGTTCGAATCCTGCCGGAGGGCGCATATTTTCTTCAATAAGATTTCTCGAATATTCAGGCCGGTAGACAAAAATAAATATACTGTTTAATAAATAAACGGAGCGTCTACTCAAATATGATTAACCTATATTAGATAATGTTTAAGGTCTATATATATATATATATATATATATATAATTTTTTAATATTTCTATTTTAATCTAACACTAACATTAAGGCATTAATTATTATAACCAAAGTCCATTGTCAAGTTTTATGAATTTTCATATACTTGCATTTTGATAGGTCATTGTAGTTTATGTAACAGAGTCTCCCCTATTAAAGAGTGTTTGGTTGAATTGAACCTTTTAAAACTCTTTATTCTACATTCAACACCATCACATGATAAGACACCAGAATTGTTGAAACAAAATGGTTATTTTTGTAGTGATTTTATAACATATTTATATTATAATTTTCGAATAAATAATTATATTTGCACTACTCTGTATTGAGCACTCTTTTAAGAATGGTAGTTTTGATTATTGGAATTTATTCCGTTTACACAATTCTATACTTATATATATATATGTGTGTGTTTGTGTGAAATGTGTATGTATATATAAATATATACATATATATATATATATGCAATTTTATATATATATATATTATTTATATCTTATATATGCGGGGTTCTTATTGGAAAGCGCTCAACACATATATGTGCATATATGCCCACTCCCACACTGTTCACATATATTTATGTTTGTGTGAGCTCCGATGAGTGAGCGTGAGAGCATGTGTGTCTGCGTACGTCAATGAGTGTACGGGCGTGTATGTATGTTTGCGTAAGTATGAGTGGCGTCGCCGACGACAATTTTTCCTCCCACTTCCCAAAAAACACCGATATACGCAGCCATATATAAATACAAAATTTGAAAATTAATCAGTTTTTCTGACGATTGCAAATAGCGTGAAACCCAGGGTCACAAACTCGCATCAATCCAACTATATATATATATATATATATATATATATGATAATAGCTTATAATGGACGCATTTTTTAAATCGCTACACAAAAGCTTTCACGTTTCAATACAATTATATATATATATATATATATATATATATATATATATATATATATATATATGCGTTGATGTGAGTTTGTGACGCTGCGTTTCATGCCCTTTGCGATCGTCAGACAAACGTTTGTCTGACGATCGCAAAGGGTGTGAAACCCAGAGTCACAAACTCACATCAACGCAAATAAATATGTTAACACTATCGCTGATATCTGAGCGCTTTCCAATAAGTACTGCACATATTTAATATATAGATACTATTAGGTTTGTGCAAAAATAATGACGTAATAATGTCGTTTTTTGACGTAGTTTTAACGTCAAAAAACGACATTATTACGTCATTATTTTCGCACCAACCTAATATCTATAGGAATTGCATATATATATATATATATATATATATATATATATATATATATGTGTGTGTGTGTGTGTTTGTGTGTGTAATTAATGCATTTTTGATCCGAAATCTTAAAATTTTGAACGTTATTTTTGTGTATACACATTTTTGCGTTGATATACTGTTTTTATTTTATTTTAGTCAGTGTTGTGTAGTAGTAAAAGAAAGCATGATAAAAGGACTGACTATTAACTGCAGGAAGACAGAAAGTGTGGCCATCATCAAGAGAAAAAATTGAAGATATGTGTTAAGAACTGGAGATGTTAACATCAAACAAGTATAAAAAGATAACATATTTGGAATTTTTTTAACAAAGGATAGAAAATGCAACTCCGAAACACGAACAGGTAATAGATCTAGGATAGATGCATTCTAAAGTGCTTACAATCAGAAAGAAATTCGTTAGAAAGAAAGAAAAGTGTACTGGTTTGTTATGTTATATCCGTCCTCTTATATGACATTGAATGCTAGAAAATCGCTTCGCAGATGAACAGAAAACACGAAGCAACGTGAATCTTTCGAGAAGAATAGCGAAAATCGACGGAGCGTGTAAGTAACAAAGTAATGTCTTAAAGAAAATGATAACAAAAAGAACTCTTATCCTTAGAATCAGAAAAAAAGACAGCTGAAATACCTTGGGTACATAATAAAGAATGACGAGCTTAAAAAACAGGACATATTGAGGGCACAGAGATAGGGGAAGGCAGCGAACTTGACAAGCTTGTGCGTTTATGGATAGCGAAAAGGCGTGGTCAGGCCTTTGCAAAAGAAGAAAAACACCTAAAAGGTACACGAGATAGGAAGTTATGGAGAGATATGAGCACCTGTGTCCTGACGAGACGCGGCACATAGAAGAGGAAGAAAAAGTGAATAAAATTCCAGATCTTGCCGTCCGGATCAGAACCTGAAGTAAAAGTGGTTTCGAGTTAGAGGGTTACATACTTATTGATTCGAATGCTCTGTACCTGCTATGCTGATTTTAAAACAGCATACGACCACATCAGTAGAGGCTTCCTATTAACATCAATCGGAAACCTTCTGCCAATCTCTGATTCCAGTGAATGTCTTGATTTGAAAGAGGAGTTATATCGATCCACAAAGTCGTATAGGGTGGGCCAAAAGTAAGCAGAATAGACCAAAAGTAGGCCTAGCGGTCCAAAGTAGACAGTGTGGGCCAAAAGTAGGCAGAGCGGGCCAAAAGTAGGCAGGGTGGGATAAAAGTAGGCAGGGCGAGCCAAAATTAGGCAGTGTCGGCAAAAATTAGGCAGGGTGAGCCCAAAGTATGCAATGTCGGAAAAAAATAGGCAGGGCGAGCCAAAAGTAGGCAGTGTAGGCAAAAAGTAGGCAGGATGGGCCAAATTAGGCAGTGTGGTCAAAGAGTAGGCAGGGCGAGCCAAAAGTAGGCAGCGTAGGCAAAAAGTAGGCAGGGCGGGCCAAAAGTAGGCAATGTAGGCAAAAAGTAGGCAAGATGGGCTAAAAGTAGGGAGTGTCGGCAAAAAGTAGGCAGGACGAGCCGAAAGTAGGCAGTGTAGACAAGAAGTAAGCAGGAAGGGCCAAAAGTAGGCAGTGTCGGCAAAAAGTAGCCAGAGCGAGGCAAAAGTAGGCAGTGTCAGCAAAAAGTAGGCAGGATGGGCCAAAAGTAGGCAGTGTCGGTAAAAAGTAGGCAGCGCGAGCCAAAAGTAGTGTAGGCAAAAAGTAGGCAAGATGGGCTAAAAGTAGGCAGTGTCGGCAAAAAGTAGGCCGGGCGAGCCAAAAGTAGGCAGTGTAGGCAAGAAGTAAGCAGGAAGAGCCAAATGAAGGCAGCGTCGGCAAAAAGTAAGCCGGAAGGGCCAAAAGTAGGCAGTGTGGACAAAAAGTAGGCAGGATGGGCCAAAAGTAGGCAGTGTCGGTAAAAAGTAGGCAGCGCGAGCCAAAAGTAGGCAGGGCGGGCCAAAAGTAGGCAGGATGGGCCCAAAGTGTCTAAACGGAGTTGTCTATAAATAATTACATTTGGATTAAAGAATCGATTAAACGAAACACGGAAGGAAAATATGTTTAATGGACGGCGGGACATGAAAAGAACGGAAGGAATAAACATTTAAAAAATAATTAAACGTGCAAAAGGGCATTAAATACGTGAATATATTCGGAGAGAACGAAGTCATTTCTCTTTGCTATTTATCGCTATTTTTTTTTCTTTTGGGGATAAAAGTTTGGCCTTTAATTTCTCTCTTCTTTTTTCTTGTAGTACCGTATGCAAACGAGATAGACAACCATAAGTAGAGAACAATTGGTGAACAGAAGGACATTGCTTAGCGAACCCGTTTGCTAAACGTAATGTGAAGAACTGTGTAACGACACATATACTAAACATAATATTTCTTGTTTTCTCATTTTTACTCAAACGTATGCGGGGTGGGCCAAAAGTAGGCTTACACTTATTAGGGCTGCAATTTACGTTTTTAAAAACATTTTATTATATTTATACTTATTTGTTACAATTCTATTTCTTCAAAACTGTTTATGTACATTTGTTTAACACTTTACTTACATTTTTAGCAACGTTTAATCTCTTAATTGTTCAAAATGTCCTCCTTCAACACTGCAACATTCCTCGAACCTATCAAGAACACTATGACATAGAGCACGACAAAAATCCCGATCTACATCAATTTCAATAAATACTTCTCAAATGTACTCTTTCAATTCGTCCATTGGTTGGATATTTCTTTCATAAACTTTGTTTTTTACTGCACCCCCCCTAAAAGAAATCCATTGGTGTTAGGTCAGGTGAACCTGGTGGCCATTTGATGCTGCCCTTTCTTCCGAACCGATGATGTGGAAAGGTTTGTCAAAGCATAATGAGGAAGTGATCCATCTTGCTTAATGAACAGTTCGGAGAAGATAGCCCTGAATTTGAGCCGTGGAAACGTGATACAAATTGTGAAATAACTGTAAGCCTACTTTTTACACAACTTGTATGTTATTAAGACCAAACAGCGAATTATTTCAAACCTCATCAGGAATACAAAAAGAAAGAAATACACTTTTCATTTATTCAAATAAAGATTAATAAAAAAAAAACTTCATAATGTACTGCCAATTTACCAAAATTTGATTCGAAGTTAAGACCACCTCGTGAAGAACAAACTAGTTCCAGAAATATCTTCAAGATTATACATCTGACTATTATTCCATGATCTCTTCTCTTCAGGACGAAGGCGATCATGACTCTTCATAATTTTCTGCCCTCCGTGGATCTCGATCTATCCTGTGATTACCCGCTTTTTTTCAAGCTCTTTTTCCTCATTATGCGCCCTAGAAATTTCATCTGCCTCTTCCTGATATTAAGCATAAGTTAGTTTCCATTTTCTCTAAAACTTCATCGTTGCTCACATGTTCAGTCCATAGTATTCTCAGCATCCTTCTGTAGAACCACATTGCTGTTGAGTCAAGTCTCTTCTTCATCTGTCAGGACATTGCTCAACATTCACTGCCATATAGGAAGACTGGTATCACGTAACAGTTCAGTACTTTTTTCTCCGTTTCTTAATAGATGAGGCTTTAATTAAACAATATACTGTATCTTCTTCAAGATTTCGTCATAGCTCTTCACAACTTCTTTTTATTGTACTAAGTAAAATTTAAATCTTAAATCTTGTTCTGATATCCATTCGCTTCTTGGTTTATGCGATGAAGCCTTTTATTAGGTGGCTGATCATGGTTCTCCTCAGCTTCTTCTCATTTTCTGTTCGAAACGATTTTGACACTTGCAACCCCTACTCGATATTCTATCATCCATTCACTTCTTGTATGTGCCACGTCCCCTTTAGGTCCTGGGCAATCATGGCTCTCCACAATTTCTTGTTTTCTTTGTCTCTCTAAGTAACTTTTGACTCTTTATCACTCATCTTTGAATTTACAATCCAGTCACATAAAACTCTGCTTCTCCTTTGTCAATATGTTTTGAGTGTGATATAATGGAATATGCGTACACCTGTGTTCCCCCTCACTGGAATATGATTGGCTGGTGTCCGTCATAAATACCGATGGGCATGTAGGAGAGTCAAGAGACTTAGTCTGAGAGTTAAGTCTATAACGATGCCCACTGGACTACGTCATTGATCTACACTTCTTACCTGCGACTACGACGCGTACCAGTCGATTACTGCTACCGTGTTTTCGGGACATATCAGAGTATTATATTCATAAAGCCATCTTTTATTTATTATCTGTACATGAAATATCAACAACCCATTCCTGATTATATATACAAGTTCCCTTTTAGTTCAGATTTTGTTTAAAACTTACACGATTTTACATGTTCAGCCTGCGGTATATCAACCGAGCGGTAGAGAACAGCTCTACCGTTATAAGTTTTTTTTTTTGGAGGGGGGGTGTTTTTTTTTGGAGGGGGGGTGTTTTTTTTTTTTTTTGAGATTATCTAATATTGCCTGCCATATAGAACATTATAGCTGTCCAGCAAAGTTTTTTTTTTAAATTTCTAACATTTTCCTATCTCTTAATACTTTGCTTAGTTTATGAAAGGCATGAGGAGATTGTCATTCATTCGCTGCCATATAGGAGATTAGATATTACATAGCAGTTCAGCACTGTTTTCTTTGTTTCTAGCATTTTCCTATCTTTAAATACATTGCTTAGTTTATGAAAGGCATTAGGAGATTGTCCAGTATTCACTGCGATATAGGAGATTAGATATTATATAGCAGTTCAGCAGTCTTTTCTTTGTTTCTAACGACATTTTCCTATCTCTTAATACTTTGCTTCGTTTATGAAAGGCATGGGGAGATTGTCCAGCATTCACTTCCATATAGGAGATTAGATATATTAATTGCTATGTAATATCTGTTCAGTTCTTTTTTTCCTTGTTAGATCACAGTCCTCTCGGTATAAGTTAATTCGTTTTATTAGGAGATTGGCCTGCATTCACTAACGTATATGATATTATATATTACCTAACAGTTAAGTGTACTTTTACAACGAAATTCCATTGTCTCTTAATACTATGCTAAGTTTCTGGTTAACACCTTTCGTTATTTTTTACGTCTTTCGATTTCTGAGTCATATTTTCGATCATGCGTTACTACATTTCCAAGATACTAAAATTTCTGCACATATTTAAATTTCTAAACAAATTAATTTCTAGGAAGATAATATATCCTACTTTTAAACTGACATTATTATTATTATATAAACTTCCCTTTAAAATTTAATAAATACGGGATTTGTTTACGTTTAAGATAAGAAAATAAACATGGTTGATATTCACTTCGAAAGATTTGGACAAGAGATGTGCATTTCATAAATGATATAATTGGATTTTGCTTGCGTGCGAAATGTTTTGGTGGCAGAAGTGTGATAGAGAATGCGAAAGGATGTTAAGAATGGACAATGATTAGTCACAATAATACGTGGGCGTGGTATTCTGCAATGATGAATCGCAATTCAACTGAATGGTTGCGAATTCAACAGAGGGCTTCTAACTCCCAAGTTCGACACACGCGGCGGGACGCTCAGCCAACGAGCGAGACGCGTTCATGTGACGTCATTCCTCCCGCTGCCTCTTAGAATCCAAGCTGCCACGTTTGTTCATCTCATCTAATAAAAACTAGTAAGAAAAATAAATCATCCTTTTCGTTAATACCATCTATGCATTAGCGTTGGGTTCCACAGACGACACGAAACGTAACAGCTATCTAAACCAGACTTGGGATAACAGTGGTTTCCCCCATGGCGGAAAAAGTGTGGGACGCTACCGGAGAGAACATTTTCTTTTTTGTCATCTTCTCGGATACATGGGCCAGCAAAATTAAATTTACACTGTTTAAAAATAGAAACGTCTACTTAAAAAAAAGTGAATGCGGAATATATAAAAGCTGCACTTAAGAATTAACATCTTTGCTTTTTATACATTTTTGTACAAGGCTCGGGAGCCACTCAAGGCAAAGAATTACAGTGTAAGACACGCATTTTATTCGGATATGAAGATAAGATTAAACAGGTTAAGATTGTAGTGATCTGGAAAGCAACCACTTGGGGTCGGTTTCATAAAGCATTGGTTTACGGGAAGAAACTACTCAAGTAGAACTTACTCCTCACGAATGGAATACAGAGGGAATGTGCGTGATTTACTACAATGTACGTAGCATGGTGGGTCCTAGCTATGAAGGTTAAATTTAGCGGAACTAAGAAATATAGTTCGCCTGAGCACTTTCTATGGAAGTAGCGATAGAGCTGCGGGAGGTTTGCGACGTTTCTTCTGTAAGAAAAGGGGTTACATGGTGGAAAATAATTTGTCTGCTACAAGGACGTGGGGACGCTTTTAGATTCTATCGAGAGTGGAAAGTGACGACCTGACAGCAATACTCCATTTCCCGCCTGATCCGGCTCTTGTAAAGATAGACGATAACAGGAGTCAGGTTCTTACAGGGTCGGTACAGAGAACAGACATTTTTTTTCATTAATCTTTCGCGATGTATCGTATGTACGTGTTCCACTTGAGATGTGTGTTCTGTTTGAGGCCCAGTCGACCCTCAAAGCACTAGGCCTCCCCGAGGAAGCAACTATTCGTTGTGACTGGCGATAAATTTCGATCGAAGATGATGGAATATACTAGGTAAGTTTTCGAGGCATGCGTTTAATCTGTGAAAGAGTTCGATATAAGCCTTTAAATATTTATGGAATATATGAAGAAAGGAAGAAGATTTTCATTTGCTTGAAAGAAAGAAATAAACAGAAAGAGATGAAAAGAAGTAAGGAGTACTATGACAGGAAAACGCTTATTAAATATTGAGAAAGATGTCAGCCGAAAGAGAATAATTGCTGAATAATTTTCTATGTATTCTTTCTTTCTTTCCTTTTCTTACTTGTATTAATTGTACAACAGGCGATGAATTATTATTTCCGATCCGCCATTTTTATATTCGCCGCTATGCTTTCGTCATCGTCCCACTCTGTTTCTCATGTGGACAACTGCCACTATGTCCGCCACACCTCTTTCCACAATATCTCTTTAAATTTCTATTTAAGAATGACAAAAGCACTACAAGCAAGGAAACTTAATTGTCTTCACTTGGATTTTCGATACAATATTTCTTTTTTTAATTTTATTTATTTATTTTTTTTTTTTTGGACATTCATAATTCATCATCCGGTCATTAATTAATATAGTTTTCTCAGCGTACTAATTTTCTTTCTTTTTTATTTTTACAATGGTGTTTACCCAGTACAAGGCTGTCGTGAACAATTACATTGAAGCAAGCGAGTCAGAGTGGCTTGCATCTGGTGCAAAGGAAAATAAGTTCCTTACCTCAACACACGAGACGTAGCGGGGGCATTTTGTTCTTTGGTAATGGCATTAATCTCTCCTCTTCATGCTGAGATTTATTGTATAAAATATTAGGTTGGTGCAAAAATAATGACGTAATAGTGTCGTTTTTTGACATTAAAAATACGTCAAAAACGACATTATTACGTCATTATTTTTGCACCAACCTAATACAATTATGGCACAAGGCAGAAAAGGGGGAATGGATTTTAGGTTGGTCTTCACTAACTATCTTATACCTAGCTAATCCAATTCACAACCTATTCGCTCATTACAATTTGCACATCCACCACAAGAACTCATCTGTCATCAATCAATCCTCCATATACCATTATATCGCATACTCTCAGGGTACATACAAAATGCACCCCATGACATAAAAATTTCCTGATTATAAAAATTTTATACATAAAAATCTGATTATTTACAATGAGAGGGGAGGGGGTAATTCCCAAAACAGACTAAATATCAAAACAAACCAAATAAAGATAACTGATGTTAGTAGGACCCCTTCAACCGACAAAAAAAAAACGAGAGAAGCCGCTGTATTCCGCCCTTAGGCAAAATCAAGAGGCTCTCTCGCTAAGGGAGAGGGAAAAGAGAAAATAAGCACAGATATGGAGAGTAAGGAAAGCTGACCCAGTCGAGAGAAAGGGGGCAAAAACAAAATGGAGTGGTTGGGTATCTCATCTTGGATCAAAACGAAACATGCAAACGGAAGCAGGCAGGGAACAACACTTACATTAAGTAGTTACACAAATCTTCTCTGTCCTAACCAAGGGAAGGCTCCACAGAAAACCACCCTGATGTGAATTAGGTAGACCTAAAAAAAAAGATTAGCCCTGTTCGCATGAACCAAGCTCGCCTCAGTCACCTACTCCCCTCTTTATGTTCTAACAGCATGTGCTATAAAGGTGGCTTTCGTACAGCTTAGCATTGTTCGACCAATAGCAAGTTATGTACTGATTGGTCGGACTGGAGGAGGCTATTTGCCTGGGTAACTGACTTCAAACGTGAAAATCGCTAATTAGTTAGTCAACGGTGGTGTTGGCATGATAAAAGACGGCTGAAGCAGTGAGAAAGGTTAACTGTTTTTGCGTCTGTGAAATGCGAAGAACTCACGAACGGCGGATTGAATACGAGGTATTTTGGATTGTACGAACGACGCCCGAGAAATAGAGACTCATTTAAAGACAAAGGCTCAGGAACCACTCGAGGTAGATGCTTACAGAGGTACAGTTATGAGGGCATGTGGGGAAGATAACGGTTAACCCTAGATTTGAACAGGTTAAGATTGTAGTAATCGGAGTCAGTTCCACAGAACAGCCGTTCCTAAGACGAAGCTGTTTGAGTGGAACCTATCTCAACAATGAGATCCAAAGAGAATAGGGGTTGTTCGCTACAATGTTACGGGTCATGGCGGGTTTTAAGCGTGTAGGTTAGAACTGGTGGAACTATGGAATATAATTCGTCTGAACCCTTTCCGTGGAAATAGCTATAGAGCCTGCAACGTTTCGTTTGCTTAAATGGTCCGGTCTAGATATTAACAGAATTCTTATGTAGAGCTATTCGTATGCGGGAAGATTTGTTAATTTGTCTTAATTGTCTTAAATGTTCGACTGACACTATTCCTGTTGTTAAAACCGTTCGAGTGTTCTTTATTATGTTCAGTGATTGCTCTATATCTCCTACCTCACCCCGACCAGCCTTTTCATTCAGCGCGAAAATCAATGCTCGCCAAAAAGCGAGAAACACAGCCGGAGTATCACTCTTGAAATACAACAGGAAGCACCCGATATTACCTCTACAGACAGAACAAATCTCTAAGGTAAGTGAAAAAAAAAAGAAAAAAACAACCAAACAAACAAATAAACAAGATCCACACCCAGAGAAAACAGACAGACGAAAATAAGACAGAAATATAAACAAAGTAATAACACGAAAAATGCGCAATTTTGTAGAGAAATATATTCTGGAATTTCTCTCTTTTTTTTTTTTTGTTTGTTTTTGTTTTGTTACTGTTTGTGTTTGGCTTCGAGCCATATAGATACTCCCCCAAAATAAGCACATGGAGAAATACTGAAGTAAAAAAAAAAAAAAAAAAAAAAAAAAAAAAAAAGAAGAAAAACATGTTAAGAGAGACGAGCCAAATTGTCTAAATTAATCGTCGATTGCCGGCGTTACTACAGACCTGGTTGCCATTGAGGAACAGTAATTTGAGCAAAAGAAATTTACGCCGCGAACAAATTTAGTCCTGCCTGAAGCCATTTTCAAAATGGCGGGAAACAATGTCTGGGGCTGGCGTTTTTGTTTTTTTTTTTTTGTTTTTTTTTTTTAATTTATTTCCATAAATAAAGAAAACAAAATAGAAAAAATCAAATTACCAAAATTAAGATAACGACCTGGCCGAGGTCATCGAAATAAAAGTGTACATATATATATATATATATATATATATATATATATGTGTGTGTGTGTGTGTGTGTGTGTGTGTGTGTGTGTGTGTGTGTGTGTTAACAATATCAGTATAATTATTCATATATATGCATCAAAATCCAAATCAATCGGTAAGTCGTTTTCCTTCATGGTATGCAGAATAAAGTGCATTAGAAAAAGTTATATGTTGACTGTATGCTTCCAGGTTTTGTTTTTAATATTCTTCGGAAAGTCGGTTTACTACGCATGCGTGCCAATATTTTATTGCAATAAGCCTGGAAGAAAATATTTGTCAATGTCATCCAGATAAAAGACGTTGTATGGTTAACTCATAAGTAATTTCCGTTTTTTGGAACTAGTTGTAATGACAAATGGATTATCCTAAATCCTTTCCTTAAATATATCATTACAGTTTAAGCTGAATATTACATATATATATATATATATATATATATATATATATATATATATATGGTGTGTGTGTGTGTGTGTGTGTGTGCGTGCGTGCGTGTGTGTGTGTGAGTGGAGTAATGCTAAACGCAATCTTCAGGCGATGTGCATTGTGCATTTGCTCGACTATTTATATATACAGGGCAGTGACACAAGAAATTGTAGTGATAAAAAAAGAACAATAGAATAATCAATTATGAATTTTAAAAAATCTAAAATAGCTCAAAGACTGCATTCGGATCCCTAATTATTCGCACTGAAGAATAATCTTAAACACAGCCATTAGAATGACACAATGAATTACCCACAATGCAATATAATAGATTACCCACAATGTGTCACTGACCTGAGTTTATAAATAGTTGAGCAAAAACACAACGCACATTGCGTTTAGTATGTAACAGATTGTCGTCTCTGGGTGTTGACTTCAAGGCTAACTTTTATATTTACATACGCTCTATCTCTGATATTGAGCACTTTATCCCAGAAATATACAATACCTTAAAATTATATTTTATCAACTATTTCTCTCTCTCTCTCTCTCTCTCTCTCTCTATATATATATATATATATATATATATATATATATATATATTATATATATATATATATATATATATATATATATATATATATATACGACGTATTCATATACAAAGAACGCTATTAGAAAAAAATCTTTATGTATACAAATACAAATTTATATATATATATATATATATATATATATATATATATATATATATTATAATTATTTTTTGAAATATGATTCCGTCGCTATATATATATATATATATATATATATATATTATAATTATTTTTTGAAATATGATTCCGTCGCTATATATATATATATATATATATATATATATATATATATATATATTATAATTATTTTTTGAAATATGATTCCGTCGCTATATATATATATATATATATATATATATATATATATATTATAATTATTTTTTAAATCTGATTCCGTCGCTACATAAGAGTTCTCATGTTTCTAAAACAGAAGCTAAAAATCTTCAATTTCATTTATTTAAATTAAATTAAAGAAGCTAGTTAGGTTTCATCCTCAAGCGTATTTTGTAATAACAAATTTTGAAATTCACGAAGCATTTTAAGCATATACATTCGTAATATTAATTTCTATGGGTATGGAGAAAACTAATCATTTCCATAAGGGTCAGTAGGGTATTCATTTTCACTGATAACTATTGTATCAACATATTAGTTACTTTAGAAAAGAGGTTAAGTCAAGGTAGGGTCGAGGTGCCTTTTTTCAAAGGAATGATGTCACCGTCCAACGCATATCGTCTGGTCTATTTCAACGACAGAGTGTTTCGACACTTCTTGTTACGCCGTTAAATTGGTATTTGTATACATAAAGATTTTTTTTCTAAAAGCGTTGTTTGTATATGAATACGTCTTATTGAACTACAATTTGTTTTTTGACGACTTCATAAAGGGTTTTTTAATGATTGGGTTAACTTTTTAAACCTATTCTTTAATTGAACTTGTTTATAGACTTTGAAATTTTAAAAATAAATAAGCTAATTATTTAAGGCGAATATTTGTCAATGTCGGCAAAAAGCCGTTATGTCATCTCTTTGATTTAATAAATTTTCGTTTTTTAGGAACTTAATAATGTGTAGTTTTTCATATAGGCATAAAGGGCATGGGTCATCCCAGTTTTTACACGTTCGTTTTCTATTTATTATTTTCCATTTTACATTTAGTGTTTTATTTGTTTCTTTTAAAGGCCAAAAATATTTAGATAGAGGTGTCAGATTTCTATTTCTAATATTATTGAAGGAGCTTTTATGTTGTCTTCACCATATTTTAAATTCATTCTTCGTGGGTCCTATATATATCCTTTCAATGTTTGAATTCTCAATGGATATATATAGGATCCACGAAGAATATCTACTACGAGGATAGACTAATTACAGGCTAGTAACTTACCAGATAATAGTTCTTAACTGTAGAAAATTAATTACAATACATAGATTTATAGATTATATATCGTAAAAATGCTCTCCGGGTGTTAATACTTTGTGGTTTGGTAGTTTCGGATCTTTCAATATCACAACACCTCAATGTTTCAGGCATGTACATAGATAAAGCAATATTTACGTTTTATACAATTTGACTTGTAATCCGTTAATATTGGATAGATAGATAGATAGATAGATAGATATGAACAGACTGAGACAGATAGCTAGACAACGAAATCTGAGATAGATATGAACACAGATAGATAGATAGATAGATACCGGCTAGTCCGAAAGTCTTGTCACCCCTACATATTATAATTTTCCATTTCAGAGGGCTGACACGAATATGATTTTGTTCATACAGACCTTCTCGATGTGTGACGATGTCAATGAAAGTGAATTAACGGAATCCAGTACATGTGCTTTGTATTACTGTATTACTTGTTGTTCTATTGTTCTCATTACTTTTTTGGGTAGGGGGTGACAAGGTTTTCGAACCACTCAGTACCTAAAGATAGAGTGGGGTTGATTAAGTGATCGTACACATGAAAATATTTCATATTTTTATTTGTAACATATTAAATTATCAAAACGGGAATATATCTACTGTATCATATTGCATACTAAAAATGTATGCATATAAAAATATATAATATTCCATGGTTAAGAAAATAAAGCAATATTTAAATTTTTATGGCTTTAAAAAATGATCGTACAGCAGAACAAAAACATGTTTTCTCCATTTAATATTTTGTAGCAAAGCCTTTATTAAGTTCAACAGCAACAAATCTCTTCCTGTTGTCTTTAATTAATAATTCGCATACTTTAGTATGTATTTTGTCCCACTCTTCCTGAGTAATTGTCTTCAGGTTTTTGATGTTTGTTGGACCCCTATCACGGATCTTATTTTTCAAAAACCACCATAAATTCTCTTCTCTTCGATTCAAATCCGGCGACTGACTTGTAAGATGTTAACGTTGTTATTAGCAAGCCAATTCTTCGTACTCTTAGCAGTATGTTTGGGATCATTGTCCTGCTGGAAGATCAAATCAGGAGGAAGCCCAAGATTCTCTACAGAAAGCGGTAAATTTGTTGATATTCTTCTGCATTCATTCTATCGTCTATAATTTCTAGTTTGCCAACACCTTGCATCGAAAAGCAGCCCCAAACAATGATATACTACCCCCACCAAATTTGACAGTTAGTATGGTGTACTTGAGTGCGTATGCTTCGCCGCCTTTCCTCCATACATGATTCATGGAATTGCGACCGAGCAACTCAATTTTACTCGCATCTGTCCAAAGAACGCTTTTCCAATAAGAATTTTCCTTATCTTTATGCTTTGTCACAAATTTCAACCTGGCATATCTATGCCGATTTTGGAGTTGTGTCTTTTTGTGGGGAGCGCGACTTTATACCGTCTCTGCATAGTTCATTATTAATCGTTTGCTTAGTTACGTTAACTCCTGACAAACTCAGATTAGTCTGAAGGTCTTGTCTGATGGCCATTGGTTTATCTTGGACCTGTCGCACCAATTTTCTTCGTAATCTGTGGAGAGATCTTCCTGGGAGCACTGGGTCTGCCTTTGTTCTCAACAGTATTACGTTTTTTAAATCTTGCAATAAATGAACCAATTGTTGAAAAAGGTATGTTCATGTCACTGGAGATGATTCTGTAACTTTTTCCATTGTTCCATAGCTTAATAATTAGCTCTTTTTGAGCACAAGTCAATTCCTTACGTCTAGCCATTATTAGAACCGTTATCAGTGAACAGTGACTGCAGAATGATCCAATTTTGAACTGAATGTTACAATAGAGTTACTGTGAATATTCTAGACCAGTTTAGAATCTTCTACTTTGAAGTACAACCAAAATCTACCGTATTATAATGCAAAAATTGATACTGTACGAACACTTTTTCCACTATTCGAAATATAAAAATTTGCATAACTATCATTTATCGATGTATTTCTAATTTTAAATTGCAGATTCTGATTCTATGCACCAAAATACATATATAACATTGTTATTCGAGGTTTTCATTCGCTATGAGTGAGAATGGCAAGCATTTGTTTGCTGTATGATCACTTATTCAAAGCCACTGTATATTTACTGTTTTTCAGTTAGGCTTGAAATCCTACAATGTCTTGGAAATTCGTAAGGACGCGTTGTCTCTCAATGAATTCTGAACGTCATAAATTATAATAACGTTTGTTTAAGTCGAATGAACGTGAAACCTGATTGACCAGTGAAAATCCAATAACATTTGCTATTTGTAGTTTATCTCATCATATATATATATATATATATATATATATATATATATATATATATATATATATATATCCTTCTTTTTAAAAATTATTCACCGTTTTCTTGATTGCTCTAAGACAATCTTGATCGTGAATAGACTTTGAAGATGGAAGCCAGAGTATAAATGTTGGTACCATTACTGAAGACATGAATAATCTTTTTCCTCCTACCATTGCTCAGTTGTGAACATGACCAACTTCGAATTCCAGTGACTTTCATTACTTACGCACAACTACATTGGCAAAGTTATAGATCTATCTCTCCCTTCCAAAGCTACGGGTTAAATACTAGGGTAATCTCGGCTTTTGAGCCTTGGTTGATGACTAGTCTAGAAGAAAGCCAATTATGAATGACAAACTTGAAGAAGGTTGTTTGTTGGCCACTTTTTTTTTTAGTTCTCTTTACTTAGTTCTTCCGAAATTTGAGATTGCGTCCGCTTAAGTTTTCAAAACTATAATCAAATCATATGTGCGTTCTAGGATCTGGATTGTTTCTGCTACTAGACAGCCCAACATATATATATATATATATATATATATATATATATATATATATATATATACACGAGGTCTGATCAAAAGTATTGGAACTGTGGATATCTTAACGGAAATAATGTACACAGAGTAAAGCATGTTGGCACAGATTGACATTGAAATCTGCCGTGTATATACAAGAAGTTATAATGTTCTTGTTCACTTCTGTTGTATATATATATCAGTGCTTGGAAGGACAGTGTGTAGAGTGTGGTCATCTCACCACACCATAGAGGTACTATCAGTGATCATGTTTTGCCATGTACGACAAACCCCATATTCACTTTTGGCACTTTTTCATCTTCAAAAATCAAAGCCCAATTAAAAGGAAGAAAATTTCAAGATGTCGATGAAATGCAAGAGAATGTGTCGAGGCAGCTGCTCGATATCCCAAAATGGAGTTGCCGGAATGCTTCCATCAATGGATACAACGCTTCAGAAGGGAATAATTTTGAAGGAGATTAAATGGCGAATTGCTATCCACCGTAGTTTTCTTTTCATACATCACTAGTCATGATACTTTTGATCAGACCTTTTATATATATATATATATATATATATATATATATATATATATATATATATATATATAGAGAGAGAGAGAGAGAGAGATAGATAGATAGATAGATATATATATAATTATTTACTTAAAAATTACAGCATAAATATGTTATAAATTCACTACAATAATAGCCATTTT
>OZ010596.1:44229969-44262469 GCA_963932145.1 Acanthosepion lycidas | reverse complement strand
AGGGAAATTCTGAGTAAAAAGAAAGGGAAAGAAGGAAAGAATCAGATATGTTTTGGCATCGGCTGTGTTATCTAAAGATAGGAAAACAAACTATTGGTACGGGAAGACATCTTATTATCAACTTCAGGCCGGCTGGCTAAAGAGAGAGAAAAGAAAATTCAAATGAAAATGTTATTTCGTTAAGTGACGAAAAACAGACAACTAAAAGAACTTGGAGAGATATGAAAAATTAAAAAAAACACCCACGAGTATCCTTGGCCTGCGATAATAAAATTTTGTTATCAGGAATTTGTACCGAAGGAAATGAATGTGTTTTCTTTCTTTCTTCGAGGCGACAGACGGACTGGAACTTTGGAGATGTTCCTTTTTGAGACCGTGTCGAGAAGACCACACATTCTGATAATTAGCGATAAAATACCTGACGTAAACCCCGTGTAGAACAAGAGTTATGACCGCCATTGTCATATTGTCCCGTTCGCGGCTGGAGAAATGATAAACCATTAAGGGGAAGAAAAGGGAAGAGATAATTTTTTTTTAAACAATATATATTTTTTCTTCCTGAAACAAAGCCGCCGATTCGTCCACGCCCGACTAAGAC
The DNA here is from genome assembly GCA_963932145.1 of Acanthosepion lycidas. NCBI lineage: Eukaryota > Metazoa > Mollusca > Cephalopoda > Sepiida > Sepiidae > Acanthosepion > Acanthosepion lycidas. The sequence continues at coordinate 44,261,871 of OZ010596.1, read as the reverse complement.
ATCATTGGTCGAGTGGTGATCACGTTATGCACGAGGGAGGCTGTTGCCGCCCATCTGGATGATGAGTATGAGAGGTTGCCACGAAGATGTGGGGAGGGCCCCTCTGAAGTATGATGAGAAGGTGGGAGTGAAGAAAGGTTCCCAAAAATGGAAAAAGGTGGAAATTCCTAACCAGAGAGGTGGATATGTATTTAGAATTATCGAGGAACCCCCCGGCGCCGACAAACTCACCCGGATTTGGTCAGCGCCCATATAAACGAAGCCACAACGAGCAGAAATGAGTCGAGACCCAGCAATTCCCAGAGTCAGTCTCCGGTTGAGGCAAGCCTCGCAGATAGCTGACCAAGATTCACGCACATTTTTCGGACCCACATCTTCAAACCAAGAACAATTATTTTGAAGAGCGACTTAGATCCAGATCACCGAAATAAGTTTTTCTTTTGACTTTCGTCCAAAGACCCACCGAAACACCAATTTCTTAGAGAGCAGACGACTTGAAGTGTTTAAACTTGCCTAGCGGAAAACGACTTGTCACAATCCATAGAACGGGTCGGGAGATAGATGCAGTCCTATGTATCGAACAACTAGACATAAAGTTTGTTACCTTTTTCTTTGATACTTTGAACTTTTGAGTTTTCATTTTATTGCCTTTTATGCGTATTTTTGTGGTATCACCCCCGTTGGACTCGGTTTGCAGTACGGCACCGATGACTGATTGATTTCCTCTGCCTAGATCAAATCACAACGTGGGTGGGCAGACTGGGTATCAAAGTAGGACGTCACCGTTGGTGCCGTGGTAGACTGGGATACAACGACACGGTTGGCGCTGCAACCAGGGGACGACGTCACACCTTTCCTATGGGTACTAGCACGTAAGTGTATGTAATGGATTCGACTGGAAATCGAACTCGGCTCTCCGATTTTTCATTCCGAGCCCTTATCTATCACTCTCTAAAGAATCAAATTTTCTTAATGTAGGAATGTTTGGAATTCGAAAACATTTATATTATTAACATTGTTCGAACGGTTGTCTTTATCTTTATTATCATATTCACAACGTTTCGGTCGTTGTACACTCCAGCCCTCTTCAGGTGATTAGGTCGAGTCACTGAATTCAACCAACGCTTTTAGCCAAATGTTATGATTTCAGTACCTGGCTACAGTAGAGGTGAACAAAAAAGAGTTAAGTTAAAGAAAGTTAACTGCGACACCCGGAAGAGGTATGGCACGTGGAACTAGAAAAATCTAGGCCGGCGAACGAAATAAATGGTTCAATTTGAAATTCCAATCACCTGAAGAAGGCCGGGGCGTGCAACGGTTGAAACGTTGAGAATATAGCAATGAAACTGAGGACAACAGTTCGAACAATGTAGTGTAAATAATTAGAATACCTCATTTCAGAAATATACGCATGTATATTTACAAATAAATAAGTTATATATCAGATAAATACAGTGAAATCATATAAAAGTCTACGGTAGATACAGTCTAACATAGATAGATAGATAGATAGATAGATAGATAAAATTGATGAGATGTAGGTATTTATTTACTTATAAACAACATGAGATTTGTGTTTTGTATAATAGTAATAGAAATAAATGTGGCGATGAAGAGACAAAGTGGAAAAGCTTATAAACGGCACTTTTTGCGGAGTCCTACAGTGGTTGGCGATAGTCGTCTTTTAGAGGATTTTCTAGTTTGTCTCCTCATCTCCAGACTGAGATAGATAGATAGATAGATAGATAGATAGATAGATAGATAGATAGATAGATAGATAGAAGAACAAACTTAGTTTTGAACAGTCTTAGATTGATAGATATTAGGTTGGTGCAAAAAATAATGACGTAATAATGTCGTTTTTTGACGTATTTGTTAACGTCAAAAAACGACATTGTTACGTCATTATTTTTGCACCAACCTAATAGATAGATAGATAGATAGATTAGTAGGTAGAAATAACTTGAAAGAGTGTTCCAATAATGCCACTAACCAATAAATACTAATAAAAGCTCAATATTTATTTCAAATATCTTTTAACATCCGGGCAACGTTATCCTGAACCTTTTGTAAATTATTGCTTTTCGCCGACATGAAAAGCCATGGACTTTCTTTCACCACTGGTTTTATGAATTGTTTGCACAGAGATTTTAACTTTCTTGAAAACCTCATCTAATCCGAAGTTAAAAATGCCGTTTTCTTCTTTTCTTTCTCTTTGTGCGTTTGTGAAAATTTGTTGTAGCGTTTATCAGTGTTAATGAAGAGAAAAGCGGCCGCTGGCGAAGAGGCATCATCCACCATATTTTCTTCCCACTCACATACATTTTCTCTCTTTCCCCGACGGTCGTAAACTGGTACGGTTTTCGTAATTTCATCAACACCTTTGTTCCTCAGAATGCGGGGGCTGATAGGATCGTTTGTCGGTAGGTATGTTGATCGGAAGGTAGGTGAGCATTTATCGCAAAGAATGTTTCCGCTCGCTATTGTTTTGCGTTGCGGTGGTGGAAGTGAGCATGCTACGAGCGGAAATGAATGTTACTTTATTTTTCATTGTCGAGCAGAGGGTAGCTAGGGGGTGAGGAGATAGTGATTCTATTGACGTATTGTTTGCAGAAGTTATAGCAATAGATATAAAATAGTTTTCAGCGCCACGATATGACGGTGTACGGATGCAAAAGCAATTATCACCCTTTGGCTAAAATTAATTCACTAGGTTTACCTGACGGTCGATAAGTGACGCCAGCTTCAGATATGACGACCCCCAGTTGCTATGTAGTCCACTCAAGTTCAAGACATGTTTACCCATAGCAATTAATAGAACTAAATGTAGACCACGCAGTCCCGTTAGTGAACACAGAGATCACCAACGGCCTGACAGTTTACCCTTTGGTAAATAAAACAAGTAAGACCCTCTCGATTTTCACCGTTCACACTGCTTGTTGTAGTCATATGTGTTATAATTTCTCTGTGTGGGACAAATAGTGATATATTCATGTGTAATTTCTTTTACAAGATAGCGGGATAAAACATCTTTTTAAGAACAATGGGTATATCATTCTTTTCTTTCGGTTATTCTGACAAATCTTTGCGTTGTATACTAATGCCGATAACGGGAACTGAAAACAGGAAATATTTTGTCTTTATCAAATTAGAGTACCTTTTCTGCCTGCTATACGCTAGAGTCAGAGAAAGCAAGACACTACCCCGTCTTGACCTGACTAGCTAACTTTAAAATTAAGACAGAAGATGACCGTCCCAATTCCCAATTTTGGCCTTCAGATTCATTTTCTGTACGTAGCAGAAATAAATATCACTCTTCTCATTGGGGCTAGATTTTAAATTGTTGCTTTATTTCCCTCCTCCATAGACAATGAATTCTACATATGGGGACTAGTTAGGCCTTCATGGAGATTCTGACGTATTATGGCGGATGAAGTAAGAATGGTAAGAAAGAATGCGTTCTTTTGGTGTAAAGAAATATTATTGAATGTTCGGGTCAATGTTTGTGGCTAGCTAAGTTTAATGTTAAGACAGAAGACAGTCCACATTCCGCATTCCCCTTTTTGGCCTTGTGCCACATTTTGTATTTGTACAGATAAATCATGTTCTTCGCTCTCGAACCTAGAATTTATTTTATTTTTTATTTAAGCGTAAACACTAGACTGGTGTCGATATCTCATCAATTTACAGCTGAGCTGGTTATATATCGCCGTAAGCTCTATGCTAACAGTTTCTTTTCTCGCACTTTTCTATTGTAATCATGCCCACACAAACATCTACATACACAGAAGCTGAGTATCATCTACCATGTATTCAGTTGTGAAAGTAGAATAACATATATCATAAAACGCACATATATCACCGCCTCTAGTAATTATGTCCACAGAAACATGTATATGGACCAAAAGCTGAGTATCATCTACCATGTATTCAATTGTGAAAGCAGAATAACATATATCAGTTTTATTACTTTTAAAATTTCGTCATTAAATGACACATTAATGAGTTGATACACCGTTAAACAAATCAATGGATCAAATTCTCCCAGCCGACTTTCCTCTTTATGTGCTTAGAAATGCCAACTATATATTTCTTATTTTAAATCTCCTTCTTGTTCCGATTTTAAACTTACTCGTTGTTCCCCTGCTTATGTTATTCTCAACATCCTTCTGTTGAACCACATTTCAGTTATCTAAAAGTTCACCTTCACATGTAAGAAAATTGCCCAGCATTTACATCAATATAGGAGGATTAATAATACATAGGAACTCAATCATGCTTTCCTCTCTTACTCCTTTGCTTAGCTTCTGGGTGTTATATTTCTCTATTCCTATTCGCCTTCGGCTTTCAGTGTCACAAACTATCTGACAGGTACTGGCGAGGTACCTCGGCACTGGATAATAATATTAAGTGCAACAACGTCATTTTCTTTGAAGATGCTTGAGATGTTTTATAAATATATCTCCATCTGGCACAAGGCTACAATAAAAGAGTACGTTGGAAAGAAATTAAACTATCCAATTAACCAGCAAAATTTGGCTCTGTGACCAGCACTTAGTATTTTTTTAAATTTTTGTACAAAATACTGTAAATTCAGGAGTTAGGCGATCATGACTCTCCAGAGATTTTCATACACTATCTGCGAATTGCCACAACTTCTTGGAAGATATAACGGAAAGTTTTTCTACGGCCTTCTCCAGAGAATCCTTTCTTTATTATCTGTGAATTGCCATGATTTTGGGGAAAGATTGTGGAATTGCCAAGATTTCCTTGGAAAGATAGTAGCGTGGTTTCCAGATGCTTTCTCCAGAGAAACCTTTTCTTTATTATCTGTGAACTGCCATGACTTCTTGGGAAAGAGAGTGGAGTGGTTTCCTGTGGCCTTCTCCACAGATTCTATATATTTATTATCTGTAAATAGCCATGACTGCTTGGGAAAGATAGTGGAGTGGTTTCTGGTTGCCCTCACGGGGTATTCATTTTCTTTATTATCTGTTAATTACCATGATTTCTTGAGAAAAATAGTGGAGTGGTTTCCTGTTGCTTTCTCCACAGATTCCCTTTCTTTATTATCTGTCAATTGCCATGACTTCTTGGGAAATAAAGTGGAGTGGTTTTCTGTTGCCTTCTCCACAGATTCCTTGTCTTTAGTATCTGTAAATTGCCATGACTTCTTGGGAAAGATAGTGGAGTGGTTTCCTGTTGCCATCTCCACAGATTCCTTGTCCTTATTATCTGTGAATTGCCATGACTTCTTGGGAGAGATAGTGGAGTGGTTTCCCGTTGCTTTCTCCGCAGATTCCTTTTCTTTATTATCTGTGAATCGCCATGACTCCTTGGGAAATAGAGTGGAGTGGTTTCCCGTTGCTTTCTCCACAGATTCCTTGTCTTTATTATCTGTGAATTGCCATGACTTCTTAGGAAAAAGAGTGGAGTGGTTTCCCATTGCCTTCTCCAAAGATTCATTTTCTTTACTATCTGGGAATTGACATGACTTCTTGGGAAAGATGCTGGAGTTGTTTCCCGTTGCTTTCTCCACAGATTCCTTTTCTTTATTATCTGTTAATTGCCATGACTTCTTGGGAAAGATAGTGGAGTGGTTTCCCTTGCCTTCTCCAGAGATTCCTTTTCTTTATTATCTGTTAATTGCCATGCCTTCTTGGGAAAGATAGTTGAGTGGTTTTCCGGTTGGATTCTTCACGGATTCATTTTCTTTATTATCTGTTAATTGCCATGATTTCTTGAGAATGATAGTGGAGTAGTTACCTGTTGCCTTCTCCACAGATTCCTTTTCTATATTATCTGTGAATTGCCATGCCTTCTTGGGAAATAGTGTGGAGTGGTTTTCTGTTGCCTTCTCCACAGATTCCTTGTCTTTATTATCTGTGAATTGCCATGACTTCTTTGGAAAGAATGTGGAGTGGTTTCCCGTTGCCTTTTCCACAGATTTCTTTTCTTTATTATCTGTGAATTGACATGACTACTTGGGAAAGATGCTGGAGTTGTTTGCCGTTACTTTCTCCACAGATTCCTTTTCTTTATTACCTGTGAATTGCCATGACTTCTTGGGAAATAGAGTGGAGTGGTTTCCCGTTGCTTTCTCCACAGATTCCTTTTCTTTATTATCGGTGAATTGCCATCACGTCTTGGGAAATAGAGTGGAGTGGTTTCCCGTTGCTTTCTCCGCAGATTCCTTGTCTTTATTATCCATGAATTGCCATGACTTCTTGGGAAATACAGTGGAGTGGTTTCCCGTTGCATTCTCGACAGATCCCTTTTCTTTATTATCTGTGAATTTCCATGACTTCTTGGGAAACATAATGGAGTGTTTTCCCATTGCCTTCTACAATGATTTTTTTTCTTTATTATCTGTGAATTTCTTGGGAAAGATATTGGAGTGGTTTCCTGTTGCCTTCTTTCAAAATTTCCTTTTCTTTATTATCTATGAATGGCCATGACTTCTTAGGAAAGATATTGGAGTGGTTTCCCGTTACTTTCTCCAGAGATTCCTTTTCTTTATTTTCTGTGAATGGCCATGATGGTTGGGAAATAGATTGGAGTGGTTTCCCGTTGCTTTCTCGACATATTCCTTTTCTTTATTATCTGTGAATTTCCATGACATCTTGGGAATGAGTGTGGATTCGTTTCCCGTTGCTTTCTCCACGGATTCCTTTCTTTATTATCTATGAATTGACATGTCTTCTTGGGAAAGAGAGTGGAGTGGTTTCTCTTTGCTTTCTCCACGGATTCTTTTTCTTTATTATCTGTGAATTGCCATGACTTCTTGGGAAAGATAGTTGAGTGGTTTCTCGTTGCCATCTCCACAGATTCCTTTTCTTTATTATCTGTGAATTGCCATGACTTCTTGGGAACGATAGTGGAGTGGTTTCCCGTTGCTTTCTCCACAGATCCCTTTTCTTTATTATCTGTGAATTGCCATGACGTCTTGGGAAAGATAATGGAGTGGTTACCCATTGACTTCTCCAAACATTCCTTTTCTTTATTATCTGTGAATTGCCAAAACTTCTTGGGAAATAGAGTGGAGTGGTTTCCCGTTGCTTTCTCTAAAGATTTCTTTTCTTTATTATCTGTGATTTGCCATGACTGCTTGGGAAAATGAGTGGAGTGGTTTCCTTTTCCCTTTTCCACAGATACCTTTTGTTTATTATCTGCGTATTCCATGACTTCTATGAAAGGTAGTGGAGTGGTTTTTCGTTCCTTTCTCCACAGATTGCTTTTCTTTATGATCTGTGAATTTCCATGACTGCTTGCGAAATATAGTGGAGTGTTTTCTGGTTGCCTTCTCCACAGATTCCTTTTCTTTATTATCTGTTAATAGCCATGACTTCTTGGGAAAGATATTGGAGTGGTTTCTGGTTGCCTTCACCGGGGATTCATTTTCTTTATTATCTGTTACTTGCCATTATTTCTTGGGAAAGATAGTTGAGTGGTTTCTCGTTGCCATCTCAACAGATTCCTTTTCTTTATTATCTGTGAATTGCCATGACTTCTTGGGAAAGAGAATGGAGTGGTTTTCCGTTGCCTTTTCCACAGATTTCTTTTCTTTATTATCTGTGAATTGACATGACTTCTTAAGAAATCGAGTGGAGTGGTTTCCCATTGCCTTTTACACAGATTCCTTTTTTTTATTATCTGTGAATTGACATGACTGCTTGGGGAAGAGCGTGCATTGAATTCCTGTTGCTATTTCCACATATTTATTTTTATTTCTTATCTGTGAATTGCCATGACTTCTTGGGAAAGATAGTGGAGTGGTTTCCCGTTGCTTTCTCCACAGTGCTTTCTCGTTGCCTTCTGCACGGATTCATTTTCTTTATTATCAGTTAATTGCCATGACTGCTTGGTAAAGATAGTTGAGTTGTTTCCCGTTGCTTTCTCCACAGATCTCTTTTCTTTAATATCTGAGTATTTCCATGACTTCTTGGGAAAGATGGTTGAGTGGTTTACCGTTGCTTTCTCCACAGATTCCTTTTCTTTATTTTCTGTGAATTGCCATGACTGCTTGGGAAAGATAGTGGAGTGGTTTCTTTTTGCTTTCTCCAGAGATTCCTTTTCTTTATTATCTGTGAATTGCCATGACTTCTTAGGAAAGTTATTGGAGTGGTTTCCGGTTGCCTTAACCACGGATTCATTTTCTTTATTATTTGTTAATTGCCATGACTTCATGGGAAAGAGAGTGGAGTGTTTTCCCGTTTCTTTCTCCGCAGATTCATTTTCTTTATTTTCTGTGAATTGCCATGACTTCTTAGGAAATCGAGTGGAGTGGTTTCCCATTGCCTTTTCCACAGATTCCTTTTTTTTATTATCTGTGTATTGACATGACTGCTTGGGAAAGAGCGTGCACTGGTTTCCCGTTGCTATTTCCACATATTTCTTTTTATTTCTTTTCTGTGAATTGCCATGACTTCTTGGGAAAGATAGTGGAGTGGTTTCCGGTTGCGTTCTCGACAGATTTCTTTTCTTTATTATCTGTGAATTGCCATGAATTCTTCGGAAATAGAGTGGAGTGGTTTCCCGTTGCATTCTCGACAGATCCCTCTTCTTTATTATCTGTGAATTTCCATGACTTCTTGGGAAACATAATGGAGTGTTTTCCCATTGCCTTCTCCAATGATTCCTTTTCTTTATTATCTGTGAATTTCTTGGGAAAGATATTGGAGTGGTTTCCTGTTGCCTTCTCCAAAATTTCCTTTTCTTTATTATCTATGAATGGCCATGACTTCTTAGGAAAGATATTGGAGTGGTTTCCCGTTACATTCTCCACAGATTCCTTTTCTTTATTTTCTGTGAATGGCCATGATGGTTGGGAAATAGATTGGAGTGGTTTCCCGTTGCTTTTTCGACAGATTACTTTTCTTTATTATCTGTGAATTGCCATGACATCTTGGGAAAGAGTGTGGATTCGTTTCCCGTTGCTTTCTCCACAGATTCCTTTCTTTATTATCTATGAATTGACATGACTTCTTGGGAAAGAGAGTGGAGTGGTTTCTCTTTGCTTTCTCCACGGATTCTTTTTCTTTATTATCTGTGAATTGCCATGACTTCTTGGGAAAGATAGTGGAGTGGTTTCTGGTTGACTTCGCCGGGGATTCATTTTCTTTATTATCTGTTAATTGCCATGATTTCTTGGGAAAGATAGTTGAGTGGTTTCTCGTTGCCATCTCCACAGATTCCTTTTCTTTATTATCTGTGAAATGCCATGATTCTTTAGGAAATAGAGTGGAGTGTTTTCCCGTTGATTTCTCCACAGATTCCTTTTCTGTATTATCTGTGAATTGCCATGACTTCTTGGGAACGATAGTGGAGTGGTTCCCCGTTGCTTTCTCCACAGATCGCTTTTCTTTATTATCTGTGATCTGCCATGACGTCTTGGGAAAGATAATGGAGTGGTTTCCCATTGACTTCTCCAAACATTCCTTTTCTTTATTATCTGTGAATTGCCATGACTTCTTGGGAAATACAGTGGAGTGGTTTCCCGTTGCTTTCTCCAAAGATTCCTTTTCTTTATTATCTGTGATTTGCCATGACTGCTTGGGAAAATGAGTGGAGTGTTTTCCTTTTCCCTTTTCCACAGATACCTTTTCTTTATTATCTGCGTATTCCATGACTTCTTGGGAAAGGTAGTGGAGTGGTTTCTCGTTGCTTTCTCCACAGATTGCTTTTCTTTATGATCTGTGAATTTCCATGACTGCTTGCGAAATATAGTGGAGTGTTTTCTGGTTGCCTTCTCCACAGATTCCTTTTCTTTATTATCTGTTAATAGCCATGACTTCTTGGGAAAGATAGTGGAGTGGTTTCTGGTTGGCTTCACCGGGGATTCATTTTCTTTATTATCTGTTACTTGCCATGATTTCTTGGGAAAGATAGTTGAGTGGTTTTTCGTTGCCATCTCAACAGATTCCATTTCTTTATTATCTGTGAATTGCCATGACTTCTTGGGAAAGAGAATGGAGTGGTTTTCCGTTGCCTTTTCCACAGATTTCTTTTCTTTAATATCTGAGTATTTCCATGACTTCTTGGGAAAGATGGTGGAGTGGTTTCCCGTTGTTTTCTCCACAGATTCCTTTTCTTTATTTTCTGTGAATTGCCATGACTGCTTGGGAAAGATAGTGGAGTGGTTTCTTGTTGCTTTCTCCAGAGATTCCTTTTCTTTATTATCTGTGAATTGCCATAACTTCTTAGGAAAGTTATTGGAGTGGTTTCCGGTTGCCTTCTCCACGGATTCATTTTCTTTATTATTTGTTAATTGCCATGACTTCATGGGAAAGAGAGTCGAGTGTTTTCCCGTTTCTTTCTCCGCAGATTCATTTTCTTTATTTTCTGTGAATTGCCATGACTTCTTAGGAAATCGAGTGGAGTGGTTTCCCATTGCCTTTTCCACAGATTCCTTTTTTTTATTATCTGTGAATTGACATGACTGCTTGGGAAAGAGCGTGCACTGGTTTCCCGTTGCTATTTCCACATATTTCTTTTTCTTTCTTTTCTGTGAATTGCCATGACTTCTTGGGAAAGATAGTGGAGTGGTTTCCGGTTGCCTTCTCCACGGATTCATTTTCTTTATTATCTGTTAATTGCCATGACTTCTTGGGAAAGAGAGTGTGGTGTTTTCCAGTTGCTTTCTCCACAGTTTTCTTTTCTTTATTATCTGTGAATTGGCATGACTCCTTGGGAAATATGGTGGAATGGTTTTCCGCTGCTTTCTCCACTGATTCCTTTTCTTTATTATCTGGGAATTGCCATGACTTCTTGGGAAAGAGAGTGGAGTGGTTTCCCGTTGCCTTCTCCACAGATTCCTTTTCGTTATTACCTGTGAATTGCCAGACTTCTTAGGAAAGATAGTGGAGTGTTTTCCCGTTGCTTTCTCCACAGATTCCTTTTCTTTATTATCTGTGAATTGCCATGACTTCTTGGGAAAGATAATGCAATGGTTTCCCATTGCCTTCTCCAAAGTTTACTTTTCTTTATTATCTATGAATGTCCATGACTTCTTAGGAAAGATATTGGAGTGGTTTCCCGTTCCTTTCTCGACAGATACCTTTTCCTTATTTTCTGTGAATTGCCATGATTCTTAGGAAATAGAGTGGAGTGGTTTTCCGTTGCTTTCTCTACAGATTCCTTTTCTTTATTATCTGTGAATTGCCATGACTTCTTGGGAAAGAGAGTGGTGTGGTTTCCCGTTCCCTTTTCCACAGATTCCTTTTCTTTATTTTCTGTGAATTGCCATGACTTCTTAGGAAATCGAGTGGAGTGGTTTCCCATTGCCTTTTCTACAGATTCCTTTTTTTTATTATCTGTGAATTGACATGACTGCTTGGGGAAGAGCGTGCATTGAATTCCTGTTGCTATTTCCACATATTTCTTTTTCTTTCTTATCTGTGAATTGCCATGACTTCTTGGGAAAGATAGTGGAGTGGTTTCCGGTTGCCTTCTCCACGGATTCATTTTCTTTATTATCTGTTAATTGCCATGACTTCTTGGGAAAGATAGTGGGGTGGTTTCCCGTTGCCTTCTCCACAGATTCCTTTTCTTTATTATCTGTGTATTGCCTTGACTTCTTCGGAAAGATGGTGAAGTGGTTTCCCGTTGCTTTCTCCACAGATTCCTTTTCTTTTATATCTGTGTATTGCCATGACTTCTTGGGAAAAATGTAGAGTGGTTTCCCATTGCTTTATCCACAGATTCTTTTTCTTTATTTTCTGTGAATTGCCATGACTTCTTGGGAAAGAGAGTGGAGATGTTTCCCGTTGCCTTTTCCACAGATTCCTTTTCTTTATTATCTGTGAATTGCCATGACTTCTTAGGAAATATAGTGGAGTGTTTTCCCGTTGCCATCTCAACAGATACCTTTTCTTTATTATCTGTTAATTGCCGTGACTTCTTAGGTAAGATATTGGAGTGGTTTCCTGTTGCCTTCTCCACAGATTCTTTTTCTTTGTTATTTTTGATTTTTCATGACATCTTGGGAAAGATAGTGGAGTGGTTTCCCGTTGCTTTCTCTACAGATTTCTTTTTCTTTATTATCTGTGAATTTCCACGACTTCTTGAGAAATATGGTGGAGTGGTTTCCCGTTGCTTTCTCCACATATTCTTTTTCTTTATTATCTGTGAATTGCCATGACTTCTTGGGAAATATGGTGGAGTGGTTTCCCGTTGCTTTCTCCATAGAATCCTTTTCTTTATTATCTGTGAATTGCCATGACTTCTTAAGAAAGAGATTGGGGTGGTTTCCCGTTGCTTTCTCCACAGGTTTCTTTTTCTTTATTATCTGTGAATTGCCATGACTTCTTGCGAAAGGTAGTGCAGTGGTTTCCCATTGCTTTCTCCACAGATTTGTTTGCTTTATTATCTGTGAATTTCCAACTACTTCTTGCGAAAGATAGTGGAGTGTTTTCCCTTTGCTTTCTCCACAGATTCCTTTTCTTTATTATCTGTGAATTGCCATGATTTCTTGGGAAAGAAAGTGGAATGGTTCCTCGGTGCTTTATTTGAATACAGAGTTTCTCTTCTCTCAGACTGACTCCTCCCGTGTATACGATGCTATTTAACCGATAGCCTCTGGAAGAGACAAAGGCATCCATGTCTTTTCCAAGAGCCATAGCACGAAAGAGTACATGTTTAGGACATTAGTACGATTCAACGATTCCAAGTTCAGCGTCTACAGCTACTCACGCATTCTTCTTAGTAAATCCTTTCAATAAGTCTGTTTTAATCATTCCATTCTAAGCAAGGATTTACAGCCATCAAAACTCAATGGGCGAAAAGAAAAACTGAGTGAATATTACTGAAGAATAAGGACAATAAAAGAACAGTTTAAAAAGACCAAAGATGATGAGTGACGTTGCATTTAATCTTTTGAAGATCAAAGTTGACAGGAAGACAAGAAACTAGAATAGTCCCATGGGTGAGAAGTGGAAGGGTCGAAACTGTTAGCATAAAACTTATTGTTACATCTAGCAATTTCAATTGTAAAATGATGAGACTTAACTGACAATCTAGTATTGCGCTTAAATTCGTAACGATTAGATACCAAAGATTCCATGAATTTTTTTAGAAAAATAGTTACAGGCAAGCTACATTACGGCTGTAGGAAACTGACTTGGGCCGAAATGCCAGGTCAGGACTCATTTCGTAGCAGATTTTTCTTTGTATTTTATGAAGAATCTCTCAATACATAGCAGAAGCAGCCGACCAGATGTGTCAGCAATATTCAATGTATAGAATAATGGTAGACATACAAAGGTGTAAGATTTGTAATCACTGGAATATTTTACTCAGTTATAAAGTCCTTCCTATCAGATTGTGTCCCTGAAGGTAGTTGTTAATAGCCAGCTCTTTCAGATCCACGAAATAAATGCAGGTGCCTCTTAAGGTTCATTTCTCGGCCCAACCCTCTTCTTTTTTTTTTTTTTGTTTTCATTTCACCTAAAGTAAGGCAATAAAGCCACTAAGACGGGGTGACTGACTGTGTAAGAATATAAGAAAAAGAAAACACTGTAAAGAAGGGATAACAATAAGAGAAAAACAATTTAAGAGACAGAAGAAAACGATTGATATTGAATTTAAATTTTTGAAGATCAAATTTGACTTTACAGCAAGACGGTCATGACAATAAATCCTTAGCGAAGAACTTAGTGTTACATTCGTAAACTTCAACTGTAAAATTATGAGACCTTACCGCCAACCCAGTATTACGCTTAAGTTCATAAACTCTAAGTACCTAAAAGGAAATCTCATTAGAACAATTACTGTGAAAATATTTATAGAAAAAACACGGGGCCGCTACGTTACAGCGATGGGGAGGTGATTGAAGCCGTGGTGGAAATTATTAGAATTGGGGAAAAAAACAATGTGTAGCACCGAGTAACTGTCTATCTTTCGAACTATCAAGCATGAGAAACTAATCCTATTAACTGGTAGTCTCCAAAGTGAATATGGTTTGTTCGAATTAAAGTTTTGTGGTAATAAGAAATGCGCTTTCACTTCGAAAGAAAATCAATTAAATTTGTTTAATCCGTCCCAACAGGGAAAATTTTTATGGCAGCCAAATGGAAAACCTTTGCTTGCCTTTAAAATCCGCATTTGATAACTTGTTTTCTTGTTATTGTTTGAACACTAAATCCCGGCGTTAACATGAAATATGGCGGCCATCAGGCTGACATCTATATATTTTTTCATCATCAGTAAACCGAGAAAAAATACTTCCCCAGAGAGGTAATCTAAAACCTTATGTCTTTAAAAAAAACTCCTTCCAGTTATTTATTTATTTATATACATATATATATATATATATATATATATATATATATATATATATATATATATATATATATATATATATTAAACATTTTACAGATATCTTCAACTTTTTTTCATTGCATTGGATTTAAGTAAGCGATTTTACAAGTATTGAAGTGAAATCTACAAAATAAAAGCCTTTGTTTCCTTGCTTGATTTTTTTTTTTTTTTTTTTTTGGTCAGTTGTTTTTTCTTTTTTTGGTTTCTTTTTTGGGAGAGTAATTTTTTTTATTTCCCTTCGACGTTTTTTTTTTTGTTTTTTTTTTTTAATTCCTGGATATATTTGTGTCTTCATCCAGTTGACCTGGCGAACGTCTGGCTTTGTTTACGTTAAGCTGTGGCAAAAGGAAGACGACAAAATAGAACGTCGAATGGAAATAAATAATCCCCAATAAATAAATAGAAAAATCAAACGGTAATATGAAAAAAAAAAATGAACGACAAAAAAAAAAAAATGAACGACAAAAAAAAAAAAATGAACGACAAAAAAAACAAAGAAATGGACAGAAAGAAATTCCAAATAAATGAACCAATAAATAAATAGCAGAAAACTAAGTCACATCTTCGATGTCCAGAGACTCAAACTGGAAACTCGGAGGAGGACAGTTGCGGAACAGTGTGGAAGGAAGAAGGCGAACAAAGAACATTTCGATTTTCCCCACATTTATAGAACATTCAGAATCGAACGACATGAAAAGAGATTATTTCTTTATATATATATATATATATATATATATATATATATATATATATATATATATATATAAAAATAAATATAAATAAAAATAATAATATTTTTTACCCATCATAAGTTTACACAAACCACACCACACGTATATACATACATGCGAGGGAATATTATTCAGCGGAAAATAGAAAAATAACATGTATACATTCACGAGACATTCACGATAAATTTTCGCTACACTTCCAATCTTTAAATTTCAACATACAAATGCGTATGTATAGACACAACACCACCCGTATACATACATATGTTATATCCGAAACTGCCCACATATGTTTATATATGTATGAGTCCCGACGGACGACCAAGTGTGTAGGTGTGTCTGCGTACTTCATTGGGCGTATGAACATACATCGATGTTTGAGTTAGCACGATGACACCACGACGACGTTTCCCCACCCCACTTCCATAATAACACCAATACACGCAATCTACATAAACCCAAAATTTAAAAAAATTAATCAGTTTGTCTGACGATCGCAAAAGCGTGAAACCCAGGGTCACAAACTCACATCAATCCAACCATATATATATATATATATATATATATATATATATATATTGTATACTCTTTATCTTTTTACAAGGTAAGAGAGCTTTTCCTGTGGTCGATATTAAGAACCATTGTTTATGTATGTATATATATATATATATATATATATATATATATATGTGTGTGTGTGTGTGTGTGTGTGTGTGTGAGTGAGGGGATGTATATGTGTGTGTGGGTGAGTGTTTTTTTTTTCTTTAACTTGGCTAGATTGCATATGAAGACGTCTCCTCAAGGTACAGTGATTTTCTCAAGAGGCACTTATGTACTGACTGGCTCCTGTCAAGATTGACAATGGTTGTATCAGCTGCTTAGAGTTACCATTACTGAGCCAATTTGGCAAATTTTGGACCCTTATGCCGCTCCATAAAATCCCTGATGCTGATATGTTCGCCATTTGCAAGATTCAATTTAGAATAAAAAATAGAGTAGTCCTTTCCAACCTCGACAAACTTCAAAATAATTTACACGGCCTTGTAAGCGATGAATTATATTCTACCCCCTTTCTACTATCGCTATTTCCATGATACATTTTTTAGACATGCTACATTCGGGAGACATGAAGATTCGTGGGCGCCAAAAACGGTGTGTCAATAGGATGTTTTTCCTCATGACATGGCTTTTATTTTACCTAACTTCACTGCTCGCAAATGATTACTGTTTAAAAGGAGAAAATATTAAAATATTCCTTTCCTTCTAGAAAAATAAGAACAAAATTGATAATTGCTAATAGAACAGCTGGAACCGCGCGGATATGTTGAACATTTGAACAAATTTTATACACTTTATGGACAGAAAGGAAAACGAGAAAAAAATAAATAAAAACCTTAATCACAGTACCTTTCCCGTCGTTATTAATGAAACCTGTATAAAAGATGAATTGCTGTCCAAATACGCAACATATATATATATATATATATATATATATATATATATATATATATATATATATATGCCCTTGTAGAAATTGATTGAAACAAAACGAATAATTCCGTTATTTAATTTATTTTCGTATTTTTCGATTGAAACATGACCTCGTGCACATGTTAGTAAATTGTATTTCCATTCCACGAAGTCATTCCTTGCAGTTTGACAACTGATCTTCGATTGGATTTAAGGGATGAAAGTTACCGGGCCAGTCTATAGTACTTTGATTTGCTGACTGTTAAAGCTTGCCATTGTGTTCATGCAGAGTTACAATATTCGGACGCTTTCTTCGAGTAACGTCCATCGCAGACAATGACAAAAGGGCAACTAATCGACAGTCGAGACAACAGTGTCTGGGTGTTTTGAAATCTAATTCAATCACGGATGACGCAATATATTTCAAGGCCAAACAGATTTCATTATACACCCCAAAAATAGATTCACATTACTGCACACCACTGCAAATGAACTAATCTGAGAAAAAATAGAAATCGATTACACACTATCACTCCAGTGGGTCTAAAACTAAACATATGCTGAAAGAACGAAAGCGCTTGTTTCACTTAATTTGCACAAGGGTGGAAAAGTATTATTTACAATCAGAAATAAGTAGGGTAAAAATAATGCGAAAAAAAACTCAAAGAATTTAACACTCACATGACATAATGGAGACAAGAGATTAAGAGGAACTGCGGGTAAACTACCTAACCAGCTTGTACAAATTGACGAGAGAGGCAGGATTGAGAGGGATGGTGAATTACTTAGAACAAGGAATGTTAGGAAGCTGTTGAGAGCCATGGTCAATCGCGTGCTGAAGGTACGTAAATGACCTAATCTGAGGAAAAAATAGAAATCTATCACTCTGTCACACCAGTGGCTCTAAATCTGACCGTATGGAAAACAAAAGCTGTTGTTTCCATTAATTTACACAAGTGTGTATATATGAGAAAACGATAGATATATATATATATATATAAAGAGAGAGACAGAGAGAAAAAGTGGGAGAGAGATAACGATATATATTTCTATATATCAAGAAGAGTATTGGGGAAATGGTATGAAAGGGTGTGTATGTGTATGTGTGTGTGTGTGTGTGTGTGTTAACTTTTTGATAAATCAGACGAACTCTAAAATTATTTCGCCTTCGTTAGGTAGGCCTCTCCCGGTCAGAATAAATGAAATCACACACACACAATTTTAGTGCAGAAATCAGAGTTTTGTTCTTTCTTTATAATAGGAAGAAACCGGCCCAACAAACAGATATTAATGATTTATATTAAAGAACAAGCGGAAACAGATTTCATTTATTCAGACACAAAGAAGCCTATCTAACGAAGGTGAAAGACGTAGTCAATAAAATAGTTTGTAACTTTGCCAATATATACATACATATATATATATATATATATATATATATATATATATATATATATATATATATATATATATATTCCGATGTTCTTATAGCTGTTTTCATTTTTACAAAATAATGCTCATGTAAATTTCCAAAATTCGCTTGAGGATGAAATGGAACTAATGTCTTTAATTTACTTACGAAATTTAATTCGAAGATTTTAGCTTCCATTTTTGAAACATGGTTAGAACTGTGTAGCGAAAAACCATATTTTAAATCAGTTTATATATATACAGGGTGCTTAAAAAAGAATACGCCAAAATCATTACGCCGTTTTTTCAGGTCTGTAGTATTGTAGTGGACTGAATCAGTGGTTATTTGATAGAGTAGTTATCAAAGTTTGATTGGGTGTCAGTTTCACCGCTGTCGTTAGTATAACTTCCGGTACAGCTGAATTGTGGGAAGATCAATCAAAATGGCGACTCCTCAGCAGAAGGCGTTTTGCTTGCTTGAGTTCTCAAAAACAAACGCCATTGTCACGGTGTAGCGTGCTTTCAGAACAGAATTCGGCATTGATCCGCCCCATCGTGAAAGCATTCGACGGTGGGTTAGACAGTTTAAAGAGAGTGGGTGCCTGTGCAAAGGAAAGAGTCCCGGAAGACCATTTGTTAAAGAGGAGCAAGTGGAGAGGATTCATGATGCATTTGAGAGCAGCCCACGTAAGTCCGTATGTCGAGCAAGTCTTCAGCTTGCCATCCCTCATACCACTGTCTGGCGTGTGTTAAAGAGACGATTACACATGAAACCATACAAACTAAGCCTCGTCAAAGCACTTACTAATGATGACAAGGTGATGCGGAGGACATACTGTGAGTCAATGCTGGAGATGGGGGAAGGTGATGAAACTCTCTTTTCGCGTTTAGTTTTTGGTGACGAAGCGAATTTCAATTTGAGAGGCACAATCAATCGTCACAATGTGCGCATTTAGGCAACAGAGCACCCACATGAAACTGTTGAAAGAGATTCCCCTAAAGTGAACGTCTTCTGTGCTGTGTCTCAAGACAAGGTCTATGGTCCCTTTTTCTTTGAAGGAAACACCATTACAGGACAAACCTATCTCGAAATGCTCCAAAACTTGCTATTCACTTTACTGCAAGCAGATTCGAATGACTTCATTTTTCAGCAAGATGGAGCACCACCCCATTGGCATCTCGGGGTTAGAGCTTATCTGAATGAAAACGTGCCTCAGCGATGGATTGGGAGGAGAGGTGCTAAAGACCTTGCTCTCTGTGCTTGGCCTGCTAGATCCCCGGACCTCACTGTGTGTGACTTTTTCTTGTGGGGGTATGTTAAAGACCAAGTTTATGTTACAGCACTTCCAGCAAGTATCGATGACTTGAAAGATCGAATAACAGCTGCAATCAACACGGTGGACCGTGACATGGTGAGGCGCGTTTGGGAGGAATTCTCATATCGGCTTGATGTTGTCCGCGCTGCCGGTGGTGGCCACATTCAGCACTTATAAAACATGAAATGAAACTTGAATGTATATACAACACATGTGTTCATGCTAGAGGTTTGTAATTTTTTTCGTTTTTGACACATCACGTGATGATTTTGGCGTATTCTTTTTGAAACACCCTGTATATATATATATATATATATATATATATATATATATATAGATAGATAGATAGATAGCTAGATAGATAGATAGATATTAATTATGAATATGTCATGATGATGGCTAACTAACGAAAATAATGTTTCAGAACGAAATCGTAATTGAAACGGTGCCGTATTGCATTTGGTCGCATCTCATTACGGAAAATATTTTTGTTAGTTTTGTAACAAGACCAAAACTTGTACCAAAGACAAAGTGAGAATCAAAACAAGGCCGATGTTCATGTAATACAATGAACAAACTTGAAGATAAAAATTGCCTCGAGGAAAAGACTTAACGATCGAGTCATGGCATCTATTTCGATTGTGTCTAATTAGGACAATCTTCCGAGAAATTTGTATTTGTACTTATATGGAAGGGCTTCTAGGCAAATAATAAACTTATAATGGGATCGGTCTATGCTAGAAAGGTTTATTCTCCCACCTGTGTTTGTCCTGTTGTTGATAATATGAACTACATCCGCGTCCTGGGTAAAAGAGCAAGAAATTTGATCAGAATGTTTTGAGGAGCGTGAAACCACCTGTTAATTGATGGTATTCCCATGTTTACTCTGACCCGGGATGGTGACACCTTTTAGGATACCAGCTATGGGCAAAAAATTAACCCCCAAACTGAGGTCAAAACACTATGAAAGCGTAAAAATAGGTTTTAGTACCAGCAATACATTTTTGTAAAAAATTATTACCAGCAATGAACTATTACCAGAAAAAAAGATATTACCAGCAACAGAAATTTTTTCGGCATTAAATAACCCATTGAGATTGATATGCCGTAAAACAAACCAAACAAAACCAAGCCGTTCTTCACGCACGGAGCGGAATGACTATATATATATATATATATATATATATATATGTGTGTGTGTGTGTGTGTGTGTGTGTGTGTGTGTGTGTGTGTGTGTCACGCGGAGAATAATACGTCTACACAGCAAAGCAGAGTGTAAGGAGAAAAACAGGAAGGTTCTTACATATAATATGGAGATATTTCTGTCTCTGGAGAAACCATGCTCAGAACTCCAGATTCAAACTGGCCGGGTTCATCTACTATTTCCTAAGCGATAAACAGCACCATGGGTTTTAAGCTGCTAGGGAGGCAGATTTACCATCTGCCCTGGATAGGGTAGGTGCGAACTAAATTAAGTAAACTTATGTTTCGCTGCTGAAAATAAACTAAATTTGGGTGCCGCTTTCGTCACTGTATGGAGCAACGTCACTAAGCGGCCGTCATCAAAAGGAGATAAGCGGCATCTGTATCCCAACAAACTCATTACTTTTTGTTTCGAGATAATTTCTTCAATAAGAAAACAATGTCTCTTCTCTTCTCTCTCTCTCTCTCTCTCTCTCTCTCTCTCTCTCTCTCTCTCTCTCAGTCACTCACTCTCGGATTAAACATAGTTTTGTATTACAAGATTTTGATCTGGTTTACACTAGTGTTAAAAAGTTAGAGATTAAATCTAAATTACAAATGGTACATATACGCCCGGTTAACATTAAATTCGAAAAGGTAGGCATAGATGCAGTTTGCTTTAGAATCAAAAGGGCAGATATAGGCCCGGTTTACACTAAATTCGAAAAGGTAGGTATCGGTCCGGTTTTCCCTATAGTCAAAAGGGCAGATATAGTCCCGTTTAACACTTAAGTCGAAAAGGTAGACATAGGTCCAGTTTTCTCAAGAATCAAAAGGGCAAATATAGGCCCAGTTTACACTAAATTCAAAAAGGTAGGCATATGTCTGGTTTGCCCTAGAATCAACAGGGAAACATCAGTCCGGTTTACACTTCAGTCAAAAAGTTTCTGATTACAATCAAATAAACATTGGTTTACACTGGTGTAAAAAAAGGTAAAGATTAAATCTAGATTGCAAATGATAGATATAAATCCGGTTTACATTAGAATCAAAAAGGTATACATAGGTCCGAATAATGTTCGGGTCAAAAATAAACATGGAGAGGGTTTGCACTAGAATGAAAAAAAAAAGATAGATATATGTTCATTTCAGCCTTAAGCCAAATCGATAAACACAGGTCACTTTAAAATCGAGTCAAAATGGTAGATACGGTTCCAGTTTACATTAGTCACAGAAGTAAGATATTGAACTTATTTCTACCTGAAGTTACCTGTATGCATTGTGATTTTCTAAGCCCGGCTTAGATGTGGCACAAGGTAGAAAGTATGGGGTTCCCAGTGAGGATCGAGCTCACTACTCAGTCGTAATCGATCTAGCAAGACAAGCTTTCTAACCATTATACCACGTCGAAGTGCCCTAAGGTACCTGTATGCATCATGTTCTCCTATAACGTGTATACTTCGTCTCTTCAATAGAACGAAGTAGAAAAATATTTAAAACAACTGACATTGAGACGAACCTGCTTAAATATAAGTAATCGCTCTTTCTTGCGTTGATAAGAGGCTGGATTAATGGAAAACAGATGAATATGAAAAATCGAAGGTTCGTTGCATTGACTTACAGGCAAATATCCCGGGGAAAAGTGAAAAGCTGTCTCCTTCAGCTATGGATTATAGAGTAGGATACTGTATTTTGAAAAAAACATTGTTATTCTCAAAGAAATTAATTCACTCGCAAAAAAACAAAAAACAGAATTAATCTTACAATCCAAAATATGCCTCGCATTAGATGATCCACAAACGGTTGATAATCCGTAAAAAAACTAATCACTCAATGTAGTATTGAAAGCGTTTTCATTTCTTCATTTCTTTTAGCAGGGAGTAGTATGATCTTCCAAGCCTAGCTTAGATGTGGCACAAGGCCGAAAGTAGAGGGCACCCAGTGAAGATCGAACTCAATACTAAGTCGAAATCTTTCTTGTGAAACAAGCTTGTTAACCATTACACCGCCTCAAGTTGCCCCCGGCGCGGAGTAGTATATAATGTTGTCATCGCGATTATGTCATTATTTTCCCTTCGAGTTACATGTGCTCTCTATTTTAGTATTTGTAGTTGTTGAAAGTGCATAATTTAGGATTATGCTGATTGGAATTTATAAAATTAATCCATTAATTTTTTTTTTTTTTTTCAGGAAAATAAGTTTCTCCATTTGTCATATACCGTACCATTAAAACTAACGGGTATGTCCCAATCGTCCTAAATACGTTAGGCCGGGGTAATATGCTAATTAGTTTACCAATAACAGTGGTTTACCTATTTCACACCGCCGGCAAGTATTTTATTTTGTTGATGTTATAAAGATTACCATTTCATTTCCAATCTCCATTTTGGTTATTTCTCATTCAGTAACACTTCGTAGGTTACAAGACTTTCTCTCCTGTAGTTTTTTTATTCTCTCTTCTTTTCTTTTTTGTTTATTCTTTCAGTTTTCTGTTTTGATATTCTTTATTCAGTAACCCTTAGGTTATAACACTTTCTTTCTTTCTTTCTGTTATATGACATACCTAGGAATATTAATGGGTATGTCCCAATACTAATAAATACGTTGGGCGGAGTTAATATGCTAAGTAGTTTACCACTCGCGGACGTTTACCTACTTCATACCGCTGGTGAATATTGTATTTTGTTGATGTTATAAAGATTACAATTTCATTTCCAACTTCCATTCTCGTTATTCCTCATTCAGTAACCTTTCCCAGTTTACAGAACAAATCCATTAACTGTTATCCCTCTTTCTAGTACTAATGGAGGTTTCCCTATTAATGTTTACTTTAAAATAGATTACTAAGTCAACATTTTAATTATCTTATTTTTTTTTCTCCGAGTTACGTCCTAACTACTTTAGTTGTTAAAATTATTCAGTTTAGCAGTACTGTTGGTTAAAATTTAAAAAAAATAATCTATTAAAAGTTTTTTTCAGGAAAATAGCTTTACTGAAATCCAGTAAGTTTTATCGCTTTTTCTAGTACAGATGTGTGCTTCCTTCTTAATCTTTACTTTAAGGTAGCCTAGTAAGTTAACTTCTTGATTGTGTCGTCATTTCCTCTTTGAATTACATGTGCTATCCATTTTAGTTGTTGCTGCTGTTGGTAGTCCTCAAGTGATGTGAATTTTCGTCGCCCCAGTCTACGGGGACCCGACGAAGGGCGTTTCTCTTCATGGATTTCATTGGCTCAAATATACTTTTAATTATTAGCCTGAGAACGTGGTTGTATCTAGTTCATAGTTTCTCTCACACACACACACACACATATATATATATTTTAAATTCGTTTGTCAAAATTTGGGAAATGTTTGTTAGATTTGAACTTTTGAACATTTTGTTTTTGGAAATAATTATGTTGATTACTGAAATGTTTTCAATGCCGAATTTGAGTGTTTGTTTTCTTCATCAATCGAAAACTGTCGAGCTGTCATGATGCATTTTATTGACTAATTAGTTTTTTTTTTCTTTTTTCTTTCTAATATTCGTTGTTTAAAGTAGAACCTTAATATCTGGTGATAACATCGAGTGGACAAAGAGTTTCTTTTGCGAATTTTTCTCCGATTTTTATTTTCACTAGTATCATTTCCTGTGCCTAATAACACGTTTCAGAAAAGGTAATGTTTTGCTTTCTTGGTCCGCAACGAAAGCAGAAAACAAATGGTAAATCGACTGCTATCCGCTTCCTTATAAGGAAACATTCATTAACCAAACAGTTCTGCTGTTGGTGGAAATTTATAAAAATCTTTTCTCTTTTTACAGGAAATATTTGCTAATGCTTTCCAGTATTGATGGGGTTTCCGAATCATAGTTAGAAAACGCAGAGTTGCCTTTGTAACTATAATATTAGGTGGGTGCAAAAATAACATCGTTTTTTGACGTTAAAAAATACGTCAAAAAAATGATATTATTTTTGCACCAACCTAATAGCTGGTCACTCGTATTCCAGGATACTCGTCTACTAGGGCGGCTAGAGCCATCCCTATTGCAGACGCTTGATCAGGCGCATTTATGTTTGTTCAACACCCACAGAGCCAACCTGTGGTTTATAATGCAACTATGTTGAGCGGATCTTAGCTACAATTTCTAGGGGAGAGCGTGCTATCTAGCATAATCAACAATTTAGGCGGTTATTTTCTTCATCAATCGCAAACTGTCGAGCTGTCTCTTCGAGTTAAGTGTGTTAAACCTTTTAGCTGTCACTGCTGTTGAAAATCCTCAAACAATGGGTTTTCTGCCAGCTGGTACAGTTCTTTGTGATTCTGTCACGCCAATCGACGAGTTTCGAAGAAGGATTCTCCTTGCTGAGACGAGTGAAGCGTGTAGCTTCTCACTTGAAGCCAGTTTAACCATTAATCTAAGAAAATTCTTAGATAGCTTAGATATTTCTGAACAGGTTTGTTGCTATGCATAACATCCATAGGAGTCTCGAATTGACGAGGCTATTTAAGAACATGACTCGCGTTTTCTGGTTAATGTTTTGGTTTTGAAGCAGCTTGCGGTGTTGGGAGATACTACCACCTCACGCAGACTATTCTGTTTTGTTTTTTTTAATCGTTTGAGAAATGCGAGAAAAGAAATTGTTGGAGTAGAAAATGCAGTTGCATCTAGCTATTTCAACAGAAAACGGATGGAACCTAGATGCCAATCTATTAGCACGTTTAAATTCATGTAGTCGAGGCAGCAGGGAAAAAAAAACTTCATCAGAGCAGTTGCAACGAAAATTCTTTTTTTTTTAATCTAAGACCGCTTATATAAATTCTTCACGTTAACTGTGGAAGTCAAGGTAAACTACGTAGTATGCCAAGCGGTGGCATTTAAAGCCTAATAAATGAAAGTGTGTATATATATATATATATATATATATATATATATATATATATATATATATATATAGGTTCTTTTTACTGCTGCACCAAGTCAACATTGATTTAAATATAAGGAGCATATTTCCCATGATATTGTTAAACTGGATACAAAAGTATCTCATTTAAAAAAAAAGAGCCGGGGATTTATGGCGTCTTTCTGCCGACACTTCTTCAGAAAAATAATCGTCGTCAGTATAAAACAAAGAAGTTGATGAGAAAAATTATTATCAACGACTGATGTTAAAAACAATAGAATTACCAAGATGTAATATGAGGTGGGGGGAAAGCCTTTTAAGTACTAAATATTTTCTAGGTTAAGTAGTTTTCTCTCCCCGAACAGGACCAACTTGAATTTTCTCTCCCTCTGTCTACAATGGGCAGGCCGTTGCATATTAATAATAATAAACTCCAAGATATCTAAATGGAGCCTCTTCTTAGCCCTGCGTATGACAGAAAAGAAATCGGGAGAATAATTCGACCTGCAATTGACAGAATTTAAAAGGTGTTCATCAAACGTTGACTCATGTGTCTGCGAACACCCGGACGTAAATGATATATTATCTTTAAATCAACAGATATATATATCTGATATATTATATTTAAATCAACAGATATATATATACATACATACATATATATATATATACATATATATATATATATATATATATTATAAATATAAGTAAGTATACTCGTCAGGAAAAAAACCTTAGGTGGTTGTAAATGAACAAACCAATACCCAAGGAAAAATAAGGAATGAAAAAAGAAAAAACTAAAAACATGAAATTCAGGCGAAAACAATCGACCAAAATCCAAGCTCAGAGTCCAAAGAAAAAACCTCCGACGCAGACGATCCGCGTAGGTGAAACCTAGGTAGGCTCTTTATGTTCGTAGTTATATATATATATATATATATATATATATATATATATATATATATATGTGTGTGTGTGTGTGTGTGTGTGTGTGTGTGTGTGTGTGTGTGTGTGTGATTATTATATATTAGAGGCACGGTGGATAGCGTCTCGGACTAAGGAACTGGAAAACAAATTTCGAATTCCATTCGACATCATTGCATTCACGTGCAATTGGAAAATTTATGAATCCTTCTCTTCCCTCCACAACTATTGTTAAAAATATCAAGGTAGACTGGACCCCATAGTCTTGGTTGGCACCCATTCTAGCAGAACGAAAACCGCCTGCTACCGTGTAGATCTTAGGACCTTAAAGAGGGATGGTGTAACCTCAATATACCCACTATAAAAAGAACCAGAATGCCATTACACTATTCTGCCTTGAATGTCATTTTGGACAAAAATTATGAGATAAAGACCAGCGGTGACCACAGCGGTGACCACAGCGGTGACCACAGCGGCGCTAACTGAATATATGATATTATTTCATTTTAAATTGATGAAATATTTATATACTTATTTATTTTAAATAATCGTTTTTTTTTATTTATTTTATTTATGATCATACAGGGTGTCCATAAAGTTCGTTTGCACTTTAAAAAAATTTAAGTTTATTTGTCTTTGCGACAGAAATAATCTGTAAAAATGTTATAAAGTTTAATGTACCTAGTTTTAAGTATCGCTAAAATAACTAATGCGATTTCAGGCATTACTGTAAATGAGCTGGCAAATGTTTTTCCGTGAACTGCAAAATCGTGTTACCCTTTGTATTGCTAATGAGGGAGGACATGTGGAAACTTACATAAACTTTCAATAAAATCTTAAAAAATATAGATTTTCTTCTTTCTAATTCTTTTTACAAATTATTTCTATCGCAAATACAAATAAAGTTATAATTTTTTTTAAAGTGCACACGAACTTTATCGACAGGCTGTATATCTTGGTTTGGGAAAGAGTATTTAAGAAAGGAGATATTTGAAAAAATCTTAGACGTAGGTTAACATTTTGGCAAGATTCTATAGCGGCGCTCTGAACAACTTTCCTACAAGTAAGCTATTTTCTCTTTTAATAATTTCCCTTTCGTCTTTATGCATATGGTCATTTTTTACAAACATATTTTATTTATATCTGAATTTTTGCACATATTTATGTATGTAGATGTAGATGTAGATGGGAAACTGTAGTGTTTGAGCGTATAACTATAACCCTATATAATTTCGCTTCAAGTAGTTTTACAATAGCTTCTATCCAATCAGAGACTGATGCGTGCCGATGGTGATAACGTTGAACTAGTCGGCGTGCGGTGGGGAGGGGATCTTCCTAATGAACGCAGTTTATTTCGTTGTTCTCTAAAATATGGTAATTGCTTAACACTAGAAACAGACGCAATTACATGGAACGAATAGCCACAAAGAAAGGCATCAAAACAACACACAAGATACAAATTCTTTAGATGCAAAACAATAAAAGACAATTAAATGAAATCGTCATTTCCCTACCCCCCCTACACACACACACACACAATCGTTCGCATTTCTCTGCTTTTTCGATAGCGAAAAAAAAAAAAGGGGGATAATAATAATAAAAAGAAAAAACTCAATTGACGGAGAAATTTGGAAAAATTGAGTGCAAATGCAATTTCACGCTTTGTAGGATACAATAAAAATGTATTGACTTGGGGTATTTGAGAAATTATAACTCTTTGTATTACAGGGGATCTGAATCCGAGAAAGTGTCGGGTATGACTGCGAATGTTATAAAGGAAAAAGACAGAAATACAAGAAAGAGAAAAGAAATTGAAGTGAATATCAATTCGGTTTGCAATAATGGCTGGTGAATAGAATTTGTTATAAATATTTGGCAAAAACTCTTTTTATGAAATTTCCATTTTGAAAAAAAAAATGTTCTCGACTTCTTGCGTTTCCCTTTCTATGCATTTTGTACCATTCTGTTTATATATATATATATATATATATATATATATATATATATATATATATATATATATATATATATATATATATATATACACACACACAGAGGGAGAGAGATAGATACATACATACATACATACATACATTTATATATATATATACATAGATTTATCTATCTATTTATCTATATATATATATATATATATATATATAATTGAAGAGTATATATATATATATATATATATATATATATATATATATTACACTCTTTTTATTTTCTTTTATTCATTTTACTTATTTCATATATATATATATATATATATGTGTGTGTGTGTGTGTATATTACGTCAAATGAAGTAAAGAGTATATATATATATATATATATATATATATATAAGAAATTAAGTAAAACAAATAAAAGAAAATAAAAACTGAAGAATATACATACACACACATATATATATATATATATATATATATATATATATATATATATATATATATATATATATATATATATATATCTTTATATATTTTCATTTGTTCCTAAACTTCTAGTTTTCCTTTTTTTCGTGTGTTAAACCTTCGTCTGACACAAGGGCAAAATAGATAGCAAGTTTAATCTAGACCAATACAGGGCCCTTATACTTAGCTAAGTTTTAGTCCATTATATGTTCCACGCTTAATTTAGACCAATATGGGACTTGTATACTTAGATTATATTTATTCTTTACGAAGATCAGTATATATCCAAAGCTTAATTTTTGAGCAGCAGACATCCTATATATTAATCTGAGGCTCAGTCTGGTTCAAGGCCAATATATATCAAAAAGCTTAATTTAAACGCATATAGGGCTTATATGCATCTTGATGCTTATTCTGGCCCCAAACCAATATATCTCAAAAGTTTAATTTAGACCAGCACACGGCTACAATACTTACCTGATACTGAGTCTGGTCCAAGGCAGATACATGTCCCAAGCTTAATTTTATAACAACACAGGTCTAACATACTTAACTAATAGTCTAGTCCATAACGAATATATTCCCCGGGCTTAATTCAGACAAACATAACAAAAGAATGGAAATAACAATGACATCTCATTTTAATAAATATATTTACCAAAATTCCACAAAAATATCTTGTAATACCAAAGAGTAAACCCATTCATAAATATCGCCATTTGATTCAACCACGGCCTCCAGATGATTTCGGAATCGCCTGGAACACTTCTGGGGGTATCCTTGTTTAAATTGGTGAATGCTACCATAATCCTTGCCTTCAGTTCATCTTTGGTATGACAAGGGATTTTGTTAGTCACATCTTCAGCTGCGCCCCACATGTAATAATCACTTTGTGAAATTAGTTGACCAGATTTAAGGTGTGATGTGGTTGCAGAAATGTTCTAACAGCTAGGACTGGATTTTCTTGCTTGTGTCGCATGGTGCAAACTCCTGTTGCCAGATATAGCTTCTTCCAGCAGCCACCCTCTTGACCCAGGGCAACACTGTCTCCTCAAGGTTCTTAATTTTGGCCTTCGTGTTAAGTTTGAGGCCTTGTGGGAAGATGAATTGAGGTATAATGTCGCCATCACTAGTGATCACACCAAAAACCTTCGTAATCATCATTAGACTCATCCAACTCTTTCCGAATCCTCTACAAAGTCCTCAGATTCAGACCTACATATTCTGAAATCTACGTATTGGAGCTTACGGCAAGGAAGCCAAACAGTACCACATGCTGTTTTCAAATTTCTGGCGGAGTGAATTATCAAGATCCTTTTTCTCATAGAAGGTACCCAACTGACCCTACTATACAATGGTGACAATTTACACATCGCAACCTGTATGTCTCGAGTTTAATTTAGACCAACACAGAGCTTATACATAGCTTATACTTACGCAAGTACAAAGCCAATATATTTTATAATCTTAATGTTCTATAGCAAAATGGCAGGTGGTAGAAATTTCTGATGTGATAATATTTTGTGTCAGAGAGAGCCTGTTTGATTTGAAAATCAGCTTTCAAAATCATTATCCGAGTTTGAGAAGTAACGTCAGAAAGTTGGGGACAATGACAAAACAATCAGGATATCCTTGCTTTAAATATCAACATTTATAATTATAGACTTCGAAAGTTCAACTCATGAACTCGACAAGAAATGACCAACTACCATAGCCACAGGGCAAACTTGAATGTTTTTCGTTTGTATTTTTTAAAGGTGTTTTACTATTACTCTATTTTTTCTGCCATTTTAATTACATTTTGCCTTATTTTAAATTTGTCTTTAGTTATATTTTGCCTTTTCATTGAATTCTGTAATTAGTTTTTTTTTTTTTTTTTTTTTTTTTTGTAAAACTGATATTGGATTTTTTTTTATTTGTCTTGGTTGGTTTTTTGAATTTTTTATTTCTTTTCCTCTCATTCTGATATTTTTTTGGTTCTCATCATTTTCTTTTGAGAAAAACATTCGTGTTGCTATCATGATAGAAAACATATTTTTCCTTTCTTCTACGTTGATTATTTCTAGACCTAACTTTCTTACCTTTTTTCACGTCATTCTTTCTTCCTTCCTTCCTTCCTTCCTTTCTTTCTTTCTTTCTTTCATTCTTTCTTTCTTTGTTTACTACATTCTTTATTTACTTCTTTCGTTCTTTTTTCTATACTTCTTTTTTGCTTACTTTTTCTTTCTTTACTTCATGCTTTTTTAAATTCTTTCTTTCTTTCTTTTTTTACTTCTCTCTTTACTTCTTTCTATATTTACTACATTCTTTTTTTACTTTCTTCTTTTCTTCTTACTTTCTTTCTATAATTCTTTCTTTGTTTATTTTTTTTCTTTCTTCACTTCAGCCTTTCTTTGCTTCTTACCTTCTTTCTACATTTCTTTCTTTCTTTCTTTACCTCTTTCTTTCTTTAATTTTCTTTATTTGCTTCTTTCTTTATTTAATACATTCTTTCTTTACTGCTTTCTTTCTTTCTATACTGCTTTCTTTGTTTACTTTTTCTTTCTTTACTTCATGCTTTATTTACTTCCTTCCTTCTACACCTCTTTCTTTCTTTCTTTCTCTTCATCTTTGTTTACTTTTTTTTTTTTCATGATTTCTTTACTTCAGTCTTTCTTTCTACACTTCTTTGTTTCTACACTTCGTTCTTTCTTTCTTTCTTTCTTTCCTTTTTTCTTTACTTCTTTCTTTATTTGCTTCATTCTTTCTTTACTTCTTTCCTTTTCTCTTTACGTCTTTCTTTTTTCTTTAATTCTTTCTTTACTTAATTCTTTCTTCTTTCTTTCTTTCTTTCTATATTTCTTACTTTGTTTACTTTTCTCTTTCTTCACTTAATGCTTTCTTTACTTCTTTCTTTCTTTCTACACTTCTTTCTTTCTTTTTTCCTTCTTTCCTTTTTACTTTACTTCTTTCTTTATTGGCTTCATTCTTTCTTTACTCCCTTTTTATTTCTTTGTTTACTTCTTTCTTTCCACACTTCATGCTTTCTTTACTTCTTTCTTTCCACACTTCTTTCTTTCTTTCTGTTCTTCATTCTTTCTTTCTACACTTCATTCTTTCTTACTACACTTCATTCTTTCTTTCTACACTTCATTCTTTCTTTCTACTCTTCATTCTTTCTTTTTACACTTCATTCTTTCTTTCTACACTTCATTCTTTCTTTCTACTCTTCATTCTTTACTTCTACACTTCATTCTTTCTTTCTACACTTCTTT
>OZ010596.1:44162469-44224969 GCA_963932145.1 Acanthosepion lycidas | reverse complement strand
AATGTTTGCTTGGCGGCGAAAAAGACAGAAGCGGCTGTTTTAGTGAGATAAGCGAAACAAAGTGAAAAAGAAATGAATGAATCTGAGAAGGAAACGTTCACAAATGCACATTGACATCGGCTGGGGAGTGTGGGGATATGCACTTTATTGTTGAATTTCCTCTTTAAATATTCGTCCTTATCTAATATTGCAAAAACAGGAACGCTTGTCCGATATGTCCAAAACTAAATAATATTGAAACGATTTTCATTGAATATTTTTCTAAGAATGTCCATGTCTGATTATAATGTTAGAAAATATTAGACTTTATATATGTTTTTATTAAAATAGTAAAGCAACAAAAAAGAAATGACCCACAACCCGTTTCCACTAGTGTAGCAATATGAGTCAGCTGAGGTCTTGTTAAATTGAAAACAGCGGGACATGTCGCAATAGTCGATACAGAACATTTACTTTCGACCTGTCGTGATCTGTAAGTGTAATAAACTTAGTCAACAAGTACAGAGGAATTAAAGAGTACAAAGCAAAGCCAGAAATGTCAGGGTTGCTTTGGTTGCCCTGGTTGCCTTGGTTGTCTTAGTTGACTTGGTTGCCTTGTTTGCTCTAGTTGCCTTTCGACGAAACAAATCTATGTTCTCTCTCTCTCTCTCTCTCTCTCTCTCTCTCTCTATATATATATATATATATATATATATATATATATATGATAAAATATAGTTTTCATGTAAGCTATATTTATTGATTAAAGTGCACAATAACAATATCAGGGATACGGCGCATGTGCTTACGTAAATATGAAAGTAGACACTGAAAGCAAAACCCAGAGGCACCAGTCTCGTTCATGCTTAGACGCAATCATCAGGCCATATGAATCGTGTTTTTTTTCTCGACTATTTATATATACAGACCAGTGATACAATGTGGGTAGTCTATTGTATTATTATAACGGTTATTATGGTGGGCAGTAACGGTTATGTTTCGAATAATTCAATTGACTGGATATAATTGTGGATCCGGATGCAGTTTTTTTGGCAATATATTTGTGGTTTTTTAACTTCTTTTTATTTTTTACTGATTATTTTGTTGTTGGCTGTAATTATTACGTTTTATTTTTGTTTATGTGTGCGTTCGTGGTTTGCTAATTTCTTTCATTTTTAGTTATTTTTTTATTTATTGTCGTGAATTTATTTCTTTTATTCATTTTTGTTTACATTTTGTTTATTTTTTTCCGTTCCCGATTTTTAATAACGTAGTAAAATTTGTTTTTCGGTCTGCATTTTGAGGTAAGTTCTGATCGTTTATTAGTAGTTTGTGTTATAGCTAATTTCTCCTCTAGACGTAGTTTACTGATTTGTATTTATTGTCGTAGTCTGATGCTGTTTTCCTTATTTTCCATGATTTTTCTGGTGTGATTTGGTTTTTGTTTTTAACTTCACAAACATATCTAGAAAGGATTGTGCTGTTCGCGTATTTTCTATTTGGTGTGTAGTTTCTTTCTTTCTAGGGTCCTTCAGGTCCTTCTATATATATTTTTGCTGCGTTATCTGCTAATTTTACAGCTAAATTACATTGTTCTGCTAGCAATATATATATATATATATATATATATGTGTGTGTGTGTGTGTGTGTAAAGGTAAAAGAGAATAAGAAAAGTGTATTATTAGCGAATGCGTTTCGTCGGATATTGGCTTTTTCACTGCAAAAACTAAATGAATTTATTGAAAACAGAGTAACCATTATCAACAAACAAAATGTCCTGAACAACTAGAAGAATTTAGAAAACGCTATTTATATTGCATATTGTCAACTAAAAATTACGTCAACTCACAATATGAATACAATAGCGTTTGAGATATATATATATATATATATATATATATATATATATATATATATATATATATATATATATATATATATATATATATATATATCCCCTTGTGCAAATTAATTTAAACAAAACGAAGAATTCCTTTATTATTTACTTTATTTTCGTATCTTTCCATTGAAACATGACCCAACGCACATGTTAGTACTGCGTATTCCTATTCCACGAATTCGTTCCTTGCAGATTGATCACAGATTCTCGATTTGAGTTTCCGGGCCAATCTATAGTACTTTAATTTGATGACTGGTATGGTTTGCCAGTGTGCTCGTGCAGCGTAACAGTTTTCGTACGCCTCCTCCAGTGACTTTCATCGCAGACAATGGCCATAGAAAAAAACAATCGACAGTCGAAACAATAGTGCCAAAGTGATACAATCACTGTTGACGCAACATTTTTCAACGCCAAATTTCATCTTACATCGTAAAATAGAAATCGATTGCACCCTGTCACTCCAGTGGGTCTGATATGGTGAAAGAAAGCGGGTGTTTCAATTAATGTGCACAAGGGCATATATATATATATATATATATATATAT
This sequence comes from Acanthosepion lycidas, assembly GCA_963932145.1. Taxonomy (NCBI): domain Eukaryota; kingdom Metazoa; phylum Mollusca; class Cephalopoda; order Sepiida; family Sepiidae; genus Acanthosepion; species Acanthosepion lycidas. The sequence continues at coordinate 44,222,545 of OZ010596.1, read as the reverse complement.
ATATATATGTGTGTGTGTGTGTGTGTGTGTGTGTGTGTGTGTGTTATGGGATCTTACCCATAATAATAATAATGGACTATTCCATACTTAATAAATACTGCGCCTCAGGTGTAGACAAGGAGTCAGTGGTTTAAATCTTGACTGGCTGAGCGGTTGGACTCTCTGTCTTCGGGGAGGTAAACCGACCCTGAAGCCATTTATTCGGGTTCAATGGGCATATTTTTGGCCGAGCCCACGGGCTCGGAGATCCCACGGGCTCGGAGATCCCACGGGCTCGGAGATCCCACGGGCTCGGAGATCCCACGTTAAAAAGGCCTTGTGCCACATGACGCCGTCGTGGGTGGGTGACTGAATATCGTCAGTCGTTTAAATCTTGACGTTTTAACTAATAGCTTTAAATAGTTTGTTTCTTTTTAAAAAATATTTATACATTGCAATAACGGTCTATCCATCTATCTATCTATCTATCTCTTTCAGGCTGTCAAAATCTATCGACCAACTATCTTTCATTTCGTCAATATCTATCTATCTATCAAATACAGACGGATATGATATATATATATATATATATATATATATATATATATATATATGTATATATAAAAGTTGTATGGATGTGAGTTTGTGACCTTGTGTCGCATCTTTTTACAATTATCAGACAAACTGGTTTATTTTTAAAACTTCGTTCTATTTCGTTTGTCTGCCTATATTTGGGGACGCGAGTGGGAATGTACCTATGTGTTTGTTTGGGGTGAAAAGGCGTGCAAAAGGGTGCAGAAGCGCGAAACCCGGGGTTACAAAATCACATCCATACATATTGAGCGCTTTCTACTAAACACCCCCTGTATAAAATATTACATACATATATATATTGCCTTTTTCTACAGGTCACCTCTGGGAAATTTTTCATATATATATATATATATATATATATATATATATATATGTATATGTGTGTGTGTGTGTGTAGGGTGAGATAGAGAGAAATGCCAGTTTAGGCCTGTTTTAAAAATATGTAATTAAATGCATGAAAAGGACCGTCGGCTAATGACGGAAATTGCATTTTCTTCTTTGTTTTACGAAGCATTCAACTTCCTTGACAATTGATTTATTTCAACGGTGCCCATTAGTGGAATCGGTCGAACATTATACAGTAATAATTTCAGATCACCTTAAGATATTGATCCCCACTCTGCTATGCATTTTACTATTTTTTCCTCAAAGAAAAATTCATTTTTTTAAACCCTCAAAGACGTACGATTCCAAATGATCTTTCTTGAACTCTGTAATATTAATAGCATTTGGCAAAGTTTATAGCATTTAAAACAGACGTTAATTTTAATAATGAATTTTTCGAAGTTACTTCGAAGAGAAAATGGCTATGAACAAATAATATCTGGCCAGTCAATCGATTTTAACTCATATTTAAATATTAGGCAAAAATTTATATTGCTCGTGCAATTAACAAAATTTATTATTTTAAAATCCTGCCCCGTTTTTACTTGTACTGGACTGTGAAATCTCTGCAATAAAATCATCAATCATTGACGTTTCCTTGGGTGACAGATTCAAAATATCCAATCATTTCAGTTCCACGCATATTCACGAACACACAATTCATAACTAATGAAGAGGTCATGATTTTTTGTCTAAATTAGACTATTGAAATCTAAATAAATTATATATATATATATATATATATATATATATATATATATATATATATATAAAAGGTAATCAAAAAAGTTCTGTCCGTTTTTAAAGGAAAAAAACAAAACGCTTCACAGTATGTGTAACTTATATTTAGTCTTCGAAGTAATCGCCATCGGCATCCAGCACCTTCTGCCAACGTCTCTCCAGCTGTTCAATGCCCTTGCGGTACAACTCAGGGGGTTTTGACGCAAAGAAGTCCGGGCAAAGAGGGCTTTGCGCAAGTCTGCTTCATTGCTGAAGGATTTCCCACGAAGATGATTATCCAGGGAGTGGAAGAAGTGGTAATCGGATGGCGCAACGTCAGGTGAATAAGGTGGGTGGCACAAAGTCTCCCACTCAAGTTGCTGTATGGTATCCCTGATTACTCGCGCGACATGCGGCCTGGCGTTGTTATGGAGGAAAAGCACACCTTTGCGATTCACTAGTGCTGGCTCCTTCTGGCGCAATGCCTGTTTCACACGTTTCAATTGCTGCAAGTATAGGTCTCCAATGACCGTTTGGCCAGTTGGTAGCAGTTCATAATGAACCACTTGACTTGTCCACCAGACACAAAGCATAATCTTGCGTGGGTGCATAGGCGGTCTTGCGGTGTGAGGAACAGCATCCTGAGGAGACAACCAATGTCTGGAACGCTTGAGAGTTTCGTACAGAACCCTCTTTTCATCACTGGTAAGCACTCGATTGAATAAGGATGCGGTACGGTGGCGAGAAAGAAGCGATACGCAGGCTGCCATTCGTTGTCCCTTGTGGACCTCCAACAGCGTTTGCGGAACCCACTTGCTCAGTTTGTACGTCTTACCTAGGCGGCGCAAGTGAAGTCTAACTTTTTCATCGGAAACGTTGAACTGTCTTGCAAGTTCACCACACGTTAGACTAATGTCCTCTTCAATGGCCGCCTTCAGGACTCCGTCATTCAAGACCTGTGGTCGTCCACTGCAAGGCTCATAATGGAGAGACAAATCTCTCAACTTGAATTTTCGAAACCAACGCCTTGCAATACGTTCATCCACAAACACTTGACATATGTGGCGACTTGATGCAGCTGCTGATAAGAACCACTTTGGAGTTGTAAAGCAAACCGTCCCGAACGAGATCTCGAGACACTTCCATCCTTCTCACAGCTGTCCGGCTTATAACTGTGCGCATGTTTTTATGACGTCTGATGTTCCTACTTCCGGCTGTCCGAATTTGAAAACAATTGCTACACGCATTTCGTATATATTACAACTTCATTTGGTGACTAATCAAAAAACGGACAGAACTTGTTTGGTTACCTTGTGTGTATATATATATATATATATATATATATATATATATATATATATATATAAACCTATTCTACCAAAATCTTCTTTTTCGTCTTTCTTTTCCCACTTCCTCCTTATACTTCTTCTTCTTCTTCTTCTTCTTCTTATTATTATTATTATTATTATTATTATTATTATTATTTCTTTTGATTTCTGGTGTGTACACATTTCTTTCCGGACCCCGCCCAGAGACCTAAGTTTAGAAATGGTATCATGACATTTTCCACTGACCAACTAAAAAAACACACGCACACATATTTTACATAGATAAAGCCCTTCGTGTGGGCTGTAATCGTGAGAATTTTTTTTTTTTTTTTGTATTTCTCTAAGGTATGAGCTTCCAGAAATCACTTCAATGAGTCTACCGGAGTATTTTACAACCAATCCGAGGGTTCCAACTGCAGTAGGAATTGTTGAGGTCCTCATGTGCCACATTTGGAGATTACGATTTCATTGTATTTTGATAGATATTTGAAGATCTTCAAAAATACATTGCAGTCTGCAAGGACTGCCATATCAATAAGGAGGGACGTTTTTTTGTTTACGGTCTCTAATAATAATGTCAGGGCGGTTAGCTTTGATTGTTCTGGTTGTGTGTAATGTGAAGCCCTATAAAATTGTCACAGGACCTATCTCCGTAACTGGTTCTAGGTGATGTGCATACCAATTATTATTATTATTATTATTATTATTATTATTATTATTATTATTATTATTATTTTCCTCATTCAACTACTTTTTCATCATCTTTATCTTCTCCTCGTCTTGCTGCTGCTTCTCACTCTTCTTCTTCTTCTTCTTCTTCTTCTTCTTCTTCTTCTTCTTATTCTGCGCCTCTTTCCACCCTTTCCCATCTTCCTATTACTGCTCTCACCCTCGTCATCCATCTTCTTTCCTCCTTCTTCTTTGCTTCCTTCTCCTTCACCTCCTCTTCCTTCTCATCCTCCTCTTCTCCTCCCACTTCTACTCTTCATCGTCTTTTCCCCATCCTCCTTCTTCTACTTCTTCTTTATCCTCCTCCTCTTTCTACTTCTTCTTCTTCTCCTCTTCCTCCCCCTCATCATCTATCTTTTTCTCTTGCTGCTTCTCTTCATTTTTCATTCATTTCTTCTTCTTCCTCCTCCTCTTCTTCTTCTTCTTCTACTTCTTCTTCTTCTTCTGTGCACCCTGCCTCTTCCGGGCGTGGCCGATCATGCCCTCCACAAATTTCCATCGTTCAATTTTTAGTCTATTTTACTATCTTATCAGGAGAGAACAAAAATCATTGAGAAGAAAATGTACTGAGACGGCGCTTATCTTCTCTTCCTCTCGCTCCCGGGTGATATCCGGGGATATTTTATATTTTGGGGAAGTGGTTTGAAAGGAAGAGGCGCCATATGACAACCAGATCAGACAGCAGACCCTGCGAGGGCTGGGTACCATCACATCTGCAAGGACTTAATCTCCAGGTACAAAAATCTGTAATGCTATTGTTCCTGACCTGGCATCTCGGTTACAGTCCCCTTTGTCAACGCTATAACGTAGCTTCCTTTTGCCTTTCCTATAAATATTTCCATGGCAAATGTTCTGGTAGTGCTTTCCTCTTTGTTACCTTGGCCTCATGAAAGTAAGCATAGAACTAGATTGGAATCCAGGCATCATTTCAGATGTTAGCGTAAGTTCTGCACTATTAGTTTCTTCTCTCAGAACTTTGCACTTGTGGAATTCTATTCCAAATTTTTCTTTTCTTATCGATTATATTCTTCCGAAATTTAAATATAATGTTAATTCTTATATTCTTCATCCTTGACTTTGATTTAAATTCTATCTCCCCCCTCTCTATCTCCCTCTCTCCCTCTCTCTTTCTCTCTCTCTCTCTCTCTCTCTCTCTCTCTCTCTCTCACACACACACTATTTTTTATTTAACGTAAGGTTCATCCTTTACAAGGCACTGGAGCTACTCCAGAGGGTTACGTTAGGAGGCAATTTGTGCGGAGATGAGCGGAAGATAATTACAGTGATCGGGGAAACATCCTCTTGGGAGTCGGTTCCACCAGGCAGTCGTTCGCGAGAAGAAGCTGTTCAAGGGGAACTTACTTCTCACCAATGGAATACGGACTTCATATAGGTGGTTTGCTAATATGTAAATAGCATGGCGAGTCCTTGGCCTGAAAGTTTGAATTGGCAGAACCAGGAAATGTCGTTCGTCCGAGCACATTCCGTGTATGTAGCAATAGACCATGAGATGTTTGTCCCATCCCACCTGTTGGAGGGAATGAAGAATAATTCGTCACCGACAAGGGCTCAGAGACGGGTTTAAACTAACAAAGAGTGTGGTCTGGACAACTCTCACCTGGACAACAGTTCTCTATTTTTGACCTGATCTGGCCCTTGTAAGTGTAAAAGATAGCAGGAGGAGTCAGGTACTTACTGGAACGGTACAGATAATCGACCATTTTGCTTGCATCCATAGCAATGGGTAGTATGTACGAGTTCTACTTGAGGTCAGGTGGAAGTTTGTAGCAGTGACTTACCTCTGCTACTCTAAAGGGCCAGAGTCGCGTGGATATTTTGCAAGGGCGTGTGGAGTCAGTGTATCGACGAGCTTCCGACGGACGGTGAATAGGAAAGCGCTCCGTGCTGACAGAGGTGGTGGTGTTGCTTGTAGCTATTTTTATTGGCTGATTCTAAGCGCTGATTGACTGCGTTTTGGTTGGGTCAGTTGTACAAAAAATCGTACGCTCATTCAGCTTTTCGTTCGGGATGGTGAGTGGCGTATTGGAGAACGGGGCAAGAAGTTTGGATTTATTTTGCTTAATGAACCCCTTGGACTCGTACTACTTTTCTTTTTCTGTGTGTGCTTCCAACCAATTTTTGCAACAAACTTTGAGGCGCAATAATCTTTCAAGGTACGGTACCTCTCCGAGGTACCGTAACTTGGCGTGAGTGGCAGTAGTTCGGAGTCAGATCGGCGATGATGGAATCTAACAAGCCTTGTCTTCGAGGTATTGAATGCAGCATTGAATCATTTTTCCCCAACTGGGTAGTTTGTACAAGACCGGAAGAGAGATCAGTTTGATCCTTGACCATCGAGCGTTTTAGATGTGCGCCTGTATAAAGTCATATCTTCGGCATAGATGTTTATAAATGATTAGAGTATACTCTTAGACAGATTATTTATGCAAATAAAAAAGAAGGTTGGTGCGAGGAGTGACCCTTTTTTTGTCAACTAATAACTAATACATAAGTTTAGGAATTGTATTATAAAAATGAAAAGGAGGCAAGGTGGAGTAATGGATATTGGCCTCGGAATGAGGAATCGGTAGAGCTGAGTTCGAATTCCAGTCGAATCCATAACATTCACTTCTGTGCTAATAACCTAGGGAAAGGTATGAATCCAACTCTTCTGGCCTGAAGAGGCACGGTAGAGTAGTGGAAAGCGGAGTTCGAATTCCAGTCGAATTCATTACATTCACTTACGTGCTAATACCCTTGGGAAAGGTATGAATCAAACTCTTCAGGTTTGAAAAGGCACGGTAGAATAATGGATTGCGCCTCGGATTGAGGAATCGGAGAGCCGAGTTCGAATTCCAGTCGAATTCATTACATTCACTTACGTGCTAATACCCCTGGGAAAGGTATGAATCCAACTCTTCTGACTTGAAGAGGCAGGGTAGAGTAATGGATTGCGGCTCGGATTGAGGAATCGGAGAGCCGAGTTCGAATTCCAGTCGAATTCATTACATTCACTTACGTGCTAATACTCTTGGGAAAGGTATGAATCCTCTTCTTCTCCACCCCCTATGGGTAAATACCAGGTCAGCTTCTATAGCCTTGGATGGCAACTGGCCTACCGCAGAAAAAAATGGCTAACAACTGCGGGGAAAAAAACTGACTCGTCAGTCATGTATCAAAAGATACATGATCCTCTAAGCGTGTATCACGCATGGCTCATCACTGACTGACTGATTTTAAAAATAGTAAAATGTATATGCTTTATTTTGCACCAAGACTAAATTAATGAAAATAAACTTGGATTTGACAATATAGAACATTTATACACACCAGTAAAATAACTGATAATGAGGCATTTTAAAATGAGTAATTAATAGATTTTTAAAACATGCAGATTTATTCAATGAGATCTGTGTGTTTGATGCTAATCTGTGAGTTTTTCATTTCAATGATAATTGAAGAACATCTCTGTTCACAATGTCGTGTCTATTACCATATTAATTAATTTATATTAATATTTTATTTTATTAATATTCAACATTAATAGTATTATTTATTATAATTATAATAAATTATAATCTTTATATAATTTTCCTTTACATATATATAATTCTTCTTTTATATATCTTTCTCAGTTTATATTCAACTTTTGCAATCAAAATAACCAGTAAAGTGAAAGTGATGCTAACTTTCATCTCATGGGCTCGTTTTTTTCTGCTAGTTTTTCTACTTTTAGTATTTTAATATTGCGTAGATTACTATAGAAATTCCAATTTTCAGTTCTAACAACCGTTCCAAACTGAAATTGCTCTATGGACTACGAAAATATTACCATGGACCCACAACTTGCTATTTTTTTGTGTGTTGAACCCCTGCAATATTAGATGTACCCCCGGAGTCCATGTGCACCCCAGTTGAGAAGCACTAGTCTTAAAGATCTTCTGAACACTATCCGGTAAACAAAAGAATTACGTCTGATGATATTCCATACAAACAATCCATTCTCACTTAAAATTTTCGCGTAATACATTTTTCTTACACCTTTACATCAAACCTTGTGCCAAATTAGGCAATACTTAGCCAATCTTAATTGATATATATTTACAGGGGACACAGGTAGGTACTTAGAGAATGGTGAATTTTCATTTGACAGAAAACGTATTCACTCTTTTGATTATATAAGATATATCTCGGACAATTTCTATGAATGCTTCACGCTTGAACGGAATTTTGATTTCCGATGGAATCAGAAAGGACGTTTATACCTATGTTCAGAAAAGAAAACAGTTAAAATCGCCTTGAGATATAATGAGGAAATAAGTCTTGGAGAACGTGACACTCCGAGAACATAATGGAGGCCAGAAGTACAGAAGGTAACATCGATTAATTTACCGGTGAAATAGTAAAGAGACAAATATTTCTTAGACATAGAAAAACTAGAAACTTGTGGAGAGCAAAAAAAAATAGAATTTAGAAAATCGGCGTCAAGGAGAATGTGATATTTTAACTATTTGCGAATTGCTAGGAACCTAACAGGTGCTACCACCCAGGGTCAGGATTGACCTGGGAACACCAGCAATTAAGAGGCGATTTCATGCTCCTCAGAACTACCTGATCAGAGTTATTGCTATCGGATGTAGTTTATCTTCTTTTCATGATATATAATCTACTATGTATCACTGAATGGTCGATAACATTGGCATTGGTTTTATTCACTAAGGAAAGTATTAAGCGATAGGAAAATGTCGTCAGAAACAAAGAAAAGAGTGCTGAACTGTTATGTAATATCCAATCGTTTTTTTCTTCTGCTAGTTTTTCTACTTTTAGTATTTTAATATTGCGTAGATTACTGTAGAAATTCCAATTTTCATTTCCAACAACCGTTCCAAAGTGAAATTGCTCTATGGACCACGAAAATTATTTCCATGAACCCCCAACTTGCTAATTTTTTGTGTGTGGACCCTCTGTAATGTTACATGGACCCCCTGAGTTCGTGTGGAGCCCTGTTGAGAAGCACCAGTCTTAATGGTCTTTTGAACACTGTCGGGTAAACAAAAGAATTACGTCTGATGATATTCCATGATAATCCATTCTCACTTAAAATTTTCGCGTAATACATTTTTCTAACACCCATCACACCTTTACGTCAGATCTTGTGCCAAACTAGACAGTACTTAGCCAATCTTAACTGATATACAGGGTAACCCAAAAAAAACGGGAACTTTTTAACAATCCGCTAAAACCAAGAGTGATGGAAGAAAAACATTTTATTCATACTAATTGAAACCTTAAAACAAGCCATTTAAGAAACAATGATGGAATTTTCCTTTTTTAAAAATTAATGTCCTGTAGATGGCGTCCTCCTGTACGAATGCATTCTTGAAATCTGCTGTTGAGAATCCTCATTGACTGCTGCAACATCTCAGCTGGGATACTGTGAATTTCATCTTGAATACTAAATGGTGAAATCTTTACTTGCTCAAGGTCACTGTCTCGCAGTGTTGCCACTTGCTCATGTCTGGCAATACGTACTTCAAAAATTCCCGTTTTTTGGGTTACCCTGTATATTTACAGAGGATAAAGGTAGGTGTCGTGCCAGAAAAAATTTCACATCAGAGTGTATCTTGAATATTTATAAATCTACTATTCGTCAGTTCATTGAATATTGTTGCCATATCTGGTCTGGTATTTGGGCTCGAGATTCACGATAAACTCCGGAGAAGGGTCTGTTATCTTATCAATCCTGACCTGGCATCTCGGTTTCAGAAGAGGTTTCCGTTTGCATTTTTTATAAATATCTTCATGGCAATGGTTTTAATGAGCCTTCCTCTTTGCTACTTCGACTGCATGAATTTAAATGTACTACTAGATGTGCAATTAGGTCTCATCATTTTTCCTGTTGAATTCGATAGATATCACCGTAAGTTACACTCTATTTGTTTAGTAGTTTAGTTTCTCTTCCGTATAACTCTCTTCTGACATCTTGCTTCTCTGCCATCTACAATCTTAAGAAATTTAAATACAAAGTCTGTCGCCAGCTTTGTTTTCCTGGATCCTGTCTTTTCTCCTCACTAAATTTGTCTTATTCTTTTTCACTCCTAGTAACACTTTGCATCTTAGTGGCATTATCGCCTTGCTTAGAGTGGAATGATTAATATTGTTTTTTATTTTTTTTTATCGGTGTACAAATTTGACTTTGATTTTAATGATTCTGCATGCATCAATGATGTTCACCCTTTATAAGGCCTAAGATCCACTCGAGTTAGAGCGTTACAGTATAACAGGCATCACTTCAAGCAAGATGTTATCGGAAGTGAAAGAGAAGGAACATTTTTTGATGGAATCGGAAACCCAATCCTAAACATGAAACATGGGCTAAGCTAGACTTCTGTTCAAAAGACCGGGAAGGAGTGAGAAACTGGCGATAAAAAATCATCAACTTCTTGAGCTACGGTATGGTTTCATAGACATCGTAGACTACAAATATTTTTTGTTCACCTGACTGGGAAATATTATATACGATTGCTTAGCTTTGCGTTTGATGCGAGAACGTGAGACAGACTTCATTCTTGTGTTGATAAAATTTTAATGTGAGATGTATTATGTGCGTCACTTCACTCCCCTTTTAAACCAAGGGTTGACAGAGCATAGATAGCGAAGTGTACAATTATCGACACCAAAATTGTGGAAAAGTTTAGACAAATGCCAAAATAAGTTCGTATATATATATATATATATATATATATATATATATATGTGTGTGTGTGTGTGTGTGTATACGTGTGTGTGCGCGCGCGCGCGTGCAGATATGTAGAAAAATAGGAAAGAGCACGTTAGGTAAATAATACGGAGTTCTTTAGTATTTTTGTTTTTATTTTTAAAAGACAGTGCTCCATACAGAAGTAGAGCTTAAATTACAATTATTTTTTAAAAAAATATGATTCCTTCGCTACATAAGAGTTCTCATGTTTCAAAAACGATAGCCGAAAACCTCAATATAATTATTAAAATTAAATTGAGTTAAAGTATGAAGCCATTTTTCATCCTCAAGCGAAAATTTTGGAACAACCAATCTTGAAATTTACTCGTTTTTATAAGCATGTTCTTCGCAAAATTAATTTCTATGGAAATGCATGGCATATTTATATGCATATTTTATGTGTTTAATATTTAGGAAATATTCAATAAAAACAAAAAAAAAACAGATAATAAATCAGCGTAATTACAAAATTAATTTACACATACACACACACATATATATATATATATATATATATATATATATATATATATATATATATATATATCATAGAAATTAAGGAGGATTTGAGATAATTAAGTAATTCAACGAGTTTAGATGAAACCTCAACAGAATGCAGAAAGAACTGAACGGCCGTTTCGTCCTATATCAGCAGAATTGAAACCCGGACAGTCAGTTACATTGACAGGCAAACGTCATACCAACTGTACTAACGGGCCTCGGTGACAAAGAGGTAGCGAACTAGACTCGATATTGCGCCGCTCGTTCACATATTCTGTGGTGGAACTAATCTAAGTTTCCTTTACACATAGGACTGTGCCTCCGATAGCCACGACTACCATCACCAAGCCGCTCCATCCAGAGCATTAGAAGCCAGTTCAAGCAAGGATATACAAATGATAGAAATTAAGGAGAATTTGAGATAATTCTTCGAGTCTAGAAGAAACCTCAACAGAATGCAGAAATATATGATGGCTGGCCATTCGTATCAGTGGATGTCCGTCTACTAGAGCGGTTAAGCAATTTCTAATCCCCTAAACTCTTTCTCAGGCACATTTGTGTTCGTTCAACACACACAGATCACACCTGTGGTTTATACTGCAATTATGCTGAACAGACCCTTAGTTACAGTTTCTGGGAGAGATCGTGTTATCTAGTGTGATCAACAGTCTGGACAAGGACAGCATGTTCGAAATCTCGGAAGTTCTTTTGCTATCAGAAAGATCAGAGGGAGTTTTCTAATCCCCATTAGTCTCATCTAACTCTTTCCGAATTCTCTGAACGCTTTTCAGATTGGCACCCAAACACTTTCAAATGTTCGTATTAGAGCTTTCGGCACAAATACAAAGCAGTACGACATGCCGTTTCCAAATTGTTAAACTACTCGATCTAAACTGTTATTGATTTCACGGTTGAAGAAAATAAGAAAATCGGGGATAGCAACTCAAATACGCTAAAACTAACGTTTATTCTACTAAAGAATATATATATATATATATATATATATATATATATATATATATATATATATATATATGCCCTGTTAAAATAAAATATCTCTGTGGACCAGTTTTAATAACCATTATTTCTACGATCCACCCGGTTTATATACCAACGGATATTACCTGTACTATATATATATATATATATATATATATATATATATATATATATATATATGTGTGTGTGTGTGTGTGCGTGTGTGTGTGTGTGCTCATTGCGCTGACACCTTGCCTCCCCTTTTTCTTTCCCTCACTCCTCTGTTCCATAATGTAAATCCCCACTAAAGCTTGTCTAGCTCAATTAATTTAAACATTTATTTCCTGTTGTCTTGTGATTTAAATTTAAATCAATTTTTAATATACTGTCTGGATAAATATTAAACCATTTTGTAATTTCGGTTTGATGAGGCAGATATTAAAATCTTGTCTGTCAAAATAAATTTATTGCCGAATTCGTCAATGATGTGCTAAGTTCTTCATTCTTGAAGTATTATATATCCTTCTTGTATATATATATATATATATATATATATATATATATATATATATATTCCAAGAGTAAGTCTCACTTCTTTATTCCTCGTATCGTTGAAAAAGAACGTAGGCGTGTTCGAAAATTGTCTCTTCGTGCTTCAGTTCAGTCAAAAGATTAATATATAACACATATCAATTTTATTGACAATATTGGTATCATTTTGTTAACATTTAATTTTCAAATTCTGTTAACCAGCCTATTAAATCTCTCTCTCTCTCTCTCTCTCACACACACAGACACACATACATACATACATACACACACAGAGAAAAGAAAATCGGGGATAGCAACTCAAATACGCTAAAAATAACGTTTATTCTACTAAAGAATATATATATATATATATATATATATATATATATATATATATACAAAATTTATATTTACAATTAGTACGGATTTCAAGCAGGACATTAATACAAATAGCTCAATGTATTAGGTTGGTGCAAAAATAATGACATTATTATGTCGTTTTTTGACGCTAAAAAATACGTCAAAAAACGACATTATTGCGTCATTATTTTTGCACCAACCTAATAAGAACAGAGTAATATAATAATAATAATAATAATAATAATAATAATAATAATAATAATAATAATCATTACAGACGATCCTTAAAAATCCATGTGGTTATAATTTATTTCATGAATATACAAAAATATATTCATCTCTTCAGACCGACGTGGAGTCAATTTGAACGTTCATGAAATAAATTATATCCGATTGGATTTTTAAGGATCATCTCTCTCTCTCTCTCTCTCTCTCTCTCTCTCTCTCTCTATATATATATATATATATATATATATATATATATATATATATATATATATATATATATATATATATATATATATATATATATCAAAATTACGGATAAGTTTCTTAGTATACTTGTTAAAGAAAGAAAGAAAATTAACATGTTGAATCATGTTCATTTTATTAATTATGAATACTGTAAAATTGTTTTAAAACTTTTACAGTAGATAGTTTTAAATAATTTTTTTTTACTTTTATTAAAAATATTTAGGTATTTTAATAAATTTGTTACTTTCCCTGACTGTTGTAATTATGTTCACATGACAACATTTAAAAATTGGACACTACATAAATTTAGTGTTTTCATTTCACACATAAAAATTTAATTTTCAGATGAACACAATAATTTTGCTTAGAAAAAGTCTCTGATACTGACATTTTTTTAATTTTGAAAGTAGACGGAATAAAACTGAATCTGCATGAACCTGGTAATTTTCTTTCCTCCTTTAATTATGATACTTAGAAATAAATAAATAAATGTCTTCATATATATATACATATATGTGTGTGTGTGTGTGTGTGTTCCTGAAAAATTGACTTCGGTTGACCCTTCTTTGGAGGAAGTGTGAGTTTGTAAACAGTGACTATTACATCTAATAATGCAGGACTCTTCGTCAAAGCGAATTGAGTCCTCTGAATCACTGTGTGTTTATTCAAAAACAAATACGCTTCAATTCAACTTCATCCCTGCTATGCGCTAATGGCTTAGGGGTAGAATCTCAGACTGACGCCGGGTTTCGATCCTAGCTAGAGGCAACCGGACGTCTAGCCACACTGATGAGCTGTGATACAGCGAAACAGTCTGGCTCTGGATGACTACACACACACAAACACACACACACACACACACACACATATATATATATATATATATATATATATATATATATATATATATATATATATATATAGATAGATAGATAGATAGATAGATAGATAGTATTACACAACAAAATCCCAAATTAACTCATTCCAACCGCCGAAAACAATGTTAGACTGACGTACTATTGTCGGTTAAAATATATCCCCACATCTCATTTTGGATTTTTGTCGTTTAATACTATTGATATGCTTTGCTATAATAAACACATTCAGCTCTTTTTGTGGATCAGTTTTAATATTTTATGTTACTAGGATCCACTTGGATTATATACCAACGGGTTTATTACCTTTACCATATATATATATATATATATATATATATATATATATATATATATATATATATATATATATATGTATATGTATATATGTGGGGGGGGATCGGAATCCGACAGGATGATAAAATAAAAGAAATAAAAAATGTTTCGTATTGTTTTTTATTTTATCATATATATATATATATATATATATATATATATATATATATATGTGTGTGTGTGTGTGTGTGTGTGTGTGTATGTGTATGTGTGTGTATGCGCGCGCACGTGCGTGCGTCTGTATCTGTCTGTGAGTAAAGAAAAAGGAAAACATATCTTAGTCGACGCATTTCGTCTTCTGATGGGCATTATCAAGGCAAATGTGACGATTTTTGTTTTGCAGCAAGTATTTAATTAAAAATATCGTTAGTTTTTCAAAATTTTAGAATTTAAGAAACACTCATATACACTTAACATGCTTACTGAAAAATCTACCGAATTTAGGTAAAATTGTTCGTTAGTCATTAATTTTACATCACTTAGCATCTTCCATAATTTACCTTTTATTTTGGTAAAAATAAACTCCTTACATTTGCCTTGAAAAAGTTTACAAGAGGATGAAACGATAAGTTTTCCTTTTGTCTTTATTGATATTGTTCTTTTACAGATATATATATATATATATATATATATATATATATATATATATATATATATATATATATATATATATATATATTAGTTATATTAGAAATTTTCCATGTATATTATGTATAATATATAATAAATAATAAATTATTATGTATAATATATAATAAATATTAAATTATTATTAAGTATAATATATAATAATTAATAAATTATTATTATGTATAATATATAATAAATAATAAATTATTATGTATAATATATAATAAATATTAAATTATTATTAAGTATAATATATAATAAATAATAAATTATTATTATGTATAATATATAATAAATAATAAATTATTATTATGTATAATATGTAATAAATGATAAATTATTATTATGTAAATATATAATAAATAGTAAATTATTATTAAGTAAATATAAATAAATATTAAATTATTCTTATGTATAATATATAATAAATAATATATTATTATTATGTATAATATATAATAAATAATAAATTTTCCATATATATTATGAATAATTCTCATTTAATTTTTATTTTTACTTGTACACGCTATTTCGTTTTTTTTTTATTTTCTCTGTGTTATTTTTTTCTTCATAGTAGATTTACTTTTAATAACCCACCTTCATTTTTTTTCCATTTTCTTTTTTATTTTCTCTGTCGTTTCTTTCCATTTGCTTTGCTCGAGGCTCAAATGAAATTCAGATCCATTTTTATTTTTGTCAAAACCGTTTTCTGTTTCACATGTCGATGGCATCATCTGTTTACCGCAAGGGAGCGTGGAAAGAGATTCGAGCAGAGAGAATGCAACAACTGTGTTAGAAAGAAGACAAGAACAAATAATTCTTACCATTATTATAAAAAATAGTTCTTACCATTATCAGAATTGCCAAAGCCTGAAGTTCGTGAGAGAAGAAAATAGGTTAGCTATTTGCTTCAGCTACGAGTGTATTATTTAAAATGTATAAAATTAGAGCATATTTTAAAACAACATCACGTATAGTGTCGTACCTGGTATGTTACGGCCAGCATAAAGATTTTGATTATAAGAATTACACCGACAATTACTTCCACAAAACTGTATCATTTTATATATATTCACACACACATATACATAAAAAACACACACATAGATAACAACACACACATACATAAAACACACACACATACATTAAACACGCACACATATTGGAAATTTGTCATATTGTTAAATAAAATAGGTCGATCATATTATTTGAATATTACACTCACAATTACTTCCACAAAACCTTATTAATTATATATATATATATATATATATATATATATACAGACACACACACACATACATAAAACACACACATACACATAGATAAAAACATACAAACATACATAAAAATATACACACATACATAAACACACACACATACATAAAATTTGTCATAGTGTTTAAGAAAAATGGCCGTTAATATCATCTGAATATTACGCCCACAATTACTTCCATAAAAGCTTAAGTTTATATATAGTCACACACACACACGTACGCACACACACACACACATACATGAAAACACACACATACATAAAAACACACATGCATAAAAAGACACACAGATACATAAACACACATTCATATATAAACACATACATAAAAACAAACACACATGCATAAAACACACACACACATACATAAACACACACACACATACACATCCATAGAATTTGTCATATTGTTCGGGAAAAACGGTCGTTCATATTATCTGTATATTTCAGTATCGGTGGGCAATAAATTCCTTTCATCGTGAATTCCCCACCCAGGCGATATTGTCCACCAGTGGTCGATTTCAGCTCTTGGGTGGGTGATGAGCAACTGGACAGAAATTGGTGGACGATCTGAAATTTTCGTGGGAGACACAGGATTTTGAGTTTTAAAAATGTATTTCAAAATATGCCACTCGAAAAAATATTCAAAGGAGATATGCAAAGAACCTGTATTAAAAAAAAAATGAAGGTAAATGGGGATGTTATGAATAATCAAGAGTGGTCTCCCCTTGTTTTGTTACTGTCCACTTTGAGAGAGTTATTTCTATTTACTGAGACTGTAAAAAGACACTATACGCGAACCTTGAATTCTCAGTTGAATAAAAGAATTCTTAAAGCCTACACCTGCGTACTTTTGTCATTACAGGGGAATATTTGGGTCACATTACTATATAAAATGTAAATATACCCGCAAACATGGAATATTATGGGATGTTTTATACTTCTTAGGATGGTCAATAACATTCAAATAGTTCTTCAGTATTAGACATGGCCAAAAATACTAGCTGAATTTTTATTTGTTGATGGTCGTGTATACATTTTTTGAGCAATTCATTCCAAGTAAGGCAGGAGTGCGACTAGCACGCAAAGGTTTACACAGGGTAGGGAACAAGAATAAAGAGGAAAGGATAGAAAAGAACGGGAACAAGATTAAGGTATCAGAAGATATTACACTATTTGAAGATTATAGTTATCAGGGAAGCAAGAAAGAGGAAGGGAGATCCACAGACAGGAAGTGCGAGAAGAAGCTGTTGGAGTAGAAGTGATGGTTATATTTAACCGTTTCTGCAGAAAGGGTGGGATCGAGATGACAGCCTAGTGTCTCGCTACCATATATATATATATATATATATATATATATATATATATATATATATATATATATATATGTTATGCAATCTTGCCAATAATAATAATAATGGACTATTCCATACTTAATAAATACTGCGCCTCAGGAGTAGGCAAAGAGTCTGTCGCTCAAGTTTTGACCAACAGTTCGGTTATACTCTCTTCCTACGGACGGGAGGAACCCGAAGGAGGCTACGCCGAAGGGCTGAGTCTCCTTCGGCGAGGTAGACCGGCTCTGAACCCGTTTATGCGGGTTCAATGGGCTATTTTTTGGCTGAGCCCACGGGCTCTGAATGCCCACGTTAAAAAGGCCTTGTGCCACATGACACCCTCGTTGGGTGGGGACTGAATATCGTCAGTCGCTCACTTCTTGAGCGACTGTTCGGTTGAACTCTCTGCCTTCGGACGAAGAGGAACCCGAACGAGGCTACGCCGAAGGGCGGAGTCTCGTTTGGGGAGGTAAACCGGCCTGAAACCGTTTATACGGTTCAATGGGCATATTTTTGAGCCGAGCCAACGGGCTCGGAAAACCCACAATAAATAACCGACCTTGTGTCACATGTTTGTCCAGTGGGTGGGGGGGGGGGAGACGAGACTGAATATCGTCAGTCGCTCACTTTCTGATCGACTGTTCGGTTGAACTCTCTGCCTTCGGGCGGAGAGGAACCCGAAAGAAGCTACGCCGAATGGCGGATTCTCTTTCGGGGAGGTAAACCGACCCTGAATACGTTTATACGGGTTCAATGTGCATATTTTCGGCCGATCCCACGGGCTCGGAGATCCCACGTTAAAAATGCCTTGTGCCACATGACGCCCTCGTGGCTGGGGGTGACTGAATATCGTCAGTCGTTCAACTTTTGAACAACAGATCGGTTGAACTCCCTGCCTTCGGGTGGTGAGGAACCCGAAGGAGGCTACGCCGAAGGCCGGATTCTCTTTCGGGTAGGTAAACCGACCCTGAACCCGTTTATACGGGTTCAATGCGCATATTTTTGGCCGGGCCGAGCCAACGGGCTCGGAGATCCCACGTTAAAAAGGCCTTGTGCTACATGACGCCCTCGTGGGGGGTATTGACTGAATATCGTCAGTCGCTCAACTTTTGACCGGCTGAGCGTTTCAACACTCTCGCTTCAAAGGAGCCTACGCCGAAGGGCGGAGTCTCTTTCGAGGAGGTAAACCGGCCCCGCAATCTACCGGATCTGTATGTACGTTTTGACAAAAAATGGTTTTAAACATAGAATCATATTATTCTAATTTAGTTTTATGATAATTCTTATTTTATTTGACATTTGTAAATATTGTTAGGTACATATGATTGTATTTGACTTCATTATGACGTCGCAATCGCCGAATGTTAATGTCAAATTGTAGTATGTTTTTGGGGAGTAATCATTTCGTAACTGAAATCGATCTATGAAACGGCAATTTTTTGAAGATTTTTTGTAGCTGTGCATAATACGCACCCTTAAATTTGCTTGTTATTTTTTTTTAGAAAAAATGCGTTTTATACATGGGGAATTATGGTAATTACTTTATTTAAAGCCAGACAACTATCTCATCTTTGTTGTTGCTCTCACAAAGTTTCAGCCGTTTCGAAGAATGCGAACTATCCATCCCATTAGATTGAATAAAGTGTTCCGTTTGTAACCCCTTTTCATGCAAACATATGCAAGTCATTTTTCTGCCATTTATATTTTCTCTTCCTCCCACCTAGCTGCCTTCTTTCTCTCTGTCTTCCAACTCCTGTCAAGCTTCACGCCCAAGGGGAGACAACCTACAATCAAAACGCTATTATATCACTTACAGTTTTAAATTCTTTGACGGTTGAGCAAATCACCATACAACCGAAAAAGACAATGGACCGAAACGTTGTTATCATAACAACAAAGACAAGGATATGAGTCTGACTTTAAACAATGTGAAATTATGCATGTCCTGTAGAATAAAAAACGAATGTAGTAAGTGACATTATATTGCCAAATATGAATAGTATCTGTCTTTAGTTACCGCAGCCTTATCGGTAAATGGGCTGTCATGATAAAACAGGATCTAAAAGATACAGAGTTAAATGCGCCTAAAAAATATATTTTCTTATTTCCTATCCTAAAATTTTTAACTACCAATGATTTTATGTTCATATAAGTGTTGCCAATTTAGATTTCTAATATATGTCTCAAATATTTCAAAGAGCAAAAACATTTAATTAAGTAAACTTAACATTTAATTAAGTAATCTTTGTTTAAAGACATTTTATACTTATCTATTTTAAACTTCAAAATATACAAATATATTTACCAACTTAATAAAACATAATTGAAATGTAGGGAGCATATTAAATAAGGCATTAAAACATCTGTTTCCTTTGTAAGTAAAAATGGTCTTTCAAGTCCAAACATGATGTAACAGGCTACCTAATGTTTTTGTTTAGAAACAATTAATACATATTAATTATTCCAAGATATTGCTGTCTTAAACGCTTTCATCACTTTTTGTCTGTTGACATTGTAGTGTGGTCTTAATGGGATAATCGCCATCTTCTGTCTGAAAGCTGTTCTTTTATTGGCTTTCTCCTAACTAAAGTCTTCTCATTCTCTTTCAATCCCAGTAACCCCTACCATTTTAGTGGCGTTACCGCCATTTTCTGTCTTCCTGAACTTGTTCTTTTATTGTCCTTGAACACACTCAAGCATCCTTTCCAACCAAACATGCTTTGTTTTTTCTCAGATAATAAAAACTTCTGCCAGAATAAGATGTGTAACATACAGAACAACAGACGGCCTACTGGGTCCCCCAAAAGATGTACCGAGAGAGATGAAAACCAAATACCCAGTCAACATCATGGTGTAATCACCAGTGATGGCGACATTATGGTTCCATATATTTTCCAACAGGGCCTTTGACTCAACATGAAGGCCTACATAAAGTGTCTTGAGGAGATACTACTGTTCTGACAACAGAACCTTGCACTATGCCACATAAGCAGGAGAACCAAAGTATTCTGTCAGGCAATTTCTGCGACTACATCATCCGTTACTTCTGGGCACCTAACTCTTCGGATTGTAACACCCGTAATTATTATGTGTGGGGCGCAGTTGAGCGAGAGACCAACAAAATTCCTTGTAACACCAAAGATAAACTGGAGACATGGGTTATGGCAGCATTCACCAACATCTTGTACAATTACAAGGAGACTGTGCAAAAGTGTTGCAGGAGATTCTAAAGTGTTCTAAAAGCCGTGGTTGAAGGCAATGGCAATTTTAGTTAATAAGTTTTTCTCTTTAGTATTTCATGTTATTTTTGTGAATATATCTATGAAAATGAGATGTCAGTGTTATTTTCATTATTGCATCATTTATACGACAATTTATCCATACACACACACACATATATATATATAGATATAGATATAGATATAGATATTCGATTATAATTTATTGTTTTTTGCTTTCTTCCTCTTTTAATATCATTTTTTTCCTCTTCCTTTTTTTCTTTTTTCTCTGCCTTTTCTTTTTGTCTGGAGAAATTGTTACCATTTTAAAAAAAAAACAAAAAAAAACTTTGGTCTGAATAGATGAATAGTTGAATACGTTCATGAAATAAATTATAACCGAATAGATTTTTAAGAATCGTCTGTACTTATTATTATTATTATTATTATTATTATTATTATTATTATTATATTGATCTGTTACTTACATTTAGCTCTCTTTGGATTAATGTTCTCCTTGTAATTATCCCTACCAATCTTCAACTGTTATTATTATATATATATATATATATATATATATATATATATATATATATATATAGTTTATGCAAACTTAGGTAATCCGTATGGGTAGACCCGAGGAGGATGATATCCGGAGAGCTCAATGTAAAATTCAGAGCAGATATGTTTGAATAAAAACAGACCACGTCCGTCAAAAATGTGTGAATTTCATTTTTCATTTTTCATTTCAATTTTTGGAAGTAAAGTCTGATGATCCATAGCCCTGTTAAAGGGGTTATGGTGAAATAATTTATTACATGGAACCTTAACGTGGTCTGTTTTTATTCAAACAAATATATATATATATATATATATATGTGTGTGTGTGTGTGTGTGTGTGTGTTAAAAGATATAGATTAGTTTGGCACATCAGATGTCGTGCACATACAGGCACACTCTGAATTTACAATGACTTATCGATAAATACTTCAAAACAACAATCCCAAAGAACCAGAAGACCTCTGTTTCCGAGCCATGTATCTGTGTATGCATGCAAAGGAAAATTAAATTCACACTTTACAATTACCTGACTCCTCCTGGTATGCAGCATCATTAAAAGAGTCAGATGAGACCAAAAATGGAGTATTGCTACCATATTTGGGTTTGAGACGCACCAAGCCGCACTTTGCAACATGGAGAGAATTTCTGAGTACTTGTCGGGTAAAAAGTATTTAAGACCCTACATCGCATTCCCACAGCTACACGAGCTATATTCTATAGTACTAGCAGTTCAGACAATTTCAGCTAAGACCCGTCAGGCCACTTATACAGGAAAAACTCATGTCTGTTCCATTCAGACAGCTTATTCACCATAACTGTTAATTTGTGGAAAAGACTCCCACGTAGGTGCTTCTGCGATAACTACGAGCTTCCTCTCAAGTCTCGATTCAGATCTTATCAATTTACAGTTGAGGTGGCTAGATGTAACCGTAAATTCTATGCTACCAATTTCTCGCATCTCGCCCTTTATTTGTCTGACGATTGCAAAGGGCGTGAAACCCAGGGTCACAAACTCACATCAACGCAACTACATATATATATATATATATATATATATATATATATATATGTTGGCTTTTTTTCCGTAATTAACTTTGTGTTGTGGCACTGAGTCTTTTGAATTTCCATCCCAGTGTCTCCTTTCGACTTGTGAGAGATTTGAAGCGAGTCGTGCCAAATTGAAAGCCGTCGAACTCTGTAATCTATCTTTTGAAGAGGATCGGCTTGGAAGAGTGTTTACATTGGATTTTCAGCTTCGCCTCGTTTCTGACACCAGCTGAAGGGAAGTGACGTCAACCCCTGCTGTTCACCTAATCTCAAAAATATCAGAAACTGGTAAACAGCTCGGGATTTGAGTATATTTTCCAGGCATTAATCTTTCCTTTCCGTCAACTTGTGGCTTCCGAAACCAGAATAATTTTGACGGTCATGACCTGATATTATTTACAGCTTCATATTGAATACATTTGACGTTAAGGTTTGAGAATAAATAAAGGCTCATTAAATCAACACAAGTCGAGGATACGTTTCCAGAAGAGCAAACAATGAACAGAGGCTGGTGGTGGAATAGACAACCGTTGTGAACGAGAAATCTTTGATACAAGTTCGACTTCTAATCGGATTCGTTACTTTCACTTATAGGCAAATAATGTTATGAAAGGCATGAAACTATCAGCTGCTCCAAGATATGGGTTAAAAAGTAGGTCTTGTATTTGAAACTTCACTGTAGTTCTCAAAGAACTGTTAATGCAAATTTCAGCAAGCATATATCTTCATGTCCACAGAAAAACAGACTATAAAAAGGGCATAATTCCCATGGCAACGCTTTCATTTCAATTGCCTTCACTCTTCGGCAAGGATTATTGTTTTAACAGATCTCTATATCTATCAAAGAGATGAAATTTAAATCTTTATTATTGCATTATTCAAAAGTTTGAACTCATCAGCAGATAGCTAAAAACAACTGAGCAGAAATAGTTATTAATTAAAAAGGCTGGTGTTAGAATTTTAATCAACACTCGCAATTCCTTATACAGATATTCACACAGAAAATTTATAAGGATCACATACTCAGCCACATTTGAAACCTAATTTTGAAGCTAATTTTAAGGGGGTCGTATCGTACACGTGATGTAAAATTAGCAGATGTACTACTGACCCTTGATAAGCCGTTGAGCAAACTATATACCCATTTACTGTAGTCAAATTAGCTTCAGATTTGGTCTTCAAGGGTTGCATGATACGCGAGTATATACGGTAACTAAAAAGATCCTCACAAATAATCAAAGGAAGAGATGGTAAAAAGTGGGGGATTAGTTTTGTATTGAACTTTAGTATTAAACACCCCCCTATTTTTGGGTCATAGATTCATAGATGAAATTCCAAAAGATACTTAGTGGTAATCAAATGAATGGATGATAGAAAGTGAGGGATCAGTTTCGCATTATTCTTTAATATTAAACTTATCCCCCATTTCTTGACCACTGTATATGCTATCAATTTCTATAATCTAGACAGGATTTAAGTAACTTCCAAAAAATATTTTTATACGTTGATTTGTTATATATACCGTATATATATGCATGTCATACGACTTTTGAAGAACTAACTTTCAAGCTCATTTTAGGGTCGTCGCATCATACACGAGATATAAAATTAGGGGATGTACTGCTGGTCCTGGCTACGCTGTTGGCCAAACTATATATCTATTTAATGCAGTTAAAAAAATACAGCTGTATTTTAAATAAACATGATTTTGATAAAACTGATGTTTTCCTTAACTGTATCTAATAATAATGCATGTAATATTCACATATTAATATCTTATTATAAAATACAAACATGGCGAATATGCATCTTTTCCATTGTTTAGATTTATAAGATGTTTAGCTGTTTCTCGTTCGATTGTTTATGGCTTTACGCTTTTACCCAACAAGTATAACGTTACTAACGATACTTTTATTATTCTCTTTTAACTTTTTAGCTTATTTACAGATCTTGACATCTATCAGAGAGTTGAAATTTAAATTTTTATTATTGCATTATTCCAAAATTTCTAACACATCAACAGATAGCAATTAAGGTCAATAGGTGAGCACAAATAGTTATTAATTAACAAAAATAGTAATTAATGTATATAATAGCATACATAATATTATCCATAACTACAGGTACAAGAATGTCGTTTTTGATAAAAGTTAAAAAAAATTAACATAAATACGTAAAAAATGCATTTATTGTCGAAAATTGCTTTTTCCACAATATAACTATTTGTGCTATGTTATAATGCTTATGACCAAACAATAATAATACTAAGTAATTTTTTTTAAAACATTAAAGTATATATAATCACATTTCCCTAATAGTCGCGGTCTGTAAAAAGCAATGATTTGAATTGCAATTAAACCTAAACATATGATGAAAGTGAATTTATACATTTTCTTTGTTCTTGAGAATTAACAACAAAAATATCAAACACAATTTATTAGATTATTTATTTACAAGAATAATTTTATGTTGACAATATTCTAAATACTATTACAATTAAAACTAATGCAAAGCAATATTTATCCTTCACCAAATTATAAACATTTACTATTAAGTTGGTGTAAAAAATAATGTCGTTTTTTGACGTTCAACTTTATGTGAGAAAACGACATTATTTTTGCACCACCCTAATAAATTACTTAAAGCAGCTATAATGAAATCCTTACAATTTACCATTTTATAAAGTTCGAATCGATTGGCAATTAGCTAATGTTTTGCCAGCCATTCCGATAAAAAAATATGTTGTATAGGAATAAAGTGCCGTTGCCCGGAGTTTGAACACAGATTACCAGTGAGCAAACACGGGTGATTCCATTATTAAATAAGTAGAGCACGTGGTCGTAAAGGAAATGTATATATGGGAATTAGCGTGGCGTCTAAGTGATCTTGGCTCTCTATACTATCCTCTATACTATTGCTCTATACTGATCACTCTTCGGATTTCTATTCGGCGGTTACTATTTGGAAAAGTATTACCAGTGCGAGTATTAGTCGAAGGAGTTACTACTGGTATCTATGATTGCAAAGTCTCGACTACAATGAGAATTACGAACGTGATAACGAGCAATCGTTGGCATCACAAAAGTGACAAGAAGCGTCTGATATCACAAAACAATTTCATAAATAAATAATGTTTATTCTTGGTATTGTCAATTCTCAATAGAAACATTAAATGTATAAATTCACTTTCATCTTTAAGTTTTATTTCAATTCTAGTCATCACTTTTTAAAACAAATATTGCCGAAGAGTGAAGGTTGTCAAAATAACAGCGGTGTCAATGGAAAAATCCTTCTTTTGACACACCGTTTTTGTTTAGTTTTTTCTTTTTTTTGCGGGGGGGGGGGTTCTTTTATCTCATTTATTTACTTATTTATTAAATTGTTTATTTACAAAAATAATCTCATAGTTACAATATTGCAAATAATAATACAGTTAAGACTAATGTAATGCAATATTTTTCACTTACCAATTGATAACAAAAATAAATGTGAAAACGATTTTTTATTCATAAATTTATAAACGTTAAAATATGTAAATCAACTTGTAATAACAAAAATACGCAAGTGTAGACTTTAAGAAAGCTTAATTCAACTGAGAATACATTTTATAGTCCCAGTAAACAAAAAAAGCTCTCTCAATGATGAGAGTAACAAAACAAGCGGAGACCACTCTTGATTATTCATAACACAACTATAAGGAAATCCTTATTTACAATTTTATTAAATTCAAAAGAATTGGCAATTAGCCGATATTGTGTCAGCCATTTCAATAAACAATCTAATAAATATATAGTGTTTATTATTTTTGTTGTAAAACTTCAAGAACAAAAAATAATGTATAAATTCGCGTTCATGTTTCGGTTTTGTTCAAATTCTAATCTTGCTTTTAAAATAAATAAACATGGCCTAGACGTGACTGTAATAAAATAATAGAGATGTCAATGGAGAAAAGCGTTCTTTTGATATCCCGTTTATTAACAGGCATGAAGTTTCGCCCAATATTCACTAAGAAAAAAGAATTATCTTTGCATTACAAAATATATTTCAGCATTAAATAGCCCACAAAGGGGTGATAAGCCGTAAAAAAAATCAGTCAATCAATGCATTCATAAATACAGATGTCAGCTTCGTTTAAACATTATTATTCTTTTATATTAATATTATTATATATTAATCTTAATAAAAGAACTTGAAATGACAAAGGAAATATGCGTTGTACAAGGAGATAAATTAGTCATCACGAACAAAATTTATATTACAACACACTTCATCATGTGAAAACTAGTTTGAACGGTCAGGAAAATATTTACGAACACATTGGATGGATAACCATACTAGAATATTCGCAGGAAGAATATTAGATAGATAGATAGATAGATAGATAGATAGATAGATAGATAGATAGATAGATAGATAGATATGAATAGGCTTAGATAGATAGATAGATAGATAGATAGATAGATAGATATGAATAGGCTTAGATAGATAGATAGATAGATAGATAGATAGATAGATAGATAGATAATGAATAGGCTTAGATAGATAGATAGATAGATAGATAGATAGATAGATAGATAGATAGATAGATAGATATGAATAGGCTTAGATAGATAGATAGATAGATAGATAGATAGATAGATAGATAGATAGATAGATAGATATGAACAGACTGAGATAGATAGAATTAGACAGTGATAGAAAAGATGCAGAAAACGGGAGAGATATGAGCGTTGAGAGAGAGTGCAAGAGGGAGGAATGTAAGTCGGCCTATATAGCTAGATTAGTAGATAAGGACAGTGAAAGAAAGAAATCAACTTAGATTAATTTAAAATTCTGATTATATATATATATATATATATATATATATATATATATATATATATATATAGGGTGCAATGGGGAAAATGTCGCCATTTTATATTTTTTTAATTTTGCGCATGCGTTTTGCTTCTTTCTGATTTTGTCGATTGCATATTATAGTAGAATCGGCTGAGCACAGTCTGTGAGAAAAAGAGCAGCATGATGCAAATCACTCCGCCAGAAATTTGGAAATGACATGCCGTACTAATTGGCAATATGTATCTTCTCCAATATGAACATTTCAGAGTGTTTAGGTGCCAATATGAACATTTAAGAATGTTTAGATGCCAATATGAACATTTCAGTGTGTTTAGGTGCCAATATGAACATTTCAGTGTTTAGCTTCCAATATGAACATTTCAGAATGTTTAGATGCCAATATGAACATTTCAGAGTGTTTAGGTGTCAATTTGAGGTCAGTGCAAAGGATTAAAAAATAGTTGGATGTGTTGAATTGTGTTTACGTAGGTGTTTCGACTGATCACTAGTAATGGCGAAGTTACGCCTCCATTTAGCTTCAAACAGGAACTCAGACTCAAGACGGAGACCAACATCGTGTCTTGGGGAGGTAGTGCTCCCCTTGGTCAAAACGGTGGCTACTGGAAGACACTATGTCTGACAAGAGAACTCTACACCATGCCATACAAGCAGGAGTATATAGTCTTGGCTGTTAGACAATTTCTCCGACCATATCACCCCTTACATCTGGCCACATAACAGACTGTAACCCTATTTTCATTATTATGTGTGGGGCGCAGTTGAGCAAGAAACAAATCTTGTAATATCAAAGATGAAGTGATGGCAAGGTTTATGGCGGCATTCACCAAATTAAACAAGGTGACAGTCCAGAAGAAATGCAAAAGATTCTGAAGTGGTCTGGAGGCCAATGGCGATTTTAGTGAATAAATTTACTCTTTAGTATTTTCAAGATATTTTTGTGTAATTTCGGTAAAAAATATCTGTTTAAATGAGGTGTCAGATTTATTTTCATTTTTGCGTAATTCAGACGACAATCTATCCATCGCACCCAGTCTGTATATATATATATATATATATATATATATATGTATGTATATATATATATGTATGTATGTATATATATGCATGTATATATATGTATGTATATATATGTGTATATATATATATATATGTATATATATATATGTATGTATGTATATATATGCATGTATATATATGTATGTATATATATATATATATATATATATATATATATATATATATATATATATATATATATATCGCCTTTTAATCTTGCGCATGTGTAGTTGGTTCAACGTAAAGAAATCTAACCGATAAAGATTTGAAACTTTTTCCACTTTGTCATATATATTTCTTGGAAAATTTATGTATTGGCATTCCATATATATATATATATATATATATATATATATATATATATATATATTTATGTGTGCGTGCGTGTGTACATATAACCAACAGAGCTAGAGAGGCATTGGATCAGGTGGAATTTGAAATGAAATAAGATAATAAAATTCTAAAAAAAAAACAAATCAAAATACAGTTATACAATCATCTTTCATTTAAAAAGAGATCAAATTTTCAGCTGGCTCCCTCTAAAGGATCCGGAAATTTATCACTGAATGTGTTGTTCATTAGAAACCGAATGAAAAAAAAACGACTGGCTTCAACAGATATTGATCAAATATACACTGGAAAGAATATCTCAAATAATCAGACGAATAAGAGAGAAATTACTATCAAGGTTTCAAAGTTATTTCTAGTTCAGGGTAAATTGCGTTAGAATTTCCCTAAAATCGAGTAAGGTGACAAGAGTTTTTCGTCTTTTATGGGTTGTGGCCGTTAATGACGCGGAACTTAGTGGCTCTCCACATATTACTGCATTTCATATCTTTATTTCATCTTAATTCTTCATCGTCTCTTTTTGTCTTTATTATACAATTCAACTTCTAATGAAATGAGAGTATTATCGTAGTCTTGAATAAGAATAGTCGTCATACTGTTGGTTAGCAAGGGGTTTATATAGACTACCGTTTTTGACCTGATTGGGTTGCCGAATCATGATACAGACCGGAGCTTTTTCTTTTTTTATTCCTTTTCTTTTCTAAATTTCCAACTGCTTTAGAATTCAAACGTGTTCTTCTCCCTGATTGGTTGCCAAGCAAGGTTAGAGAGATCCAACTGAACAGCTGTTTTACTCAAAGATGTAAATCATGGGAGTAAATAGATGGCTTCATGTTTTTCCAAGATCATTTTAGCTGAGTGAAGTCCAAAAATTGCAGACGTGATTCGAACTCTGTCCGCAG
Organism: Acanthosepion lycidas; assembly: GCA_963932145.1. NCBI lineage: Eukaryota > Metazoa > Mollusca > Cephalopoda > Sepiida > Sepiidae > Acanthosepion > Acanthosepion lycidas. The sequence goes on along the minus strand of OZ010596.1, from coordinate 44,192,761 downwards.
ATACCATTTTTCAGCATTACCCAGGATTGGACAGAAGAGGCGAAAAGAAATGAATTCATGTGTTCGCAAAAGTCGTTATTGCGCTGCGAACACCTCATAATGTCGCTGGGCTTCGAACTCAGCATATTTCAATCTTCAATGTGTATAGTACAGTGTTTTTCTCTTTCGACTTCCGATTCGATTTTTATTTATTGTAATTTCAGTTATTCTTCTCCTATATTGACTTTACAAATCACTATAACAAGCTTTAGTTGTGTGCCATACGTGATACACGCGTAGGCGATCACGTAACTTTTGATACATGACTGACGAGGCAATTTTTTTTCCCGCTGTAGGTTGCCATTTCTTTCTGCGGTAGACCAGTTGCCATCAAAGGCTATAGAACCCGGTCTGTCATAGCTAGTGGGAGAAGAAGCGGATTCATACTTTTCCCAAGGATATTAGCATGCAATGGATTCGACCGGAATTCGAACTCGGCTCTCAGATTGCTTAATCCGAGCCGCTATCCACTATCCACCGTGCCTTCCATTATATATATATATATATATATATATATATATATATATATATATATATATATATATATATATATATATATATATATATATATATATATATATATTAGGTTGGTGCAAAAATAATGACGTAATAATGTCGTTTTTTTACCTTAAAAATACGTCAAAAAACGACATTATTACGTCATTATTTTTGCACCAACCTAATATATATATATATATATATATATATATATATATATATATATATAAAGCAAAATCAAACTGAACTAATCAATAGAATTCGGCAAAAACTTTATTTTTTTTTTGTTTGTAGATGTGAACGATAAACGAGAATAGTTTGTCCAAAGTTTAAGACTAATTTTTCTCTCAGGAGTATAAATGACTACATATTCATACATTTTCTTCCACTCTTAGTAGACCCTTAAGTCTTAGTGGTATTATCCCCTTCCTTGTGCTGAAATGATTAAAATGAAATAGACTTTCTTCTCTTATGTTGAATAATAAATAATTTTATCATTGGATCTAACGTTGTTCTTAATTTTCATCAATGACAATCCTGATGTCATCAGTTCTCAAATTGGTATCTATGCTGATGACACATCTATTTACATCATCTTAATGGTGCATCTGACCGTTTCAATGAGGTCAGATTTGTAACTGATTTTAAAAAAAAGAAAAAAAACAAACATGTTCAATCTGTTGTTATCTGAGGCAAGAAATTACTTGTAATACGAGCCTCCAAGTCAGTGACTCATTACGCTTTGCCGAGCTAGCCTTTTCCACTAACAGGAAATGGAGAGTTTATATTGAAACAATTTATTAGTCTGCTACGAGAAAAGTTGGTCCACGCAGTCCTAAATTGGCAGCAAAGTCTCGTCACTTTACAGTTGAAATGGCAAGTTGTAACAGTTCTATTTTATTTATAAGTCTACATTTCATCCATCCTTTAAATACTGCTGCCATATCTGGTCTGGTGTTTCCACTATGTATTTAGAGTTTATTGATAAAGTCCAAACAAGAAACTACAATGTTATCGGTGCTGACCTGGCATTTCGTCTTCATTCATTTTCCCACCGCCATAATGTAACTTCCCTGGGCGTTTTTTTATAAATAATTTCATGTTAATTGTTTGATGAAGTTTCTTTTTTGTTGCTTAAGCTTTATGAAGTTAAATGGATTACTGGATTGGCGGTAAGGTCTCATCATTTTACAGTTGAAATGGCAAGATGTAAGTTCTATCTCCATAGTTTCTTCCCTCGCAATTAAGTTTTGTGGAACTCTCTTCCGTCTTCTTGCTTTCCAGTCAACTTTGAACTTTGGAAATTTAATGACTTACTTGATTCGAAAGAATAAAAAATATTCCGTTTTTATTAATAATATATTTCTTCCAAAAATAATATAGAGTTATATTTTATTCAATTATATAATAATTTGAAATTCTATATTTTCACTTATCAGGTTGCTCTTTTTCTTTTTTTCATCTCATCCTAAGCAAGACAGTAATCCCACTAGAACACAAGGAGTTGCATGGAGGGAAAGTGAAAGTGAAAGTGAAAATGAAAGTTAATGAGAAGTTTAAGAATAGGGAAGATTGAGAAAAGAACCAAAAATAAACAAGGCACGAGTAGAGAGAAGATGCATTTAAATTTTTGAAGATTGCAGTTACCAGGAAAGGAAGTAAATGGAACTGACTCCCATAGGCGCGAAGTGCTAGAAAATAAACTGTTGTTGTTGAAGTGATGGTTGCATTTAGCTATTTCAACAGTAAAACGGTGGGATCTAATTGTCAATCTAGTAGCATATTTGAATTCATAGAACCGGGTACCAGTGAAAGTAGCTTATGAGAGCAGGTGACATGAAAATATGTGTAGAAAAAACAGGGGAAGCAAGGTCAGGTCGGCACGAAGATGATTTCGATACCTTTTGATTCAAATTCTGCAAGTTTTGATGCGAAAAATTTTCCGACAGATTCTTCAATATGGTTCAAACATCAAAGGTTTTTTCCCGAAATCAAAAAAGATATTAATCGGTTGGTACAAGGTCAGCTGAATATGAGGGCTGGGGTTGATCTGACTAAAGTGTTTCCAACATTTTTTCTATAATATTAATGGTGTATGCGGTCTTTCATTCTCATGGCACAGAACAAGGAGAGCGCTTTTCGCCTAAACGTTTATAGACGTTGCCCCTGCTGTACGTATAGATGTGCATTTAATGTTTCAATGCGTTTTGTGTTTTCTAAATGAATAATACATCCACTATCCAACAACACGGGCAATTTTAACCTTCTTCCATGGATTTTTGTAATGTTGTTTCAGTTTGTCCTCTGCTTTTTGTGTTGAACATTGTTGTATGCAACCCATTTATCATCGTCTGTTAGGATATATTTAAGAAATAGGATGATATATTCCCCATTACAATTGTTTCTCAAAACGGAAATTAATTCTTCTAGCCTGATTGCAATAAGATATTGGCACGCATGCGTAGTAAACCGACTTCCTGGAGAACATTAAAAAACCTGGAAGCATACAGCCAACATATAACTTTTTCTAACACACTTTATTCTGCATACGATGAAATAATAAGAATTACTTATTGATTTTTTTTTCTTTTATGAACTTTCGCGATGATCGTTTTTTCTTCTTTTCCATTCATTCTATCTGCCTACAATTATTTTCATCTGGTCTTGTCATTTTCTGTCGCGTTAGCAATATTTTCCTAGCATCACTTCTTATATCTTCGAAATCAGTCACCGGGTCGACGCCTGAAAGCGTATTAAACTTTATTGAATAAAATCATTGAAATGAAAAACTGTCGTTCTGCTTATTTTCATTTAATTTATTTTTTGTTTTCATTATTTTTCTAGTGCTTCGGTTGTGTCTTGCTTTATATATTCTGCTGTATATATATATATATATATATATATATATATATATATATATATATATATATATATACATATATATATAAGATTTAAGAAACAGCAGATATTTTTATATATAGTTCTCAATTTTAAAAGTATTAAAATGATAATAAAAATAGACCGTTAATAATATTATATGAAAAGATTAATTAACTTTTAAATACCGATTTTATCCCGACTTCGAAGTTTCTTCGTAAAATTCCCAGTGTTCAGGGGTTCTGGTTTTAAAAGATATTTCCATTTCTTTTTCGGGATAAAATTGATATTTAAAAGTTACATAATCTTTTCCTATATATATATATATATATATTTATATATATATATATATATATATATAAATATATATATATATATATATATATATATATATATATATATAGAACAGGTAATATCCGTTGGCATATAATTCGACATGTGTATAAGCATCAACACATAGGCACATATAAAGGGACTGATTTACATTCACACATACACACAAACGTACACAGAATCTCTCTGATTCATGATTTAATAGCGAAGCTTAGTTCTTGCACAGGGCTGAAAATATAGAGCAACCAGTAAGGAACGAACTCACGACTCAGTTGCAACTGATTTAACAACATATTGAAGTGCCCTCAGAAGTACTCAGATTCATACACAAACATTACCACAGAAAAAAACATCGCCTAATAAAATATAACACTCCAATGCCGACGGACTAACACACACAAACACACACACACAAACACACACACATATATATATATATATATATATATATATATATATATATATATATATATATATATATATATATATATATATATATATATAGGGTGTATCAAAAATATTTTTACAAATTTGGGGCGGGTTTCTCACAGAAAAACCAGGACCAAATTACATATAAAAATATGTCCGCAAATCCTTCATGGTAGTCAGACAATTTCTGCGACCACATTGCCCCTTACGTCTGGCCACCTAACTCCCCAGACGACAAACCTATGATTATTATGTGAGGTGCCAATTTGAGAAAGAGACAAATAAAGCTCATAGTAACACCAAAGATGAACTGAAGGCAATAATTATGGCAGTATACAGTAACTTAAACAATGAGACCATCCAGAAGAGATGCAAGAGATTTCGAAATCATCTGGAGGCCATTGTTGAAGCCAATGGCGATTTTATTGAATAAATTTACTCTTTAATATATCCAGATATTTTTGTGTAATTTTGGTAAATATATTACGAGACATAGGATCGTGCAGCATCCACTCTCTTAACAAAGAGCAGCACTACCTCCTCAAGGCACTTGATGTAGTCCTTTGTATTGAGTCTGTGACCCTCAGTAAAATCTTTAGGAGTTCTTTTGTGATCAGAATGATCACAGTGAGTTTTCCCAGCGACTGTACTCTCGTAATCACCATTAGATTCATCCAGCTGTTTCTGAATCATCAGCACTGTTCTCAGATTGACACCAAAACACTTCCGGCGCGAATGCCAAGTAGGACAAGCGTGCCCTTTCTAAATTTATGGCGTAGTAAATTGCGTGTTTGTGCTCTTTTTCTGACAAACGTTGCCCAACTGACCCTACTATTCTTTGCAGATAATAAAATCAAAACCAAAGGCAGAAGCTATCATATATATATATATATATATATATATATATATATATATGTGTGTGTGTGTGTGTGTGTGTGTGTGTTTGTATGCGTGTGTTTGTGTGTGTGTGCGGGTATTTGTGTAAATAGAGTCTATCTGTTAAAGAACAAAATGTATAAACAGAAAAAAAAACTATTATTATCGGATGTGTTTCGTCCTCTGAGAGACATTAACAAGGCAAATGTAAGGATTTATTTTGTTGCATGTGTTTATATACAAGAAGAAGGATGTCATTGGTATATCAAGATTTTTAAATTTGAGAACAAGTCTGGTAAGATAAATTATATCTTATAATATAACTGACTCTCTCGTCGGTTTCGAAGTATGAAGATCTGACAACTTAACTAATTGATTCAGTTATGGATATTGTGCGATAATCTTAAGTGGCACTTAAGACCCACAAGTGTTTTACTAAACAGGCAACATATGGAGCAAGAATGAGGACTGTGGGATGAGGTCACTGTTAGATTGTCTGACCTTTTAGATCTTGCCCTCGCTTCTTGAAGACGATTCAGACTAGCAGATTGAAAACCGCTGAGTCCACTAAAACACGTTGATCTACACGCTACCCACTACGAGGCTAAATGCTCGAGGGTGATATGAGATACATTGACTGCTGATAATTTACTCTTCAGCTTCTCTTTGTATCGAAACCATGTGCGTCCTACATTCCTGTAGCCCTGTTCTAATTGGCTGTACATTAGGATCTTGGGTATCCTGTCATCTTGCATTCTCAAGACCAGTCCACCGCAATTGATACTCTATCAATAAAGTCTCGATTCCTGTTAAACTTTTCTACATTGGATGTCTTGTCTTGAAGGCTAATTCCACAGATGGCACACAGGCAGCTGTTATGGAAAACATCCAGGTGGCGAATATGGTACTTGTATAGAGTCCACGACAATACCAAAAAATTAGATTAATAATTTATTATAAAAAAAAAAACCTCTAAACTTATAGTTAAAAATAATAATTCACCACTTAGAACAAAATTAAATAGGGCAAATATTATTTACGAATTTATATGCCCGTTAAGGAATTGTATTCCTGATCAATCAAAATTCGTAAATAATTATATAGACCACACTACAACATGTTTCACACGCAGACTCACTTTACACCTTTCTGACAATAGCTCAATTAGATCTCATTTAAATATTCATGGAGGCCTACCGGACACTATTCGGAACATACTTGTTCAAAACACTAATATACTAGCATCATCTACATGAAAAAAGGCTAAAAATAATGGAAGCCTTATTAATAATAAAAAACAAAACAAAAAAACTAATAATAATAACTATGGACATGGATATAATATCTTGACCGTGTTTTGCAAAATGAAAACATTTTATAAAACATACATGCAACAAACTATTTTTATTTAACAGTTAAAATATTTAATTCTTGAAAGTTACTAGTTCTCCAAGATGTCTAAGTGCACCCTGGTATTCTAGAGAAATATGTGTCCAGATATAAGAAATAAATATATTTACTTTATTATATTGCAGTACACATCTCGTTGTCGATAGTCCTTGAGGAAAGATTTAATGATAGGAATTTTTTTGTTTTGCTGTATTGAACTGGTAGGAGTTGCTAATCATTCCTCCATGCCTTGTTTGAGAAAGTTGATTACGAAAAGATGTATTATGTCACATAAAATGATGACAAGGATTAGGATTGTTTATTTAAAAATTGTCTTATTAATACTTTCATAGTAATTTATCATTTATAATTTATCACTTATTTGTTTATAAGCAAATGTGATAAATTAGTTACTTTATCATAAACAGGTCAATCGAGATTGCTTATTCTATTCTAAACACAAGAATGAATAATCTTAAGGCATGATTCATTTTATAGTTTTTTATTGCATTAATTCTTTTCTGTTATATTTGATTCATTATACCATATTTTTCCGAAATTTGTATAGAGGGCGCCTACAGTTATTAATAGGATTTCAAGTGCGCTCCCACTTCAAAGTTTGAGAACCACTGATATATATATATATATATATATATATATATATATATATATATCCTTTTGCAGGTATGCAGAAAATAGAAAAGAACACGTTGGGTGCATAATCCGGGGTTCCTTAGTATTTTTGTTTTTATTTTTAAGAAGACAGTGCTCCATACAGAAGTAGAGCTTATATTATAATAATATTTTTTGTTTAAAAATATGATTCATATTTTTAAACAAAAAATATTATTATAATATATATATATATATATGTGTGTGTGTGTGTGTGTGTGTGTGTGTGCGTGTGTATTTAGGTAGACTTCCTTCTTTCATGCATGTTTCATTGAATATGAGAGACAAGGTGCTTTGATTTTAGTTTTTATACAATTTTTCATGTGATATCGGATTGTTTATAAGGGTGTGAAGTAAAATTCGTACACGTGTATGTATATATGTCTATTCGTATGAGATTGTCACCACAGACAACACAAAAGTAAATTGACCCTCCCACCACCAAATAGAGTCAAACAAGCATAAACAGACCAAATTTAAAAAAAAAAAAAATGTGTGATAATCGCAAAAGTGTGAAACCCAGGATCACAAACTCATATCCATGCAACAATATATATATATATAAAAGTGGTTTGTTTTTCATTATATATTAGCTCTGTCCTAACATTGAGCTCTCAGGATTTCATCCTCTTTGGATTTACCAATTCGGTTTACCAAGTTCCTTATAACTTAATTATATATATATATATATATATATATATATATATATATGGTGCAGTGTATGTGTGTTGATTTTACAAGAAAAAATTTTGTAGGCTTATCATTCAGTTTGTCTTGTGTCTTACAGTTGTCTTTCATTATATAAGGACAGTGTCTTAAAGTTCTGTTGTAATTATTTTTCAGTCGTTTTAAGTTAAAACCTTTGACCTTGTGAATGGGTTCGTTGCTAGAATATGTTTGCGCTTCCATTCTTTGGTGCATTTTATCAAAGTATTAGGACCTTGAATAAGTTCTTGCTGATTTTTCATGAAAAGTAATGTTTTATTTACAAAATTGAGTAAGAAACATGTCACTGAAATTATTGTCCATTGTTAGCCACTACTTTTTCCTATCTTTCTGGCAGCATTTGAATTCCACGTCGGGTTAAAACATATTTATTGAGGCTAACCACGAGTCGATCCATTTTTTGCCATCTCCATAAGAATGAAAGTACCATTGACCGGAACAGGTGATAATCGGCATGTGGGGTAAGACCTCCCATTTAAGCATTTACAACTGAGTTTTCACCCATTTTGCAACATGTGACCTAGAGTTTTCATGTTGCAAAATCACTTTGTCAGGTCTCTAACGGGCCTTTTTTTCTTCATTGCTCGATACAAACGCATCAGTTGTAGTCGACAGAGATCTGTCGTTATCGTTTCAGTCGGTTTGAGCAGCTCATAATAAAGTACACCCAGCTAATTCTACCAAAAGCAGAGCAGAAACTTCAAACTATGGATATTCGGCTTTGCTGCCGATGTTGATGTATGGCCGGGCTTACCACAAGATCTATGCTTAGAGTTATCCTAGGGTATCCACTTTTCATCGCCGGTCACGATACGATGCAAAAAAACTTTCCTTTTCTGCCGCTGAAACAGATGTTCACACGTGCCAAGACGCCGTTCGACGTCTCTCGGCTTCAACTCATACGGCACCCAATGTTCTTGCTTTTGAATCATTCCTAATGCTTTCAAACGTTTCGAAACTGTTGTGTGATCAACTCCTAGCGCCTAACATGAGTATTCGTGAATTAAAACCTCAAATTTTTCGTCTTCATTAGATTTAAAAATACGAATTGTTTATACAGTATTTTTATTACAACTTTCTTCAAAGAGACAATTTTTTAATGTTGAAATCAACTTCAGTGTTTTATAAGCTGAAACGCCAGTTTACGAACGGGTCACGGGTAGTCTAGTAAATAAGTGAAAATGTTTCATTTACAAAAAAAAAAAAATATTTTCTCAGTCTCTGAACGATTTATTTTTTTTTATTTATTTATTATTTTTTTTTACAATGATGTCCACATGTACAAGGCCTTGAGGTCGAGAGTTACGGCGTAAGAAGCACAGCTTATCCAGATGTGTGTGGAAGATAAAGTTTAACCCTAGACTTGAACAGGTTAGGATTATAGTGATCGAGGAAGCAACCTCTTGGGAGTCAGTTCCACAAGATTCGTGGGAAGAAACTGTTTGAGTTGAACTGACATCTCACCAATGGAATACTAATGGTTAGCTACAATGTGCGTGGCACGGCGGGTCTTAGCGGTGAAGATTAGGAATTGGTGCAGCTAAGATGTGTAATTCGTCTGAACACTCTCCACTCTCGTCTCTGAGAAGGGGTTTGTACGGTGCGAAATAATTCATCACCAACAAGGGCAGGGATAAGAGTTTGGACTCTACCAAAAGTTGAAAGTGAAGACTGTGTGGCTCCTGCCTATATATATCAGTAATACTTCATTTTCGGTTGGATCTGGCTGTTGTAAATGTAGAGGATAGCAAGAGCAGTCAAGTACTTGCTGGAGCGGTACAGGGAACCCAGCATTTTATTTTTCGCGGTGGATCGTATGTACGATTTCTCCTTGAGGTGTGAACAAAGTTTGTTTTACTTCTGACTTCACAAACAATTCGATAAAGCACCGAAGAAAAAAAAAGTTTTTTTTAAGAGTTAAAAATAAATGGTTTCTTGAAAATCAAATAAAATCGGTTTATTTAAAATCACACAGAAAATGACAAAGTGAAATAAAAGACAATCGATTGATAGATTTCTTTGTTTTTGTTTTTTTTTACAGCTTATCAACCCTTTTCAGGTTATTTAACACAAGGAAATATTTTTTCATATTGTAAAAATTTTTGAGAGACGATAATGATTTAGGAAAGAGAGAAAAGATTGATTCATACTTTTCTCCAAGGTTTTTTTTTGTGAATGAGGGAATATAAAGAACTCAGCTCGGATTTGAACTCAGTTCTCTGACTTCCAATTTCAAGCAATTATCTATTACACCACCCGCATATCCAAGCGGTCACCTATCTGAAAAATTGTTTTAAGAGAAATATTTTATAAATTTCAACCGACAGTAGTATTGGCGGCTCGGTCAATAGTGAATGTTGAATGTTTCCTTATAAGGAAACGGTTAATAGTACCACATGCATTACCATTGTATTTTGCTTTCTCTATTGCTTTCCCCATATACACCATTTTGTGTGTCCGTGTTAAGGTTTTTGTGTGGGTTTAACAGGCAATTGAACTTAAGTGTGTCTGAAAGAAAAACTAAAGAAAAAGAAAGGTAGACACACAATTTGAAAACAATGCCGATCACGTTTGTGGCAACACCGACAACTATTTCTGCAGCAACGATGTTGACGACAAGAGACGACAAAAACAGAGGCGGCAAAAAATTCACTTACCGAGGAGAAAGCGACAAAGAGTATTCAATCGCCCGCCTCTTCCTTTTATGTCTTCGTATTGGGAGCTTTTATCGGTGTAAATGAAAACCAGGAATGGAATTTTCCATTAAGACATTTACATACATCAACATTTGTGTCTGGACTGGTTCTGTAACCATTTTTGTTGGTTTTATCTTCTTTTTTTTATTTTCTTCCTATTTGTTTTGTTGGTATTTTTTAATGAAAACTAGAATGAAGCTCAACTCGAAGGAAAGAGAAGAGCAACAGAGAAAAACGTTTTGAAAGGTCCTTGTACAATTACTGGGAAAATAATACGCGAGGTCTCTCAAAATCTCGTATCAAGTCACGTTACACGAGATTTAAAGGATTTAGACGTTATTTTCTTGCTTCCTTCTATTTTTTAACACTCTGAGCCCTGCGTTCCTGCACAATTTTAACCCTTCTACTTGAGCTTTTGAGTCAAAATTCGCAAATAAATGCTATGTCATGGTTCATAGTAGATATAAAAATAGTTACAAAAATATAAGCATTATACTTAGCAGGGAGAGACTATGTTTGCATGCCTTCACTTTATTTTGACATTGCTTTTCGAAAACCCGGCGTTTCTGACAGAAAGTTATGTCCTCTTGATTCCCAGTACATCCTGAATTGAGACTTGATTACTGTTGTTTTCATCTCTCGTTTCTTTTCTTTTTTATTTGACGCTATACTTTCTTAACCCTTTGAGCCCTGCGTTCCTGAACAATTTTAGCCTTTCTGCCTGAGCTCCTGAGTCAAAATTCGCAAATAATTGGTATGCAATGTTTCATGGTAGATATAAAAATAGTTCCAAAAAATATAATTTCCTGGTTGCTTTCCTGGTGGCCCTTGTTGTGACTCTGCATGCTTCATGGCAAAAACGATCTTTTTATCCCAAATACATGCACAAAAAAAAATTGGCGCTTCAAAATAAGACAGACGCAAGTGTTTACCCACCGTTCAACCGGTAACTGGGCATTAAGTGATTTTTCTCTACCACTTTTTAACCAATGGCTTGGAATTACGTTATTTTTTTCTACCACCGGTAAAGCGGTAATCAGGTCAGGAAAGGTTAAGGAAATAAAGCCAAAAAGAAATGTGTCATTTTGAATTCTTTATATATATAAAAATATATACTGACATTATTATTATTATTATTATTGTTATTATATTAATACGCTTGTACCTCTGTATGTTGTGTGCCTAACCGGTAATGCTCAGCCACTGATGTTTTTTTCTGTTGGTCCACATCTGCTTTGTTCGTTCTTTTTAGGTATTTGCCATCCAACGCCTTGTCCTCCCAGGATTTTTTGTTTTTTTTTTTTTGTTTTTTTTTTGTTTTTTTGTCATTTCTTTTGGACAAGTTGTTATGCTTTCTGTTTTACTCCTTTGGCGTAGATGGTATTCCCTTCGTTTTTTTTTTTTTTTTTTTGTTTTTTTTTTGTTAGTAGGATTTCAGTTAATATTCTTGGTTCTAGGAGTAGATTTGGTGTTTTACTAATTCTAGGAGAGGGTCATTGGTTTTTGGGAGGTCTGCTTCCAATCCGATTGCTGTAGTTTTTAGAGTTCAAGTTAGATTCAACTTCCATTTAATAATGTTGAAGCTTTATCTTACTACTGGTATAGCTAAGGTATTGATAGCCTTCATTTTATTATTATTAATATTACTATTATCTATATGTTAATACGCCTGTACCTATGTATGTTGTCTTCCAAACTTAGTATCAAACATACTGAGAGGGATACAAAAAGTGAGAAGAATATACAGAGTAAAACAAAGAGAGACGTAGAGAGACAAAAAAAGAGTGCGGCACAGAGAGGGATTGGCGGTTGCATCATCTTAGACAAACGCCGTTGTTTTCAATGGAGGCTATAATCATTTTTAGTGGCCTAACAATCTGTTGAGGAAAAATTATCCCTTGAATTCCATGTGACCATTACAAATTAAATTCTTTTTGTTTTAAATTCTTACGTTCACCAATTCTGGTGCAAGATATTGGAACACTGCAAAATACACAATGAAAGAGTTACATCGATCAAGCAACAACAGGAACAACACACACATATATAGCGCCAAAAATGGACGGATTCCAATATTATTAAAACAACTGTTGCCATCTGCAAAACCCAAAACTGGAAAACACCAGAAAAATGTCGAATACGCAATTTTTAGATAAAAGAAAACTATCTAGCACCCAACAAGACCTCGCACAGGCATGCAATAATATAATCATAAACCCAGAAAAATGCCCCAAATGGCTCACGTGAGGAGTAACATACATTCCCCTATAAACAGAAGAGACGCAAAACTCGAAGAACTACAGGCTCATCACCTGCTTACCAACAATATACAAAATCCTCACTTCTATCATAACCGAGCGGACACAAAACTTCCTTGAGAAAGGCAATTTACTCCTAGCAGAATATAAGGGGTGTAAAAGAGGAAGTTATGGGTGCAAGGACCAACTAATTATCAATAAAACAATCCAGAAAGATAAGGAATAGACTTCAAGTATAAAACAAAAAGTGAGAGAAGGTTGCAGAGAAACAAAAAAAAAAGAGTGTGACACTGAATGGAATTGGTTGGGGTTATTTTAGATAAAATGTAGTGAAGGGTTTAATTATGTTTCATGATCTAAGGATCTATTGAGGAGCAATTCACCGTTGAATTGCAACTGACCTTTCGAAATTAAAATAATTCTTTAATAATTATTTATTTAATGAGTATAATCATTTCGTAATATAATAAAAAATAGATGATGTTCTTGTAATCAAAAATCATATTAAACCCAGATAGAGTGGAGCGTCCAAGAGGGATACAAAATAAAAGAGAGACTTAAATCAGAATGAGAGATACAAACGTAAAGAGACACCTAGAGTTTGACACAGTAGCATTTCAGGGGCGGGCTCATCTTTGATAAAGTTAGTTGTTTGCAGTGAGGGGTTAAATTCTGTTTCCTGACCTAATGACCTGTTGAGTAAATTTCACTATATTTTATTTATCTTTTGCGATAACCATCCGATAAATATAAAACTAAATTTCCCGCCGATATGTTACAATTTGATTTTTTTTCTCAAATCGAGATTATTATCAGGTTGGTTAAAATTAAATTATGAGAAATTTCTTCACACAAAACTGGCATTAACGATTCTTATATCAAAAGTGGATGCGCTGTTTAAAGATACACGGAAGCCAGGTAAATAAATTAAATTTCTTTAAGCTTTTACGTCCAATCAAAATACAATTTTGTTATGGAAAAAAGAGCTTCAACAAATGATTATTTAGTGAGACGATCACGAGATTCGTAATCCTGAAGGTCGTAGGGGCACCTCATGTGCAGCAGTAGCGGCAGCAGCAGTAGTGTTTCCTGGAGAAGTTAGCCTGACGGAGCCTTACGCTTTCCAGGCTGATTTGAATTCAGATTTTACCTTCTCCTAGACTAGTTGCCAACCAAGGCTATAGGACAGAGTCCGTCCTGCTATTTACCCATATCTGGGAGGGACGAGTTATAATCATACCTTTCCCAATGGTATTAGCAAGAAAGCGAATCTAATGAACTCGATTAGAATTCGAACTCGGCTCTCCGATTCCTCAACACGAACCTCTGTCCCTTACTCAACCAGCCTCCTGTTTATTGTTTACTGATCATTAATGTATGTGAATACCAATAACCACATCCTTCAAGCTGATTATTAAAAGAAATCATACAGTTTGAGAATCCTTTATCCGAAATTCTTCCGATCGGAATTACTCCGGATTTTAGAGCAAAGCCTATTTAATTTGTATATAGCATCTATAGAATGAGTTAGGTCGCTACAAGGGGCAGGAAAATGTGGAGACCCATGATCGCCTACACTCTGAAATGACACGACTATTAAAAGAATAATTTTCTTAATCTGAATTTTGTTTCTTTGTGAGTATACTTAACGAGTAGAATTTCTGCAAGTTATTGTCTTTTATTCTCTAAAAAGTCAGACCTGCATAGATTCCACCAGACAAAAGCAGAAATAATAGCAAGACATGAGAGGTTTGATTGAATATATCATAGGAAAATATACGATTACATTAGAAAATAAAAATTATGACAGATTCAATTATTAAGATTTAGCTGTGATATCACTGGAAAAATATATTTCTTTATATAGTCATGCGTGTAGGTATAAAAACGTTTTGCCGCGAAAGGTTTTCCGAATTATAATTATTCTGAGTGTTATGCTTTCCAAAAGCGAAAGAAATGAGTGCTGAATTGCGATGTAATATCAATCAGTGAATGCTTGGCAATTTCCACGCAGCTTAAGAGCAGACTTGGAGCAACAGCGATGTCGTTCTACACTGTTGTCTCCGTCGTTTCACGCAATTACTACCAGAATGCAGTAGGTTATAGAAAGTGAAAGTGAAAGTGAAACTGAAAGAGAATGAGAAGACTCAGAATAGGGAGGCTTAAGGAAAGTAAACACAATGAACAAGGTTCAAGAGTTAAGACGTCGATTGACGCTTTTGACGGTCCCGATAAAATAGACAAATATGCTTTTAAGCTTATTTTACTGGTCTCGGTAAAATAGAACCTCAGGCTATTCTCCCGATAAATATTTTTTTTTATTATTATGAAGGCAGGTAATATTAAAAATAACAACACACAGATTTAAAACAGAAGTTTATTTATTTTCACCTTCCTGTTTATGGGGTCTAAACATCGTCATCGCAGTGCTTGTGTGAGCTGTGGAGGCAACGCAGGAACAACATGGATACTGTGACTATTGTCTTTAGTAGATGCAGCTGAAGTGTACTGGCAAGCTTGAAGTGCTTAAAATATCAGAGACTTCTATATTTATTTGAATTCATGATGAATAAATGATTTTAAAATTAAATGGTGGAAAAGATTTTAAATTAAGTGGAAAGTCATCAATATCCGTGATAGAGCTAATATATTCAGTTGCATGGATATTAATTTGTAACACTGGGTTTCACGTTTTTGTGATCATCAGACAATCTGATGGTGATAATAAATAAAATTCTGTGTTAAATATATGTGTTATTTTTAATATTACCTACCTTCATAATAATAAAAATATTTACCGGCAAAATAGCCCGGGTGTCTATATAACCGCCCCCGGTAAAATAGGCTTAAAACCATGTTTGTCTTTTTTACCGAGATCGTTAAAATGCTCTTCCTTAATTTTATTTAAATATATTTATGTACAAAACATAGTGTAACATAGCTCGGGAAAAGGAAAAATATTTTTATGTGATTATTTCTAGCCGAGATATAACTGAGGGTTTATTTTTCCTATATATAAGATAGCATACTGCGTGAGTGTGTGTGCTGCGCCACCCATAAAACGTGCGTTGATTCGCAATGAACCACGACTGCATTTGTGTAGCGTTTTTTGACATGTTGCTGATGTAATATCCAAAAATAAAGAATATTTCTCAATTTTATATTGAGCCTTCTTTTAAATTCATATATATATATATATACATACACACACACACACACACACATATATATATATATATATATATATATATATATATATATATATATATATATATATACATACATACATACTTACACACACAAGGTGTATCAAAAAAATTAGTGTCCATGGCAACACAACAACATCTACTGTAAATTGTCTTTAAACTTACTAAAACCAAACGAATGATGTGTGGACATATGTTTATATGGATTTCTTCTTGTTTCGTGTGAGGAACCTACCCCCAAAGCTTGATTTGATATGTTCATTCTGTATATATATATATATATATATATATATATATATATATATATATATATAAAGTAATATATTTTAAGGTATGCTATATTTATGTGACAAAATCATCAATATCAGAGATAGACCATATGTAAATATAAAATTGAACACTGAACATATAGACAAAATCCTTTATTCATTTTCCTTCGTTTCAGTGCATTTAAAATTGCACTTAGAGTGGTGAGAACCAAAATTTCCCACCAGTCGAAGTGCAATTTTAAATGCACTGAAACAAAGTTGCATCTTTGTAGTGAGTAAAATATGTTTGTCTATATGAAAAAAATTCTAACAAATAACTATTGCTCTACTATCGGTATTGATCCCTCTTTTGAATTAATGTTGTGAATGTTAGAATTTATATATTATTTTCATTCTCATTACATTCAGATATATATATATATATATATATATATATATATATATATATATATATATATATATATTATGCGCCGTAATTAGTGGAAAGTGATCAATATCCGTGATAGAGCTAATATATTCAGTTGCATGGATATTAATTTGTAACCCTGGGTTTCACGTTTTTGTGATCATCAGACAATCTGGTTTATTTTTCAAAAGTGGATCTATTTATTCTTCTTTGTATTTTATTATTTGTGTGTTGTGGAATCTTCTGTGTTTGTTTGGACTGACACTCTCACATACATAGACACACATATATACAGGTGTACGCATTTTATTTCGTACAAACAAATGGATGTGTTACTGCGAATCAATGGATGTGTAACTGCGCCTAACCACAGATTATTTATTTGTGTGTGTTTGTACGATACATAATAATCGTGGGTTTCAGTCTGGAGAGTTAGGTGGCCAGATGTAAGGTGGAGATGTGCTAGTAGCCATGACTGGGTTCTCCTGCTTGTGTGGCATGGTACAGACTTCTGTTGTCAGACAGAGGTTGTTTCAACAGCCACCTTCTTGACCCAGGGCAGCGGTATCACCTCAAGAGACTTGATGTAGGCCTCCGCGTTGTGTCGGAAGCCCTGTGGAAAGTTGAATAGAATCATAACTTCACCATTACTAGTAATCATTCTAAACACCATGATGTTTACTGGATATATGACCCAGTGTGTTCCGAATCCTTTGTATTGACCTCAGATTGATAACCAAACACGCTGAAATGTGCGTATTGGAGCTTTCGGTGTGAATCCCAAGCAGAATAGCAATCATTTCCAAAGTTCTGGCCGGATGAATTTGGTCATGGTGCCATTTTCTCCTGGACAGTGTCCAACTTAACCTACTATACTGTGCAGTCCATAAAATAAAAACAACGCGCATGCACGACATTATAAATATAAAATGGCGGCCATTTACCCATCGCCCTCTATACATATATAATATTTACGTATATATATATATATATATATATATATATATATATATATATATATATATATATATTAGACATTACTCTAATTATTGAACTAGTTAGTTCATGCCACATTGACTGATAAACTTCTACAACAAAAAATTCTCAAACTGACATATTAGTAAAAAACGCCTTCTCTTAAATTTTCCCCAAAAATTCAACCTTAGCGTTGCGACAGCACGCTCCACAAGTTTTTATCCTTTATCAATAACACACTTAAAAAAAAAATATTTCGATTCGCATTATATTTGATGAGCTGTGATACAGCGAAAAATTTTGTCTGTGGATGACTCTTTCTCACTCTCTCTCTCTCTCTCTCTCTCTCTCTATATATATATATATATATATATATATATATATATATATATATATATATATATATATATATATTATCATAATTAAGTAATTCATTGAGTCTAGAAGAATCCTCAACAGAAAGTAGAAAGCACTGGACGGCCTTTTCGTCCTATTTTGGGCTCATCAGCAGTGTGCATCCACTACCGAGAATCGACCACGGATCATAACGATGTGACACAAGCGTCATACTTACTAGACCAACGGGTCTCGATGACGAATAGGTAACAAACTAGACTCGATATAGCGCCTGCTCTTCAAAGTCTACTTATACCAACGTTGTTTATATTGATGAGCAGATAAGAAATCTTGAAAATTTTGGGTCACTGAAATTTTAAACTTTTAAATTTCACTTTAAATACGAAGGTATCTTTTACAAATCAATGCATTAAATATATTGGCTGCTCACCGTAATGTATCTAAAATTAATTAAAAATCCTACTTTAATTAAAAGAGAAAGCATTTCACTCAGACGAGAGTGTATAGAATGTGCTTTGATCGCTAGAGCACCTACAGTAAATTTACATCCAAATTGATACATTTTACCTGATAGCAAGATCTTCTATTATCACAATATGGGATACCTAATAACAAAAGTGGCAAAAACATATCTAAAAAGAAAAAGAAACATGAATTTGGCTAGATTATATACCGAAAGATGCATTTAAAACAGTTCAAATTTTAAAGTTTAAATTTTCATCATCTCCTTCTCGTCCGGGCACATTGCATCAATGTCAACATATTTAAAGTCTGAAGGCATGAAACACGTCACACCAATTGTTTTTCAATTTGTCGTTAATTTCCTAAGATAATTTTTAGGTATATTATCTACTCCTGTATATATATATATATATATATATATATATATATATATATATATATATATACCAGATGTAACACCAAAATTGTCCAAAACATTTAACAGCATGGAATAATTGTCCATCCCACAATTATTTAATATCTAAAAAACACTAACTAATTGAGATTCTTTTTTCCAGGTTTTCAGATAAGGCCTTCAGCCATGGTGACAGTATTTGCCGAAAGAATCATTCAGCTAGGAATGGAACAGGTTAAAATCAGTTTGTGTCAGCCTCACGATGTCTTTACAAATGAGCAATGGTGAGAGGAAGAAGATTATTCGGGCCTTCAGTAATGGTACCAACATACAAACTCTGGCTTCCCTCTTCAAAGTTCATTGAATAAGTTTTAAAAAAGGGAAAACTGGATCAGGATGTCACATTAACAAGATCACAACATAATTTCAATTCAGAGTTAAATACATTCTTATTGTTCAGATAGAGTACAATAGCGTTATAAAAAAAGTTCGGAGAAGTCCAGTAAGAAATCTTTAATCATTTGTAAGATACAACAGTTCAAAGCTTAATCTAACAATTGTACAATTTTGCTGTTACCCCCGATATACTCGACTCTCCCGTCAAATTCAACGTATGAGTGTCAAGGAGATCAGTTCTCAGGAAACCGACAGCCCGACAACAGCACATGAGATTTGATTATAGTGGTGAAGGTTTCATGCAGGACCATCCACACTTTTTGAAGGGCCGAATACAGAGACCTGGTGCACTAAGTGCCACAAGGTCCCCAAACGACCCTCCACAGGTTTTGAATTCAGAATTGTCTTTCTCCTAGACCAGTTACCATCCAAGGCTATAGAACCCAGCCTATCCTACTATTTACCCATAGCTGAAGGGAGAAGAAGATAATTAACACATTTCCCAAGGGTATTAGCACATAAGTGAATTCAATATATATATATATATATATATATATATATATATATATATATATATATATATATATATAGTGTGTGTGTGTGTGTGCGCGTGCGTGTTTGTGGGGGGTGTTGTTTGACTATACTTATTTCTTATTTTTCTATGACATTCTGTGTGCATTCAGGTCGTGGATGGCTCTCTACAATTTCCTCTCCTTTCTACCTGTTAGTATGATTTGTTTTTTGCTATCTTTCCAAATCTTCGTTTTATCTTTAGCCGTTTACGGAAACCAGTTGAGTAGGTAATGAACTGTTTTAACGTGACCCTTGTATTTTCAACCTCTCCTGTGAGTGTCAAATCTTCTAAGGACTCTATCTTCCTTATGTGTCCTAGAATTTACAACTGTCATTTCTATGTCCATATTTTTCTGTTTTATTCATGGTATTCTCATCATCCTTCTGTAGAACCACATTTCTGTTTCCTGGTGCCTATTCTCTATCCCTGATGAGCATTCGCCGCCATGATTGATATTATATAACAGTTCAACACTCTTCTTGTTTCTAACGAAATTTTCCTGTTTCTTAATACATTGCTTAGTTTAAGGAAGGCATATTTCTATAGCCAATGCGCCTTTTGGATTTTGGTGTCGCACTTTCCGTCGTCAGTTAAAACACTCCCTAAATATTTAAAATGTTGTACATGTTTGATTTTAAGATCTTCAATTTGTAATTCGCATGTTGGGCTGTTCATTTTGCTGACTTTCTGTCTTCTTGCAATTTGTCGTTAGTCCTTTCTCCTCGTTTTTCTTTACTACCATATGTAGTTTCATTTTTGGTCTGCTATGAACATTAAGACATCTTCATCTCTAATGATTATGTTTGACAATAATGAATCCCGGTAGGACTTCTAGTTTTTTCAAGATTCCTTCATTGTAAAGGTTCAAAAGGCCTGGTGCTAAAAATTGTAAATATGATTGTGCGTTAAACGCTCGATCTTTTTTTCCAGATCTTTTTTTAAATATATTTTCCAGATATTTTTCCAGACATTTTTCAGACACTTTTGTCATATTTTTCTAGACATTTCTTTCTTGACATTTTCCAGATATTTTTCCAGACATTTTTCCAGATATTTTTTCCAGACATTTTTTTCAGATATTTTTCCAGACATTTTTGCCGGATATTTTTCCAGACATTTTTTTTCATATTTTTTTCAGACATTTTTTGCTTGACATTTTTCCAGACATTTTTAGCAGACACTTTTTACGAACATTTTTCCAGATATTTTCCAGATATTCTTTCCAGACATTTTTCCAGACATTTATAGCTCAAATTTATAGGACGCGTATTTTACACGAATAAGTACTCTAAAGTGAGGAAAACTTGAAAAAATGAAATTTGAAGACCGAAAACTGAGGGACTAAATATAAATGCTGGCAAATAGAAATGACGCAAGAAATCCGAAAAGATCAAGAAACGAATGAACAGAATGCAAATGAGTCCGATAAAAAAAATCGCGAAAGAAAAGAGATGATTATGAAATACTCAAACACTAAAAGAGACACATTTAAAAAAAATAAAGGGATCAATAGATAAAAAAAGTAATTGAACAAAAAGAAAAAAGAATAGAAAAATAGATTATATTGGCTAATTTAGTGACATATAAATCCTTTGAGGACTTTTGGGGTCATTTTTCATGTCGTATGTATTAAAGATACTAAATAGAGTATTAAGCTAGAGGTGAAAAGATTAACGTATGTACGTTTTGCAGTAAAGTCAAAATATGTTGACATAGTCTCCGGATTATATCAGAATAAGAAACGTAGTCAGTTTTGATCTAGAATCAAATGAAAAGACATAGGTCCGGTTTACACTTGACCCATAAATGCATACATCGGTCCGTTTTACTCTTGACCCATAAAAGCATACATCGGTCCGTTTTACTCTTGACCCATAAAAGCATACATCGGTCCGTTTTACTCTTGACCCATAAAAGCATACATCGGTCCGTTTTACTCTTGACCCATTAAAGAATACATAGGTCCGGTTTACACTTGACTCAAAAAAACATATATAGGCTCTGTAGAATAAGAATATGTATAATAAGAAAGGTAGACATAGGTCCGGTTTACACTGAGTCAAAAAGGCAAATATAGGTCCAATTTACACTAGATTCAAAAAGGTAAATATGGTTCCGATTTACACTATGGTCAAAAAGTTAGACACAGGTTCGGTTTATACTAGAGTTGAAATGGTAAATATATATGCTGATTACACTAGATCAAAAAGTCAGATATAGGTATTTTCTTATTCTTGAGTCAAAAAGTAGATATAAATCTCGTTTACAAGGGTTAAAAGTCTAGACAAAGGTGTGGTTTATACTTGAGTAAAAAAACTTAGCTTCAAAAAGATCCTGTTCACTAGAGGCAAAAGGTGGACATAGGTCCGGTTTACACTACAGTCCATCTACAGTTAAAAGAGCAGATATATGTACGTTCTATAGTAAATTTCAACAGGTAGACATAGGGCCGGTTTACACTAAAGTGAAAAAGTTAGACATCGATTTGTTGTAGAATCAAAAGGACAGACAAAGTCCGGTTTACACTAAATTCAAAAAGACATGCATAGGTCCGGCTTGCCCTAGAGTCAAAATTGAAAACTTAGGTCCGATTCACACTAGAGTCAAAAAGTTAAACATATTTTCTGATTAAACTCAAGTCAAGTAGGCAAATATAGATATCGTTTACACAAGTGTCAAAAAGTTAGAGATTAAATCTTAATTAAGAATGGTAAATATAGACCTGGCTTACATTAGAATCAAAATGGTATACAAAAGAATAAATATAGGAAGGTAGATATAGTTCCGGTTTACACTAGAATCAAAAAAGATCGACATATATTCATTTCACCCTTAAGCCAAATCGATAGACACAGGTCCCCTTACAATCGAGTCAAAATGGTAGACACGGTTCCAGTTTACATTAGAATCACAGAAGTAAGATATTGAACTTATTTCTACCTGAAGTTACCTGTATGGATAATGTTCTTCTTTCGTGATATATACAGCATATTTTAAGTCCATCGAAGAGGACGAAGTAGAAAAACATTTAAAACAGCTTAAAACCTGCTTAAATATGACTACTTATTTATTCTACAGAGTATGAATAGAGACACAGATCGCGACTATTTTTAATGTTTAAATTAATAGATAGATAGATAGATAGATAGATAGATAGATAGATAGATAGATAGATAGATGTGCACAAGTATTGCATAGAAATAAATCCATCCACAATTTTTGATCTTTTAAATTCACTCGGAAGGAAATCCTCGAGAGTGTCGCCATTGAATATTACCCAAATATGAATCTATGCCTAGGTTATTTCCCAATGTCACCTTTCTTGACAAATCACTATTATTTGCCAAGCCAACGTACACAAGAAATATATCAATAAATCAAAAGAAAACGGTTGAATCCATAAAAACAGCAATACAAGCAATATTTCTACATGTGAAAAAATTCTCTTTAAACATAAAGTAATTGACGTAATTTTTCAGTTGACCATATGAATATACAATATCGTTTCTAAATTCTTTTAGTTGCTAACGACATTTTGTTTGTTGTTTATAGATACATTGTTCCAATGAATTCATTTCGTTGTTTGTTTTGAAAAAGTCCAGATTGGACGAAAGGCGTCGGCTAAAACTACAGTTTCTCTAGTGTCATTTTCCTTTATCCATAGATAGATACTATACTCCGATAGATAGACAATACACTGAGATAGATAGATAGATAGATAGATAGATAGATAGATAGATAGATAGATAGATATGGGATGACTGAGATAGATAGATAGATAGATAGATAGATAGATAGATAGATAGATAGATAGATAGATAGGCTAGGATAGGATAGGATAGGATATGAACAGACCGAAAAAGACGGATAGATACATCGAAGTATATAAAAGCACCGAGATAGATAGATAGATAGATAGATAGATAGATAGATAGATAGATAGATAGGATAGGATAGGTTAGGATATGAACAGACCGAAAAAGACGGATAGATACATCGAAGTATATAAAAGCACCGAGATAGATAGATAGATAGATAGATAGATAGATAGATAGATAGATAGATAGATAGATAGATAGATAGCAGAATATATGTTGATGGAGCCAGGGGAATGAATACGTTCATCAAAACTATACAATTGAGGAATGTGAGAAATACAGACTTAAAAGTATTTCATAATTGCGATAAAATGTTGCTGATTGGAGAGGAACGAATTGTGTAAAAGACGTAAAAGCTAAATTGTTGAGATGAATCCAGGGTAAATTGCTTAAAATCTAGTTGTAAACGTAAATAGGAAAGCCGTATAGTCTCTCCTGAAGGCCACGACAATATGGCGTCTTTGCTTTGATCATACACACTAAAGGAAAGCTAGAAAAATGTCCCCTGTCGGCTGTTATTTGAACAGACTGAAGTCACTCTAGCTGTGTACAAATAAATCTTGGCTTTGAGGGAGAAGCTGAAGTAAATGAATATATACATAGATAATGTACTGTGATAGATAGATAGATAGATAGATAGATAGATAGATAGATAGATAGATAGATAGATAGATAGATAGATAGATAGAGTCCGCAAAAATGTCTACACACTTCATGAAAGGAAATACTTGTTTTTCGTCGTTTTAACAAATTGCGATAACTCTGTTTATTAAGAGGGACCATAAAGCATGTTTTGTTTCGCAGAAAACCCACTACATTGTCGGCCCTTAGATAAGAAATTGAAGAAATCCCACTGGAGACTTTGGTCAACGTCGACCAAGCAGTATTTGATAAAACACTAGTAGTGTTGAAGCAAAATGGCTATTTTTGTAGTGATTTTATAACATATTTATGTTACAATTTTCGAATAAATTATATTTGCTCTACTCTGTATTGACTACTCTTTCATGAATAGTATTTTTGGTTATTGGAATTTATTCCGTATACACCAATCCCATACTTGGGTATAGATAGATAGATAGATAGATAGATAGATAGATAGATAGATAGATAGATAGATAGTCTGAACAGACCGAAGTCTCTCTAGCTGTGTACAAATAGATCTTGGCTGTGGGGGAGCAGTTGAATGAAATAAATATATCCAGATTGAAGCGCGTCCATACACATATTTGCATATATATAGTACTGAGCAAAAGTAAGTGAACTCCTAAGATAATATTAAAACAAATAATAAACAAATCTTAATTAAACTATATATTTTTTGAGACCTAAAAACGTTAAAAAGTGATTGGTATCTTTATGTTATTGTACCGTCAATACGCAATATTTTGCCTGTTCCAGCCGCAGAAAAGCAGACCAAATCATAATACTGCCCCCGCCATGTTTAACATTTGCCAACACATTCTTCTCTAAGAAGCTCGCCATACATATCACCTATCGTTCCTCCCAAATATCTCTAATTTGGTCTCATCCAACCATAAAACCTTTTGCCAGAACGTTTCTATTTATGTTTATAATACACTTCATATATATATATATATATATATATATATATATATATATATATATATATATATATATATATATATATATATATGTATGTCTCCTTGGAAACGTGAATTATGATTTTTGCTGACTTTAAAACCCAGTAATTTTATAAGTTACTCCAAAATTCGCTTGAGGATGAAATGAAACTAATGTCTTTAATTTAATTACAAAATTAAATTTGGTCCTTTCATTTTTGTAACATGGTTAGAACTGTGTAGCGAAAAAAACATATTTTAAATCAATTAGTTTATAATATTGATGCTCTGTAAATTTACATTGAGCACAATTTTGTAAAAATAAAAATATCTATAAGAACACCGAATTATATATCTTACTGTTCTTTCTTATATATATATATATATATATATATATATATATATATATATATATATATATATATATATATATATATATATATATACCTCTGGTCAAAGTCTTCAAGTCAACTTTAATTTTCAAAACTTTAAATGGAATTCCTATAAACTGTCCTCCTGGTTACTGTTTTTTTTTTTCTCGCTCGTTAGTTATGTTTCTGATTCTCATTCCTCCCCACCCAGTAACCCCTTATGTCTTAGTAGCTTTATTGCCTTGCTTGGTGTAAAGTCGTAAGTCGAAAAAAAATGACACTTGTACGTATACAAGAAAAATGAATATCTCTAAAGCCAACTCTATGGTTAAGGTACGTAGATGACACCTTCATACACTGGCCACACCAGGAAGATGTCCAGGTTCTACTGGACCATGTGAACTCAATAAGACGTTCGATACAGTTCAAAGATAGTAACAACACACTCCCATTCTTGGATATTCTAATATCTCGAACAGAGCATGGGTTTAAGACATCCGTATACTGTAAACCGACATTCAGCGGACAGTACTTCAATTTCAACTCCCACCATAGGCATCGTCAGTTGCTTACAACACCGATCAAAAGTCATAAGTGACGTTAGATAAGGAATTGCTCAGTATAAGTAGTACCCTACAACGTAACAACTACCCTGGGCACATGGCAGCAGCCCCAAAAAACTGGGATAGGCGGGTACAAGAGGGGGAGGACAGCAACACTCAGAAAACAGTCTGCCTGCTTTATGTGAAGGGGTTATCAGAGAAAATACAAAGGATCTGCGGTCCATATAACATCAGGGCAACCTTCAAAAGCTTGACGACACTTCGCAGATATCTCTTCCGAGTGAGACCCCCAATAGAGGAGAACATGCAGCTGCGGAAAGAAATATAAAGGAGTGACAGGCCGCCCCCTTTAGGTAAGGCTTCAAGAACACCAGAAAGTTGTAACACCAGGGGAAGTGGAAAAATCCGGCGTGGCTGACCACATATGGAGAGAAAATGGAGATCACCGCCCTCTGTCGGATCATTTTGAGATCATAGACAAGGAACACCATTGGAAAATTCGTAAACTTAAGGAATTAGCACATATGCTAGGCCACAAAAATCTCTTGAGCCGACTGAGTTCGACATTCCAACCACCTGAAGAAGGCCGGAAACATTGTAATAAATATGGCGACAATAGTCCAAATAATGAAAATGAAAGTAACTTGTCTGTCTTGTAAAATGAGACATTTATAAAAGAGGGTTTGATGCCCAATTTTAATAATTATTTTAAATAGCATGTATGTGCTGTATTCATTTATTTTTAAAAGATAATTATTTTTAAAAGTATTGACCCCTTCGTGAATACAAACGCTAGCCGCAACCCTTACCCATTCGCCTTTTCTCTCTCAATTTCTCTTTTTTCCAATATCTCTCTTATTTAAATCACTTCTCTTTTTAATTATTTTCACACTTTCTTCATCTTCCAATGTTTCTCTATTCTTCTCCCTCTTTCTTTCTAGCGGCCTACTTTCCTCTAAAATCAAAAGAGCAGATATAGGTCCGGTTTACACTAGATTCAAAAAGATAGGCATATGACCGGTTTGCTCTAGAATCAAAAGGGTTTATATAAGCCCGGTTTACACTATATTAGAAAAGGTAGGCAAATGTCCGGTTTGCACTAGAATCAAAAGGGAAGATATTCGTCCGGTTTACACTTGAGTTAAAAAGTTAGACATAGGTTCTGATTACACGCAAGTCAAATAGGCATTTGGTTTACAGTCGTGTCAAAAAGGTAGAGATTAAATCTAGTTTACAAATGGTAGCTATAAGTCCGGTTTACATTAGAATGAAATAAGTCCGAATAATGTTCGGGTCAAAAAATAAACATGGAGAGGGTTTGCACTAGAATGAAAAACAAAAGATAGATATATGTTCATTTCACACTTGAGCCAAATCGATAGACACAGGTCACTTTAAAAATCGAGTCAAAACGGCAGATACGGTTCCAGTTTACATTAGAATCACAGAAGTAAGATATTGAACCTGAAGGTACCTGTATGGATAGTCATTTTCTAACACCCGACTTAGATGTGGCACAAGGCCGAAAGTAAGGGGCACCCAGTAAGGATCGAATTCCCTATTCAGTCTTAATTGATCTAGCAAGACAAGCTTTCTAATCATTACACCACGTCGAGGTACCCAAATAGTGATTTTCTAAGCCCGGCTTAGGTGTGGCACAAGGCCGAAAGTAAGGGGCACCCAGTGAGGATCGAATTCACTACTCAGTCGTAATTGATCTAGCAAGACAAGCTTTTTAACCATTACACCACGTCGAGATGCCCTAACATGCCCTATGCATAGTGTTCTCCTTTGGTGATATATACAACGTATAATAAGTCCGCCCCTCAATAGAACGAAGTAGAAAAATATTTAAAACAACTGACATTGAGACGAACATGCTTAAATATGAGTAATCACTCTTTCTTGCGTTAAGCGGCCGGATTAATGGAGAACAGTTCGATATGAAAAATCGAAGGTTCGTTGCATTGATTTACAGGCAAATATCCCGGGGAAAAGTGAAAAGCTGTCTCCTTAAACTATGGATTAAAGAAAACATTATTTTTCTCAAAGAAATTAATTCACTCGCAAAAAAAAAAAACAGAATTAATCTTACAATCCAAAACATGCCTCGCATTAGATAGTCCACAAACGGTTGATAATCCGTAAAAAAACTAATCACTCAATATAGTATTGAAAGCATTTTCATATCTTCATTTCTTTTAGCAGGGAATAGTATGATTTCCCAAGCCTAACTTAGATGTGGCACAAGGTCGAAAGTAGAGGGCGCCCAGTGAAGATCGAACTCACTATTCAGTCTTAATTGATCTAGCAAGACAAGCTTTCTAACCATTACACCACGTTGAGGTGCCCAAATACTGATTTTCTAAGCCCGGCTTAGGTGTGGCACAAGGCCGAAAGTAAGGGGCACCCAGTGATGATCGAACTCACTACTCAGTCGTAATTGATCTAGCAAGACAAGCTTTCTAACCATTACACCACGTCGAGGTGCCCTAAGGTACCTGTATGCACCGTGTTCTCCTTTTGTGATATATAACGTGTATACTTCGTCTCTTCAATAGAACGAAGTAGAAAAATATTTAAAACAACTGACATTGAGACGAACCTGCTTAAATATGGTTACTTGTTTTCTCACATTCTCATTGACTCCTTTCTTCTTCATTTCACTTCTCGACTTTATAGTTATTTTATCTTCCTTCCTCTCGTTCTCTCTTTCCTCTCCCTTCTCACTTTTCTATATTCTCTTTGTTTTTTTTTCTCCTCTCCTTATTTGTCATTGATCTCTTTCCTCTCCGTTTTCGCTACATTATCTTTACTTTATTCTTTCCCTCTTTACTCTCACATTGATCCCCGACCACTGCCATTGATACCTACCTATTCCTTTCTCTTCTCTAAACTGAGATTTGTTTTCTGTCCCCTCTTTCACCAACTGATCCATCTTCCTCTCCCTTTATCTCCTTTATCTTTTCTACACTTCCTTTCCTTTTTTTTTTTTTTGCACCCCCATCCTTTCATTGATCCCTTTCATCTCCACTTCTCTTCTCTATATTGTCCATCCTTTACTCTCACCTCTCTTTCTGTCATTGATCCCCCTTCTCTCCCTTTCTGTTCTCTACACTGTCCATCCTTTACTTTCTCCTCTCTTTTTCACTTTGATCACCTTTCTCTCCCTTTTTCCTCTCTATACTACCCATTCTTTACTCTCTTTCTCTTTCATTCCCTTTCTCTCTTTTCTCTTCTCTATACTATCCTTCTTTTACTCTCTCCTCTCTTTCTGTCACTGATCCCTTTCTCTCATTTTCTCTTTTCTACACTGTCCATCCTTTATTCTCTCTTTTTCTCTTTAATTACCTTTTTCTCCCATTTTTTTTTCTATACTGTCCGACATTTATTTTCTTCTCCCTTTCTCTGATTGATCCCCTTTCTCTTCTGTGTATTGTCCGTCCTTTATTCTTTCCTCTCTTTCTCTCTTTGATTCCCTTTCTCTCTTTTTCTCTTCTCTGCACTGCCCATCCTTTACTCTCTCCTCTCTTTCTCCTATTGATCCCCTTTCTCCCATTTTCTCTTATCTATATCATCTGTTTTTTACTCACTCCTCTTTTTCTCCGATTGAGCTCCTTTCTTCTTCCTTTCTTTTAACTGCGTTGTACTTGCTTTCTTCATGCACTGTATTTTTTTCTTTTAATCCTTTCCGTTTTCCTATTTTTACTCAAATATGACTTCGTTTGCTCGCCTAGCGTACATATTTTTTATCCCTTTTCTCTTGTTTGTTTTCCCTGCCAGCCACAAACGTAACATTTATCAAGTCGGATTGCTAAATATAGACAGAAAATTCAATAACAACGGAAATAGTCCGGATAAATAAAAGCCTAGAAAAATTGTAATCCTTTCACGTTAAGTCGTATAAACAAAAATGCTCCTCGATAAATTAAGTCCAATTCTTCTTCTTTTTCTTCTTCTTCTTCTTCTTCTTCTTCTTCTTCTTCTTCTTCTTCTTCTTCTTCTTCTTATTATTATTATTATTATTATTATTATTATAGTGGTGGTTGTAGTGGTAGTAGTGCT